>CM077452.1:2294840-2889840 GCA_039654765.1 Mylopharyngodon piceus | reverse complement strand
AAATAAGCAATAAACATACTGAGAGTAATAAATTGTAAAGTATTATATGATTAAGAACAAATCTTGTGAAAAAATAATGAAAATGCTAAAGTAATTCATTGCAACTTACATTTAAAACTCATGAATTAATAGTAAATCATATATTAAAATTGCAAGATTTTATTCTGACTTTATATCTCACAATTCTGACTTTATATCTCAATTCTGACTTTATATCTCGCAATTCTGACTTTATATCTCAATTCTGACTTTATATCTCGCAATTCTGAATTTATATCTCGCAATTCTGAATTTATATCTCAATTCTGACTTTATATCTCGCAATTCTGACTTTATATCTCACAATTCTGACTTTATATCTCGCAATTCTGACTTTATATCTCACAATTCTGACTTTATAACTCGCAATTCTGACATTATATCTTTTAATTCTGACTTTATATCACGCAATTCTGACTTTATAACTCACAATTCTGACTTTATATCTCACAATTCTGACTTTATATCTCACAATTCTGACTTTATATCTCACAATTCTGACTTTATAACTCGCAATTCTGACATTATATCTTTTAATTCTGACTTTATATCACGCAATTCTGACTTTATAACTCATAATTCTGACTATATCACGCAATTCTGACTTTATAACTCGCAATTCTGACTATATCACGCAATACTGACTTAATCCCCCAGTTTCACAGACAAGGCTTAAGCTAGTCCTAGACTAAAATGCATGTTTGAGCTGTTGTAACTGAAAGTAACTTGTACTGACAGATCTTAAAATATGTCAGTGTCATTGTTTTGTCTCAAGATGCACACCAGTAATGTCTTTTTCTAGTGTACGTTTATAAAAGCTACTTAAATACCCTAATTGAACTAAGGCTTAATCCTGGCTAAGCCCTGTCTGTGAAACCGGGCCTATATCACGCAATTCTGACTTTATAACTCGCAATTCTGACTTAATATCACGCAATTCTGACTTTATATCTCACAATTCTGACTTTATATCACGCATTTCTGACTTTATATCACAATTCTGACTTAATAACTTGCAATTCTGACTTTATATCATGCAATTTTGAGTTTATAACTTGCAATTCTGACTTTATATCATGCAATTTTGAGTTTATAACTCGCAATTGTGAGTTTATATCGCAATTGCCAGAAAAAAAGTCAGAACTGAGAGATAAAAAGTCGGAATTACCTTTTTTATTTTTTATTTCATGGCGGAAACAAGCTTCTATAAGATCTTATTGAATTAAAAGTAAATGAAATGTTGGGTAAAAAAAAAAAAAAAACTAGATATAACAGTTTGTCAAGACCAATTTTGATGTTGAGCTTGAGGTTTGAAGGTTTTGAAGGCCATACAGTCAGAAAAACAGATTGATATTCTGGATGGTTGCTAGGGTGTTGCTAAGGTATTTTAGGTGGTTGCCATGAGGTTGCTAGGGTGTTGTTATGGGGTGAGATTTTTCTACATATACTGTATCATATACTAAACACACGTCTGTGAGGTTCTGAAAGTTTTGATAGTTTAATGGTGCTTCTCAGTAGCTTTTGGAGTAATTACATTGACAACCCATCTAATTATCTACCTGGAACAGCTTCTTCTTATTGAGAAGAGCAGGATGTCCTCTCTCTCTCCTCCCTTCTGTCTGTTCAGGACCACAGGCGCTTGAATAAATACTGAGATTTCATCACCTCTGAAGTAGTGAAGGAAAAGCAAAGGCCTTGAGCAAATACTTTGCAGGGTCCAAAATGTTGGTGCATATTTGGTGTCAAGAAAATGTGTTTGTACAGGAGCATTATATCAGTGGCCAGTGAAGATGTCTGCTCAGAGGAAAATTGTATTGCTCTTTCATTCTCAAGAGAGTTATTGGAGTTTTCAGTTTAAGTAATAAGTTTGTCTCTTCTAAATATGTTTCTCCTAAAATTCATTAGGAGACAAAAACAGATCAAAATGAGTGAATAGTTGACATACACTATGAATATAAAGCTGTAAAATGAATGTGGATAGCAACTTAAATCATTTGATTTTTGTAAGAATTTGTTGAGATATTTGGGTTCATGTTGAGACTTTTGAATTTGGCAAGTCTGAGCAACTTGCTTATTTATATGTTGACATTTCAGTAGAGTATTACATAGTTCAGTCATTCTTTAGACATTCAAAAATGTCCTTATATTCTGTACTCTTGCTAGGCTCAGTTTATTAGACTGCTCTGACGTGCCAAACACATATGTTAACAATGGATGATGGTTAAAGAGGGAGATGTTCTTAACCCCATACGGCTCTGGATGGAACATAACTCTGTGTGCTAGCGTGAGGCCGACATACACAATTAACAGACACGTTCCACAAAGGTTATCACTGTCAAACTACGTATTCCAATTAGCAGGCAGGGAATTCAATTCAGATCAAGATTTCTCACACTTGAGCGAAGCGGGTGGGGGACGTTTCCAAGATTAAGCGTCTGCCTTGATGCTACATGATTGTGTCACTGCAAATATCACCCCAGCATGGCCAGTTGTTCTGTGTTGCTTTTGTCAATCCAGATTCAAAGGATTTTCTCTTCCTAGCTGCTAATCTGAAATTGGATCACACAAGACTTTTCACTGCCAGTTTTTTTTTTTTTTTTCTTTCTTTTTTTCCAGAGTTGTATTTATGGCTTTCCACACTATTCTTATCCCTGTCAGGCCACTTTTAACCCTGGGTTAAGTATCGTTTCAAACTGGCCATCTTGAAGGGGGTCAGCACCAGGGTTATTATAATAAAATATATATATATATATATATATAAACAAATCAACATTTCTCATTTACATTTAGTTTAACTTGACATATTAAAATAACTGAAACTAAAACTGATAAAGACATATTTAAAAAAAAAAACTAATAATTATGACAAAAACGTACAAGAAAATTACTAAAACTTTAAAATGAAAACGCAAAATACAAAAATAAAAACTAATTAAAAATATATAAATAAAAAAAAAAAAACTATAATAGTATCTCAATGATAACACTGGTTAGCACTGCCTTTAAATCTGGGTTATGAAGCCCAGCTGTAGAGCTTTTTCAGTGGTGTGCATTTTTGTGAAGACTTTTTTTTTCACATTTTATAATTTTTTATAACAATTTTACATACTAGAATTATGGCAGGTTGTATCATAATTAATCAAAAGCTAAATATTAGTGCATGCCATACTTAACCTTTCATGTTCTGTATTTAGTATTAATGTCTGAGGAATGCTAAATGCTAAAAATTATACACACACACACACACACATATATATATATATATATATATATGTGTGTGTGTGTAAAAATTTGTGTGGGTGTGCAGTTTATATGTGGCAAAAAATACATTGTTACACACACATTGGCAATAAAAAAGTGATTAATACATAAAAATTCTTACAAATAGCCCATTTAAGCTAAATTTCACCCATAAATAAATTGTCATAATTTACTCACCTTTATGTCATTCCAAACCTGCATGACTTTCTTTCTTCCTTGGAACACACACACACACACAAAGATATTTTGATATTTTGGACCCCTTTGACTTTCATTACATGGATCACTGAAACACTTTTAAAAATGGCCTCCTTTTGGAACGACATGAGGTTGAGTAAATAATGACAGAATTTTAAACTATACCTTTAAGACAACTAGCCAAACCCTGAGACCTTGGTACATTTCTTAGTTTTATTCTAGATTTGTACAGAAGAAGTGGAAACAAATGCTGTTTTTGTGCATATTGTTTGTGACATCTTCCGCGAATGACTTGGGATGTGTTTTAGAATCACTTTATTCTCTGTAATGACGGCTTGCATGTTTTGCAGCTGTTTGTTTGACGACGAGCTCATTCCAGGAACAACGGATTATGAATGTATTCAGGAGAAAGATCTCCCCTGCTTGTGAACTGACAGAGTTTTGACGTGTCCCATAAAAATAAACCAAGATAAAAAATGAGACGCTTAAATATTTTATTCAAACAAAGATGTTAAATAGAGTTAATGAGGGTCCCTGTGTGAATAGAGGGAATTCGACCTAGGGATAGCTATTTCACTCACTAAAACAATTACTTTATTAATATTTAATTATTAAAATATTATTTTAATTATTTTTATTAATTATTATTGTATTTCTAATTATTATAATTTAATCATTTATTAATTTAAATTTTAAATTATGTGTTTATGTCTTCAGTAAAGCTGTAATTGAGCTGTATTAATTAAATGAATAAAAGTTTATACACTTTAAAAAAGAATTGTTGGTTTAACTTAAATTAAGTTACTTGGTTGCCTTAAAATTTTGAGTTCATTAAAATTAAAAATTTGAGTTAATGCAATGAAGGCGATTGGGTTAATCAACAGAAACTCAAAATACTATGTTATCTGAACCATATTAATTATCTAAGTTGATTTGACAAAAGAAAAAATGTTGTGATAACAAATCATGAAAATAATTTTTTACAGTGTAGTCCAAGAATATTTCTACAAGTACTGAAATTAATTTAGGGAATTTGGATCACTAAAACATGAATTACTTTATTAAAATTAAATTATTGAAATATAAATAAGCATATTTAAAATATTAATTTAATTTATAATTATCATATTTTTATTAATTCTTATATAATAATGTGCTTATATCTTCAGTAAATCATTGAGCTGTCTCAATTAATTGAATAAAAGTTTCTAGTCCAAGAATATTTCCCATGTACAAGGTACTGAAATGATCTGAAACCATTAATCTGCATTTAAAAAAGAATAATACCTTTTATATCGATATGGAGATTATGTAGATTAGCTGAATTTACATAAAAAGTGTCTCAATTAGATTAAAAATATCTGAGCAGAAGGATTTTCATTGTGGCTCATTGTACCATCACTTTGATTAATTTCAATCATTTTCTTCCATTGATCGTCTAATATGGAATGTAGCTAAAACAAAACACAGACTTTTATCGGAAACCTCATAAAAAGGACTAAGCGAATTACTTCCAGCCCTCGAGCCAACCTGAAAAGTGTTAGATTTTAACAGACTCTCTAATCTAATCATTAGTGCAAGGACAAATTAAATTTAACCGCTAAATACTCAAAGTGGGAGGCTGGCTACGGTGTGCACTCGAATCCAACAGTTTAATTACCGCAACGGGCTTTTTGTAGTTTTCCCATGGGAAGCGTGGGCCGAGGTGAGGCCAGGGAAGCGAGGAAATCTGCTCCTTTGGAAGATGTACTTGTGAGAAGAGGCCAAGTTCACGGTGGCCGAGCTCAAGGCTCCTCTGAGGTCAGCATTTTCCCTTTCAATTAGCCTGGCTGTGTCCGTAATGTATTCAGGGGAGGCGATCTACTCAAGGCCAGTGGGAGCTGAATGCTATAGTGTACTATGACGGGCTTCAACTTCTACTTTTCTGATTACTGTTTATAAGTTAGAATTTTTTCTGCTGAAAAGTGAGTGTTGCTTGTGTTAGAGAGTGCTGCATGGATCACGTATTTTTGTAGGCCAAAAAACCCAGAAAGGAGTTAACATTTTAGCACTTCCGGTTGCAGCGTCCTGAAGTCAATGGTTTTTTCAGTGGGTTTTTGGTTAAATGTCTGAAATAAGGTCTGTGGTGAACACTAGCTCAAGAAATTTTCGTACTTGTGATTCTTTTTTACTTGTCTTGAAAAAGGCAGTTGCTAACAAGTGGCTAAATGGGACTATAGAGGTTGTCGGGACATTAAACATCATCAGGCCGAAAAGGAAAACTCATCTACTCACTAGTTTCTTTCACAGCCTCATTAGGGGCATCTGAAATCGCATACTCTCTGAGTAGGTACTATATTTGAATTTGAACCTACTTCACGACCGTTAAAAAAGTATGTTCTGTATAGTATGAATATGGGTTGAATGAATGAAATTCGGATGTACTACATCCGCCATGTTGTCACTGCCATTCATAAATCCTCTTCTGTGGCCTCATTGGATAGTAAAGTGTCCACCGAATGCGCACTTCCGAATCTCGGCGGAAGTAGTAGGTTGTAGGCATACTGTTTTTCGTGTACTTTAGACCCTTTTAGTGCCGACATCACAATTACCTTAGCTGGAGGCAAAACAAAGGGAAAACTGGAGGCGGCCAATACAAATCAGCAGAGTCGCGGCTACATAAGGAGCATAAAATGTCATCTTGTTGTGTTTTTGGGTGCCAGAATCGACGAATTACAGGCTCCGATTTGAAATTGTATCGCATACATGCTGCCACTGCCAGACAAAAAAAGCTGTATAAATAAAACGAGCGGACTGGACAGAAACGATCATCAAAAATGCTCGCGTTTACAGCGCACACTTCATATCAGTTAAGGACGGTTAAATAAACTATTGTCTTTTGTTGGTATGGATTATGGTTTGGTTACGTGTCTAGAGATTTCTCATGCATGCCAACCTAATCAAAAATTGGGGAACAAGTTAAGTGATTTCTCACGTAATGCTTACTTTTTTAGCGGATAAGTTAGCTAACTTTGTTAGTCGTACAAATACAAAGTTCTGTCATGAAACTCTAGATGGCGCAGGCTAATAGGTCCTTTAACTCAACCTGCTCGTAATCACATCATTATCTATTAGACACAGCTGATTGGTTCCTGCTGTATCGGGGCCTGTCCACACGGAGACGCGTTTAGGTGTATACGCAAAAATTTTGTATCGTATATGCGTTTCGTCCAGATGGATCTGACATTTTCGGAGCCTGAAACCGCTATTTTTTGAAACCGGGTCCCAGAGTGGATAAATCTGAAAACGACGCCCTTGCGTTTTCATGTGTACAGCCAATCCGTATATTTTGTGAAACGATGATGTCATCATCCCACGTGTCGACCCTAGTCAGACATCGCTACGTCACTTCACAGCAACAACAACAACAATAGCGGACTACATGCTTGTGTTCGTGCTGCAAAAGCTACCAAGCCTATTAGCTTTACTAAAATAAAGCTTTATATCTAAGCTTTACTAAAGTTTGTATACAGCGCGCAAGGTTCATGCGCATGCTCCAAGTCTTATTCTTTGTTTTTAGTGTGTCTCTGTGGCAGAATTACAGCGCCACATACTGATCTGGCATGTATACTACGTCGGTTTCAGTGGTTTCGTGTGTACGCAGATATTTATTGAGACGAGGGGAAAAAAAAGATCGGATAGGGAAAGCTCTGGCTTCGTGTGGATGTAGCCTCAGTAGCTCACGTGCTCAACCTTCAAATACATGGGTAGCATTTGCCTTAGCAGTGCAGTGCGCTTTCAGAAACCCTCCACCTTCCCCAGCTCCACCTGTATAAATCTGCTAAAAACTAATTTTCTTAGTCACAAAGACTATTTTCTGCAATAACTCATAAGCCAATGGAAAAATCCCATTGGGTTTTTGTCAAGGGTTGTAACTTACAGGTTGGCCTACAAAAATACAACATCACTGCAGCGCTCTATTGCCAGCAGTGTTGCTAGTAGGTACGACCCATAAAATGTGCTGTTGCTTTGTGATGCCTTCACCACTTGTAGTATCTGTTCTCTCAAAGACATTCCAGCCTTGTTTTCACGTCTGCCCACTGTTTATCTCGCCGTATATCATGTAAGAGTGCATAATAATATCCATAGAGGAGAAAATAGATGTGAGATTAGCCTTGAAGAGTAGCGGGCTAATAACAGAACATCCCGAGGCTCTCCACAGGCCGCAAACCATCATTTTTTCATAACAACATAATGATAAGTGATGCTATTTTGCTGCTACTACTACTGTAGGCCACAAAGTGCACAGATGCAGATGTAAAATCCTGGCCACTAATTTGCAGACACAAACTATTGTAGATAGCTAATGTGCATTTTTATATAACATTGACAGTAACAAACCTCAGTGTTCAAGGGAGTGATGAAATTAGCTTAAAATGTGTGCATTTATTCATTTGGCAGATGCTTTTATCCAAAGCAACTTGCATTGGAGTTTTATCTGTTGAACTAATCGGAAAACTGACCATAGAAGACATCAGTTTACACCAATACCAGCTATGTTGTTGTGTACATTATAATACAAAGACATTCATTATTTATAGTTTTCCCACTCCAGATCCCTCCCGAGCGTCATCATCTGTCCACTCTGTTTATCCGGCAGCCCTCCGCTTTTAATTACTAGTGAATATCCAGCGCTCGCTCACGGCATGTGCCGTCAGTAAAGCCTAGTGGGAGTTGTGAGCTGGTGAGATGAAAGACCTGCTGTGTGGCGGCACGTAGCGGCTCCTCCTCGTGGGAGGAGTAAAGCCAGTAGGACTGGAGGTCTTTCATAGTGCAGCTAGCCTTCAACTCACCTGCTTTACTTTTACATGAGAAGAATGAAAGACAACAGCTAATTGCCCACAGACAGCGGCATCAGAAAAGGCCTTTATGGAGGACAACCGTCCATACGTTCTTCTCACGCAGGTTTTTCTGCAGTAAAGAGAGAAGAGGCTCTTTCGTTAAGACTGAGCGCTGTTGTTCTTGACCGTCTACCTGAAAGTCACTCAGAGTTCATGGTGATGAAAGTTGTATAGCATATTTCATCAGTGTTCCTAGAAGTCTTGAAGAACCCAAGATTTCAAATATTTATTATTAATGTTGAGGAGGCTACTTTATGAGTGGCAAGCTCCTGCATCAATTACAAGCAAGGACATAACCACTATAGATATGTTGCATATGTTGAAAAAATTCAATGCTGCTGTTTTTGACTCTCTATAATTTGTGTTGTACTATATATATATTTAATTTCATGCAGAGACATAACCGCAATAGATATTTTCTATCTTCTTCATAATATTTTATTTTTCAAGCAGGAATTTTAGTCAAGAGTATTTATTTTTATTTAAAGCAGGGACATAAACACCATAGATATTTTGCATCTTTTTCATAATATTTTATTTTTCAAAATATTTTGTTAAATGCTGCTGTTTTTGTCTCTGTATATTCTGTATAGTTTATTTATTTATTTATTTCAAGCAGACATAACCACTATAGATATTTGCATCTTTTGCATAATATTTTTTTCAAAATATTTAGTGAAATGCTTTTGACTCCTTATTCTGTATAGTACTATTTATTTATTTATTTATTCATGTAATTATTTATTTATTTAAAGCAGGGACATAACCCCCATAGATATTTTGCATATATATATATATATATATAATGAAGAAGTATAATATAATGTAATAAATATATTATAAATATATAATAAATATATAGATTTATTTATTTATATTTATATTTATTTATATTTATTATTTATTTTGCTATTTTTTTGTCCAAAATATTTAGTTAAATGCTGCTGTTTTTGACTCTGTATATACTGTATACTATATATTCTTTTTTTCTTGTATTTTGTGTAAATTTAATTGCAAATTTAATGTTGTCGCTCTAATTGAGATTTATTTTTTCAAAAAACATCATTGCTTTTAACCAGAACAATGCGGCTCTAATTAATCATCTTTTGCCCTCTTAAATAGCTTCAGTATAGTTAGCTTATTTTTAACACGGAAGTAAGCTATTCCTTGTGAATGTGCCAGACTTCAGTTTCATTAGTCCCTGTAGGTAAAAAACTAGAAGTATAACAAAGAATTATTTGCACTAAAAAGCAGTGTGTTTATGATTACAGTTTGCAATATCAAGCAGCATAACAGACTGTTTTTGTACAGGTAAAATAACTGGAACTGGACACTGGAAGCCTTGCACAGTCATGTTAAAGTTCGTCCACTCTTACGTTAAAAGTAAAGTGGATAAATGTCACATGTTTGATTACTGTTTCAGTTCATTCTGCATTGAAAGCAGCAATGTTTTGTCTTGCTAAAGTTAGTTCATTACATGAAAAGATATTTTGAAAACAACTCAACTTCTGTCACGCTACTGAAAACTGTAGTTAAATTAGTAGCAACTTCTTTATTTTGCAGTAGTTTTTACCTGTTTGTTGGGTTTGGTGTTCTGTGACTGGTACAGTAAATGAAATTCTCTGGTTGTGGACGGCTTCATTCTCATTGATCAGCATTTCCATTTTGCTTCAGGCTCATGATATGAATCTTTAAGTCCATTTGCAACTCATAATAAAATATTTATTCATGCCTGATTATTTGCATTGCATAAGAAACTGCTTAAACCGCACAAAAACCACCCATGAATAACGAGGAATACTGAACGTTATTAAGGAAATGCAGGCCACATTCATCATGATATTAATCTTATGCACTGCAATGCATATGTAAACGTTTTAAAGAAGCTCTCATGCACATTGCTGTTGAAATAATAATGGACTGATTTATAAGAATCTTCACACTGTAAATATGTAAATCCACAAATAAGATCTCTATCGCATTAAAGATGTGTTTGTAACAGCACATTTTGAGCGTGCAATCTCCTATCCTTAAAGGTGCACTTTTTGTTCACTTTTTATTTTATTATTTTATTTTATTTATTTTTATTTTTATTTTATTGTATTATTTATTTTATTATTTTATTTTATTTTTTATTATTATTTGATCTCAACATGGCGACTCCATTTAAAATAAAATAAGAAAATTTAATAGTATTAATTATTTTTATATGTAAAACTTTTTTAATTTGCGAAAAAATCTTTCAAATGTAACCATTTTCAATAATAACCCTGATTCTCTTTCTGTCTTTTCCAGTGGGATGCAATCAATGAAATGGACGAGTACTTCAGCCCCATCCACACATACCAGGTGTGCAACGTTATGAGCCCGAGCCAGAACAACTGGCTCCGGACCAACTGGATCCAGCGAGACGGCGCACGGCGGATCTACATCGAGATGAAATTCACGCTTCGAGACTGCAACAGCATGCCAGGCGTTCTCGGTACCTGCAAGGAGACCTTTAACCTCTACTACTACGAGACCGACCGTGATGTTGGCACGAGCATCTGGGAGAGTCAGTTTTCCAAAATCGACACCATCGCTGCCGATGAGAGTTTCACTAACGTGGACCTGGGGGTGAGGAGACTGAAGCTCAACACTGAAATCCGTGGTGTCGGGCCGCTCAGCAAACGCGGCTTCTACTTGGCCTTCCAGGATATAGGAGCCTGCATCGCTATCGTGTCCGTCCGAGTCTACTACAAACGCTGCACGGGAATGGCTCGCAACCTGGCCGTCTTCACGGACGTGGTCACGGGGGCCGACTCGTCCTCGCTCGTGGAGGTCAGAGGTCAGTGTGTGGACCACGCCGAGGAGAGAGACACGCCCAAGATGTACTGCAGCGCTGAGGGCGAGTGGCTCGTTCCTATTGGACGATGTGTGTGCAGCGCTGGATTTGAGGAGCACAGAGACAACTGCATTGGTGAGTGACAATATTATGGATGAATTTTAGTTGTTCTTCAAGCACATATTTCAGACAAATGGATTTTTACATTTCCAAGCCCGTGGTCCAGTCTATCCCTGCATCCGAATATGCTTACTTTCATACAATATCGTAAGTGAAAATATGTGAGCCAAATCGTAGGGCTATGCGATTAATTGTAATTGATTTTCAATTTCGATTTTGGCTTCCGACGATTATGAAAACAAGATAATCAAGATAAAATGATTATTGTGCCGCTGCCACATTCAGCGGTGTGCTTTCGTTCCTTAACATCCAAATTAACCGAATAAGTGAGTGTTGTAAAATGCAGTTTACTGTTGCTAAACAAAGGGATGTGTTTGATATTAAACAGTGTAATTAAAAGCAAATTAAGCTGCGAAAGAAAGCTTATCTGTGTGTGCGCACCGATATGGAGCAGAATGCGCATAAACATAGTATACTGTGGGCTTCAGATTCACTCCTAAACGGTCAAAAAGCCTACACACACAAGTGTCAAAATGCCGTTTTGGTAGGTATCCTCATAAACACAGTCGCTTATGTCTTAAGTGAATGTAAACAGTTGCGAAAGAAAACGCGTGTGTAACAGTATATTGGATCCGTGCATTCGGTCTTAAAGTGACAGCAGCCTAATATACCTGCTGCCGTCTGTGTCATTATTGTTAATTAAACAACAAAAGACAAAGATAAAATCACTCACTGCTCTTGAATAAATAGCTTTTGTAGCTTTAATAAGGATTGATCTATATTTAATGTACAGAATGAAGACTATGTAGTGTTGATTACTTTATTCAGCTCTGAATACCACTGTTAATAAGCCTACATCTTCCTGAAAAAGCTTAAAGCACTGTTTATTTAATTTGTATTTTTATTCTTATTGTACTGCTGACTGTTCACTTGTCTTCTGTAACTGTTTTGAGGACCTTTTACTTAGCTACATTAACCTAGTATTAGTTTTTGCTGAAGTTGCCTATCAAAAATCGTGACATTTTACTGATATTTAAAATTACTCATATCATGAAACAAGACTTTGATCATATCGCCCACCAATATATAATATGTAATATTGACCAAAATAGTCGTGATTATGATTTTTGCCATAATCGAGCAGCCCTACCAAGTAGTATGTCCAAATTCATAGTGCTCATAAAACAGTAAGCGAAAAGTACCTGGATGACCTACTACTTCTGTCAAGATTCTGAAGTACGCATATACTGGACACAGGAGTGGATGTGAATGGCGGTGAAGTGACGCAGCTTAGTAAGTCACATGACTATGACAACATGACGAATTTATTATGTCCAAATTTCATTAATACTTCACACATCCATATACTTCACACATCCATACTACATAGAACATATTTTTTTTTAACAACCTCAAAGTAAGTTTCAAACCAGATGTAGTACCTACTTTACATTATGCAATTTTGGATGAAGAATATGACATTCTGGTTGCTAGATAGTCCCTTCTTTAGTTTAAGGCAATGAGATTTTTTGCCTGTTTTGTCATGTGCTAGGCAAGAATAATAATGATGATAATCATAATTCAGCAGCAGTACTGAAAACAGAATGAATTTAGAGATGCAACTTCATGGGGAATGTTTCAGCATGCTAACAGTAACTCCATAGCTAATAAATATAAGCTAAATGCTTGATATAATAATTAGTGATGGTTCACGATAGCTGAATAGTTGACTGGTCACTTTTTTATCTTTTTTTGGTTGTTTGAAAGTAATGCTGAAAACAGAATGAATTTAGAGACACAACTTCTTGGGGAAGGAGTAGTTGACTAGTTACCCAACAACTTAGTTAATTGAGGTCATTCAGTGATTTTATAATGTTTTTTCGTTCTTAATATAGAATGTTTAATATTTTTAATATTAATAATATTTAATATATTTTTTTTAGCTGTAAATATTTTAATATTGCTGTGGGGAGAATGGTTTTAGAGACACATTTTAATATTAATATTAAAGAATTCAACATTTCATTTTTTTAGCTTCGATACTGTAAAGATGATGATTTTAGAGACAACTTCTTGAAGACCATTTTAGCATGCTGCTAACACTACTTTTGTAACAAATATTTCAAAATAAATTTGATTATGAAATGCATTTCAAGACAATTACTGTCAAACTATATATTTATGCATAATATGTCAGACTATATTTTTATTATCTGATATTTTTAAATTGTTGGTCTATGTCTCTGTACTTTTTTGATCCATGTGCATTTAATTTTATTTTTAGACATTTCATCAAGTTCAAAATGACACGTTTAGAACCTTTTTAAATGGAAATTATGATATCCGTGTCATTTAAATAGTCTTTATTGGCATTATTATTGTAGGTGTTAAACCATCTGCAAAAAAGGACTTTGTTATATTTCTTTCTTTCTCTAGTTTTTCATTCTGTTCACCCACTCATTTCTGCAGTTCTCATCACACTGGAATGAGCAGCCGCTGTTTATTTCACTAGATACATGACCAAATGCTGTGGAATTGTTATTAATTCAATTTCCTTCGTGTTGCCAGTATCACAGCATTCTGTTTTGAACGTATTACTCAAACCATCACAAACTCATACTTTGTCAGGTAATTTTCTGCTCGATCTGTGGCTAATAGCACTCATGGCAATCCATTTCCTTTTCCTCTGCCTCCTTTCTAAAGTGCTGCCACTGTCTGCGCGAGTCAGTAAAGGTTAAGTGTCTGAGCCGCAGAGTCAGGCTTTTGGTGTCTAAACTGGGTCGCTGTGCTAATTCTCTCGGTGAACGCTCCTCCTCTAGTCACGCACATCTCAGGGACAAACCCGGCACGGCAAACTGGGCTGCTCTTGGACGCTGCGAAACAAAAAAAAACCCAGCTTACCACTCTTAAAGCCGCAGGCGCAGACCACCGTGGAAGGATTGCATGTCGTCGCAATAAAAAATGTCAAAAGGCTTCCCATTTTCTTTGACCGAGAGCTGAGCGATGGGCTCCCTCTAACGTTTTAAGTGCCGATCAAAACAGAGCGCTAGCTTCACATCTCACTCCTGTCAGCTCTGTTTTGGGTTTTCCAGTGGCAGCCGTTGCTCCCGGGCCTTCCGGTCCAGCGTGAAAATGTAGGGAAAATATCCATTTTGGAAGAGATGAGATGGTTCATGCTCATTGGGGTAGCAGGGAGCCTTGTCAAATCCACTCCATTTGGCAACTTGATTTAACCTACTTAGATTCAGGGGAGAGTGTCTTCCCCACATGTTCAGCCGCCACTGTGGGCTAACTTATTCATGAGTGCTTGTAAACAGGTTTCCATGCAAAACAATTGTGTTTGGAAGGCCATGAGGATGTTGTGCCGGGGTTAATAATCAGAAAATACAGTGAGCTCCAAAGGTCTGGGGCCATATTGACAAGTTGGGATTTAAAAATGTGGAAAGAAACACAGTATTAGGATTTTGAAAAATGTATAACCATGAAATGGTACGATGTAAAATAAATAAGAAATATTTCAGATTTTGCAGTATTTTTTGACACTAATCAAAAGAGTAAAATGGTCATGTGAACTCTATACATTTTCTTGCTTCGAGCTGAAACTTTTTTTTTTTGCTCAAAATGTTGTGCTGATGATATAATTTGTAATAATATAATATTAGTTAGAAAATTGTAATTGTTTTGCACTAGTGGACCCTCACTATATGTACACTACTGTAAAAAAGAATTGTTGGTTTAACTTAAAAAAGTAAGTTACCTGGTTTCCTTAAAATTTTGAGTTTATTGAAATTAAAAATTTGAGTAAATACAATAAAGGGGATTGGTTTACTCAACAGAAACTCAAAATATTATGTTATCTGAACCACATTAATTATCTAAGTTGATTTGACAAAAGAAAAAATGTTTATTTAAAATAATTTTTTACAGTGTACCGTTAAAATGTTAATTTTTTTGTTTTGTTTTGATAGAAGTCTCTTCTGCTCACCAAGGCTGTATTTATTTGATCAAAAATACAGTAAAAACAGTAATATTGTGAAATATTATTACCATTTAAAAAAACCTGTTTACTATTTGAATATATTTTAAAATGTAATTTATTCCTGTGATGCAAAGCTGAATTACTCCAGTCTTCAGTGTCACATGATCCTTCAGAAATCATTCTAATATGCTGATTTGATGCTCAAGAAACATTTTCTATTAATGAATATTGAAAACAGTTTTTGTTGGTCAATAGTTTTTTTGGAAACGGTGATACATTTTTCAGGATACTTTGATAAATAGAAAGATCAAAAGAACAGCATTTATTTGAAATAGAAAGACATTATAAATGTCTTTGCTGTCACTTTTGATCAATTTAATGCATCTTTGCCTAATAACATCTTTTTTTCGTAGTGTATATGTACAGTATATAATTATTTTATTTTATTTTTTTCATTTCCTGAAAGAATAATCAGTGTTTGCAAATGAATCGTATTAAAATTTTAGGTAAGTTACTCTCCGTTGCCACTTACCTAAAACAAGCATTGTAATATATTGTGGCTCTGTTAGTTACCCAGCATGCACTGCATCTGGGGTCAAATCAGAGCGAGCTTGATTTGATTACTCACTATCACTGTAAAAGTGTGTGGAGCTGGTTAAAGGGATAGTTCACCCAAAATGAAAATTATCCCATGATTTACTCACCCTCACGCCATCCAAGGTGTATATGACTATCTTCTTTCAGGCGAACACATTGGAGATATATTTAAAAATATCCTTGCTTTTCCAAGCTTTATAATGGTAGTGAACAAGGGGCCTGTTTTGAAGCCCCCCAAAATGCATCCACCTAGGATGGCTTGAGGGTGACTAAATCATGGGTTAATTTCCATTTTTGGGTGAACTATCCCTTTAAGGTGGCTATTCATCATTGTTTGAAGGTATACATTTCACTCTCATGTCGTGTTTTGTGTTTGTGCGTCACCGTTGTTGGGCTTTATAGTCCCACAAGTAAAGTACCAGCTTGGCAGCCAAGTTTGTTATTGCTATACCTAGCTGTATGATATTGCTAGCTACTGTTTACACTCACTATGTGGCTTTGTAGTCACTGTAGTGTGACATTATTTAAATCATTTTGAATAAAACAAGTGGTTTTGGGTGAAGCAATATGAAAACTCATTTAACAGATGCTAAGTAAGAATGAATGTAATTGCATTCACTTTAAATGATTGTTGGCATCTCATAGCAATGCACTTACAACACCTCAGAACACCATAGCAACTGTATAGCAACACCCTGACAACCACTCACAACGTCATCTGTGATGACGACCACTTTTCTAAGCAGCAATTCAGTTTAATAACAGCTGAACGTCTTTTGATATACACTGCCTTGTTATTAATAATACGATGAAAAAATTGCAAGGGCACAAAGCAAAGCTTAACAAAAATGCCGTACATTGTCCAAGATGAAATAACGTTTCTTTATTCTGAAGGGCTCAGAGTTCAGAGTTGTTTATTGAAGTCTTTTGTTCATCAGTGAGCTTTGTAAAAAGCCTACAAAATCTGACTTCGTAACATTTTCTGACATTAGATGATTTCAAAGCCAGTCAAAAGCTACTGTACATTGTTGAAGAGGCCAGCTTTTCACAATCCCAGCCATCAATTTCCACTTTTCATGCTCTCACAGATTATAATTATAAACTCCTCCATACAATCTAGCATGTGCTTGTGATTGTTAGACATCTCGCTGGCTTTCACGAGGCGACACATCAGCAGCCCGCTGGCGACCCATAAGGGAATTTCAGAATGCTTTCGTCTGTCACTCTTAGATAATGATATTTATTTTCTGACAGCGTACAATCGAACGAATAGGAAAGAAAGAGAGCTGTAGAGGTTTAATATATATTACATTAGATCATATGCCTGAAAGCAGCAAATCAAGTTTTTAATTCGCTAAGCAGACAGATTTAATCTTGTCACATAGACACTTCAGTCCTCCAGCTGTCCGTTTGTTTCTCACAGGCTTTAAGGCACCTGAGCCAGGTAAAAATATGATGCAATTCGAGAGATGTGATGAATTAGGTTTGCACACAAGTTAAGAATGTCATTTATTTGCACGACTGTGTTGTTCACTATGCACTATTATGCACAATGCAGTTCCTTATCATCTTGCAGATTGTTTAATAGCACATGGTTAAAATGGATTGTGGGTGGTTGTCGAATAAGAAGCAGTGTCAAATCAACCACATTTCAGAAACTTCCCTGGCTAAAATTTTTGATTTTGTTCTGAAGAAAGACAAACATAAACAGTGATGAAAGCCAATATATTAATTGCCAAGGATGAATATTTACTCTAAGTAAATAAATACTGGGTAATCCACTGTAGATGAGATTTTACCTGGAGCCAAATTACAAGAGGGGGAAAATAACTCACAGACGTGCAAACTTTGGGGGGAAAATGTAAAAAGTGCTTTTTCCTATTTTTGAACTGTCACTATTGTCATATAATGCAACAAGGAATGCTAAAGTCAACTGATTTTGCGGTAACACTTTATTTAGATGGTCAACTTTAGACATTCTGCTAACTATAAGTAACTTTGCAACTGCATGTCAACAGTCATTAGAGTATTAGTAGACTGTCTGCTTAATATCTGCTAATACTTTATTTTGATGCTCCCCAACAGACATTCAACTGACTATAAATAATAACTTTTTCTACTAACCCTGTTTACTAATACTCTGATGTTGACATGTAGTTGCAAAGTTACTTATAGTTAGTAAAATGTCTAAAGTGGACTATATAAAAATAAAGTAACCGATTTGACTAACAGACCAATCTCTGTGTAAAAAAAAAAAATAATATAATGATGCTGTCATCTTTCTGAAGTCATCCCCCTCAGCTCCCCCCTAAATCTAAGTGAAAATTGCCCTGAAAATAAAAAAAAAAATGAAAAATTTTCTTTCTCTATAAAATAGTGGATAACTCAGTAAAAATATTCATCTGTGGCATGTAATATTATGTCTTTCTTTTTCATTTATGTATTTTTTACCAGAAAAAAAAAAAAATTCAAAATTTAAATTTTTAACTGGGGACCTGTGGTTAAGTTAACAGAATGACCCAGCAGGTATTGCATACTATGTGGCGCAACTGTTTAGATATGCAAATCTATGAGATTTGAAAAAAGTCAAGATATCTTAGAAAAGTAGCACACCTCTCATCATTCGTGTCTGTGAATTTTCTGAAGTTATTGAATGATATTAATGCTGGGTTATGTTTTTTAAAAGTCTGTTTATGTATCTAAGGAGTTCAGGAGGACACCATCTGTGCTTGTGCAGTATAATCAGCCGTATGTCTTAGCGGGGAGATTTGTTGTCACAACACTAAAATAAGGAAAGAGCAATCATGTCTGTGCTGTACAGTCATTTATATTTCTATATATTTTATTAATGCTGAGGATGAACGTGAAATAACAGAAAAACCAGGGTACTGCACAAGGATCCCAAAATGTGCCTTCCCAAGGAATATTTGGGTTTAATACAAAACTTGACCTCTATCATTTGTTTATTAGCATTTGTGGGTCAATTACCACAGAAAATAAGAATATAGAAAATAAATTAGATTTTATTTTTGGTGGAAAAAAACAATGTGTACATTATGGCACTTACAATGGGAATGAACTGTACATTTACAGTTTTATGTTAAAAGTAAAAACATAAAGCTTGTGAACTACCATTGAAAAAATTGTTTAAATAAATTAATACTATTATTCAGTAAGGATGCATTAAATTGATCATAAGTGACTGTAAAGATTTCTGTTTCAAATTAATGCTGTTCTTTTGATCTTTCTACACTAAAATGCTGGGTTGTTTCAACCCATGTTTGAGTCAAATATGGACATTGGGTTTAAAAAACGGTTGGGTTTGTCCATAATCGACCCAAACATAGGTTGAAACAACCCATTTTTAGAGTGTATTCATCAAACAATCCTGAAAATGTATCACAGTTTCCACAAAACGTTTATACTACTGTATATTTTTTGATCAAATAAATGCAGCCTTGGTGAGATTAAGAGACTTTACTTTAAACATTAAAATATCTTAACTACCCCAAACTTTTGAACAGTAGTGTATATTAATTGAACTGTACAGTTTGAAAGCTTGAAAGTTTAGGGGACTGTTGTTTTATATGGATGATCATCCAGTTATATAATAACTACTAGACAGTCTCTTTTTAGTATTCTTACATCATGCAAAAGTTACCTGGTCCTGACAGCTGAAATTAAAATTAACATTGAGTATTTTTTATGGATCGCATTACATTTTTTTGCTTAGTTTTTTCTTTATTGACAGAAGATGTCTGATGGAACTTGTCCTGAAGCCGGGATGTTCATATACCTTCCTAGTCTCCCAATGAGTGCTGTATGTCTGCCGGATTATAGTTAAAATCCAACGTGCAAGTAATAATTTACAGTTTTATTTGAGCCACATTGTATGTCAAATAAAGCAAAACAATTGCAGCCAGCAACACATTGGTGGCCCTGATAACAAAACCAGATACTGCGCCTGTAAATGGAAAGAATGAGGATTTGCAAGAGGGGGCGGAGTGGTAGGGTGGGCGACTAATTAGCCTTTTTTGTGTCTTAGCTGGGTGTGCATTGTGTACAGCATGAGGGTTTTCTGGCCAACATATTACACAGGGATTAAATGAGGAAACAGGGGGCTCCAGTGGACAATATTAAAGCCCCGCACGCAACTATGCCATTGTGGTGATGCTGTTTAATCTGTCAGACCACCACGCAGGCAGGCGGATGGAGGAATAGTGTTGGGGAAAGGGGCTTTTTCCCAATAAAGGAATGAATTTTATCTCAGCTAGACGGAGCTGGACTGTGTCACTCAAAATCACTATTGGCACTTGCATCAGAAATAGTGAAAAACATCCTGTGCAGTTACAAGCGGACAAACAAAAGCTACGTTCATTTATTCCATGCAACTGGCATCCATATTTTGTATTATAATAATGTGGGTCTATAGATTCGAATGCATGTGTTTGCCCATTTAATGACACTGGAGGGACGTGAATGACAGTGTGGTGTTGATAATGAGGGGAAATTATTAAACGCATTATATAATCAGATTTTTAGATTGTGATTTTCTTTCTTGCATGCTCTTTCTCGCAGTTAATTTCACTTGGACGATGCGAAAATACACGGCTGCCCTCCTGGTTTGCAACTGAAAACCGAACATCTTATCAGCCTATTTGCATTGCCATTGTTCTCGTGTAACAAACGGGCTGTGTGATAAAAATCCACAAAGCCACTGCATCACAGCAACTTCATAAGATAGATCAAGCCTGTGTAAAGACTAAAGAACAAAAAAAAAGCTCGCTCGACTTTTCTCTGGTAATTGGCACACACAAAACATTTTTTCATTTAGATGGCTCCTTTTTGTCAGCGGCACTGTAAATGCCTCACTCCGCACTCTTCAATTAGACACGCTTAGATAGGTGACAGCAATTCAATCAAACAATTAGCAGCCATTTAATGCTCATTAACAGAGAAGCGTTTGTCTCATTTGATGCGGCTGCACACTATTTCCAAAGAAAAACACTGTTGGATTGTTGGCGTATGCAGATTATTGCACAATACCAACATGAACACCTGTTGAACAATGAACTTTTAATCTGTTTTCCCCACCAGAAACTTAATGTGAAAACATTAGACTTCCTACATAAAAGTGAGTGTTTTACATCTGTTGTGTACTTAACTATTGTTAAAGGGGACATATCATGTAAATCTGACTTTTTTCTTGTTTGAGTGCTATAATCGGGTCCCTGGTGCATCTACCAACCCAGAAAACGTGAAAAAGGACAACCCAGTAACTTTGTTTTGTTAAGCCTTTTGTGAAAAACGAGCCGCTCAGATTTCTCTCCCCTAGTGACGTAGGAAGAAGATCTTATTATAATATTACCGCCCCTTAATCTGCACATTTCCACCCATGGCGCCGCCATTTTGTTTTCGCATACGACAATGATTTACCAGCTCTAATGCCATGGCAAAAGTTCGAGCAAAGCATGCTAACTGTTCTGTTGTAGGCTGCACAGACGAGCACAGAACACTATTTAGAGTCTCGTTAGCTTGGATAGCCTGCAAGTTGACCCTGGCAAGCTCGACTGCTAAACAAGCGTTTCTATTCGAGCGATATTTTGAAAAAAAATATTAGACCATTCACAGCAATTCATAGCAATCATAAACATTAGCCTGTTTGGCAAACAGGTATGCTATGTATAGTGGGCGTCCATACAGGTTTTGCACAAAAGATTAACATGACGGCACATGCTAGTCGATGAGTTGAATCAACTCCACAGCAACTACATAAATTTATCCACTAACCATTCAGAAACGTCCAGTTTCATTCTAAAAGTTGCAACTTCTTCCTGAGTCTCTCCATCAGTGTCGACTCCGGTTTGAACAATGTAAGGCTGAACACTGTTACTGACAATCCTCATTTTGGCTGCGTGAGATTCTCTAGCTTTGTTGTTGTTGATCAACCGAAGCACGAGCTGTTAAAGCTCCGCCCTCTATCTATCTATCTATCTATCTATCTATCTATCTATCTATCTATCTATCTATCAAGAGAACTTTACAGTACAACACCATTGTACTACCTTGATGAATAAATACTTCACAATTTCAATAATATATCATTATTTATATACTTTGCTTTTACTTTACTTTCTTTTTAGTGTTTATTTATGAAATCTCATATCTATCAGGTTTCCTCAAGTCCATTTCCCTGGTAATTTTTACAGATATTGTATAATATAGACTCGGGTTGAAAAAAGAACACATTGAAAATCTGGAATTTTTGTTTTTTAATTTAAATCTGAAAACAAACTGAAAGTTTAAGCATTGTTATAAATTAAAAAGATGTGAGAGAAAATATAATTTGTAAATATAATTATAATCGCATAAAAATGTACACTCTAAAAAATGCTGGGTTAAAAACAACCCAAGTTGGGTTGAAAATGGACAAACCCAGCAATTGGGTTGTTTTAACCCAGCAGTTGGGTTAAATGTTTGCCCAACCTGCTGGACAGTTTTATTTAACCCAGCTATTGTTTAAAAATTACTATATGGCTGACTTAAAATTAACCTAAAATTAAATTAAAAATCAGACACATAATTATAGAGGCAACAATAATAATCAAAAGGTGAACATTTATTAATAAACAATTTAATAAATGTTTGTTGTTTAATTATTATTCATTAAACTTATTAATAAATGTTCATTTATTAAACATATTAATAAATGTTATCTTCCAATATATTTTGGGTTCATTTTAAGCAAGCAATACAGTGATTTTTAATCGATAGTTGAGTTAAATAAAACTGTCCAGCAGGTTGGGCAAACATTTAACCCAACTGCTGGGTTTGTCCATTTTCAACCCAACTTGGGTTGTTTTTAACCCAGCATTTTTTAGAGTGTAATTTTAAAATATATGATTGTAATTAAATAATTGTATGTAGTTTGTATGAAGAAAATTTTATATTAAATTACAAATGAATGCAAAATAGGAGTATTTTCATTAGTGGTCTATACACTTTTGGACTTTGTCCAAAAAAATAAATAATAAGTAGCCTAATATCATGGCAAAATATAATAAAGGCAGTTTAAATCAACTGAGTGACTAGTTTTGCTAAGCCAATTGCACCAGAAATGGAGATAAATGCTCTTTACGCTCTGTGCCGAATGGGGCGACATCTAATCATGGACTCGCTTTGCTACATAGCTTACGCACATCCGTAGTGGCTAAAATTAATGCCAGCCCGTGAAGTTTTTAATATCTATGCTGAGGTCCCTTCTTCCACCAGGATTTGTTAACGTGGTGCCATGTTTCATTTCTGCCTATTAGTGCATGTGAGAGACATTTAAGAACATAATTAAAGTGGGACGCCCCTGTGGGAGCGTTCAGGTAGATTAAACGACTTCATTAGCTTTACGCTACAGCAAGTGTGCGATGTAGCCACCGGACAGAAGCAGTGGTCCGAGGTACAGGGCTTCCCTGCTGGGAATCCGACTGTCAAAGATCGTACAGCGCGTGTAGATGCATCTCGTTAGCAAGCGTTTCAAAGGCTGAGCAAAATATTACTGGCTGGTTTCTGTCTTTTTGAGAACTTTTAAAACCAGTTTGGACTAGTTTAACTGGTTTTAAGATGGCAGTGCTGGGCTGTTCACTTATGAAAAGCTAAGGTGGTTTGCCGGTCTTGCTGATATTTAGAAGGAAGCTGTCTGACTCTGAGATGAAAAATGAGAACATGGTTTGTGTAACATTAGCAACACATTATTAGCTGTTTGTAACGTAGTCAAGCAAAAGGCTAATCATATTAATTACCGTTATGTGTCCGACGTTGTAAAAAGCGATACCATTGTGCAGCGTTTACCTCAGTATGTTGACCGTGTGGATCTTTGAGCTTGTGCGAGTGAGTGGAGGCGGGGCTAATTAGCATATTCATAGACCTGCGTATACTAAATGAAGCAAGGGTGTAGAGTTATATTCAAGCCATTGTAAGGCATGAAGAAATTGTTTTCACAGGAAAAAACATTTAAATATGTCATTTTGGTGATCAAAGATGAGTTTTAAGGGATAAAATTATTGACTGCAGTGGGACTTTAAAGGAAGTTATAACAATTCATTTGAATTCTGTTTAACCGTTTATTAGTTTCTTTTTCTATATCAAGGGGCAGCTGAGCCTATCTGCACAATCACTAGGATTCTCCAAGTCAATAAAGTCACCGTCCGCATTTCTCCTTCTACTGTTCATGACTCTTGAAGGTCGCCCCCAATTTAGACAAGTTGGTCTCCATCTATCAAGCACTTAGAAACAGGCACCACTTTTCTTGAGTAAATTGATCTGATAGCAATTACCCTCCTGCGCTTGGAAAGTTTAAGATGAGATCTTTGGAGGACACAGTCTAACCACAACTACAGACAATAAGATTAAGGGCCAAAATAGAAAACAGAAGCAAAATTGGATGCACGTCCAAACAGACCCACACACACATATATCTATATGTATATTAATGAGTAAACTAGATACTAAACTCCCCTGCCCTCGTTAATATCAGATTGCGAGCCACAAACAATTAACTCCTTACGGCCCTCTTATATATCCATTAAAAGCCTCCCTCTGGGATAAACAGACGTTTTTACACATGGCCGGTTTCGAATTAGGCTGCTTTCTTCAGGCCAACACAAGCCATTTTCACAAATTAAGATATGCTTGGGTGTCAAAGGTATATGGTTATTTTGTGCATAGGGGGGTTGTGTTTGTGGGCTCTATAACTCATCCACTTCTTCTTCTTTTAGCCTTGGGAACAATTAAAGGAATAGTTCAATGAAAGTTTTTTTCCTTATTTAGCCCTATATTGTCCCAACCCCATATTATTTCCTTTTTTAATCCCTCAAACAAAAAAGGTGATGTTATGCAAAATGTCCGAGCTGCTGGTTTTCATAAAAGTGGATGGTGATTTATATTGTCAGGCTTAAACCATAAATCCATGTCATAAGGATGTTATTCATTGATAGTCAATGTTTTATTTGTCTAATGTGCAGCAACATAGCAGATAACTATGGAAGCTTGTTTCTGCCATGAAATAAAAGATAAAAAAAGGTAATCACAATTCTGACTTTTTTTCTCGCAATTGCAAGTTTATATCTCACATTTCTAACTTTTTTTCTCAGAATTACGAGATATAAACTCACAAATGCAAGTTATAAAGTCAGAATTGCGTAATATAAAGTCACAATTGCAAGTTATATAAAAGATAAAATTGAGAGTTATAAAGTCAGAATTGCGAGTTATAAACTCACAATTGGGAGTTATAAAGTCAGAATTGCGAATTATAAAGTCAGAATTGCGAGATATAAAGTCCGAATTGCGAGATATAAACAATTTTGAGAAAAAAAGTCCGAATTGCGAGTTTATATCATGCAATTCTGACTTTATAACTGAAAAAAAAAGTCAATTGTGAGATAAAAAGTCGCAATTACCTTTTTTGTTTTTTTTATTTAGTGGCGGAAACAAGCTTCCATAGCAGTACTTGTTCACAAAAAAATGTAATCATTGTTATTTTAGTATCATTGTGATACTATTGTAGTTTTGTAACTTGCAACATCATGATTGGTCACTTGACATGCGAGAACCAATCATATCAAACCTGGCATGACCTACAGTATGTAATGATGCTATTTTTATTTGAACACAAGCATAGATTCAATTCATATTTTAGCAGTGTAAATCACTATTTACTTTTGTTGTTTGGGGGGGGAAAAAGCAACTCTGACATTCTGCCTAACAGAAGAAAGAAAGAAAATAATATGTGGTCAGAATAACATGAGGGTGAGTTAATGGATGACAAAATTTTCATTTTTGTGTGCACTGTTCCTTTAAATCTACAGAAGAGGCAGTGAATAACATTTAGCAAAACCGCAGAGGTTATTATGACTGAATAGTAAGTCTAATATGCAGGTAAATTCTTGTATTGTAATGCAAAATATGATCCACGCTGTTTGAAATCAAAGACCTGTCTATTTAATGACTATCAAAAGGTCATGTCTGTGTTCGCTGTTATTGTACTCTTGGTTCAGCTTGAATTTCATGCATGAATTGGCATTTTGATAGTCAGAGCCGAAGCTTGAAGGCCCAAACATTTGCGAGCAATTCATCTTCTCCCCTTCTTATCCGTCCCTATTTATTTCTTTATTTATTTTTACCCTCTGGTTGTTCGATCTTGAGACTCGTTCCCATGTGGTTTGAGGGCATTAGGTCTTATCGTGGCCGTGCGGCTTCGGGATCTGGATGGTGCCAGTCATGCTCGGTATCGCTGCTGCTGCTGCTGGGATTTTTGCCTGGGGATGGATTGGCCGGCTCCAAATGTCACTAACCTTGATTAATGTCACCCCTAAAAGTGCTGTCGTGAAAAAAAAAATTGCAAAAGCTTTTGCTTTATGATTTGAGAGAAATAATACAGAAGGTGACGGACTGGTGCAACCTGTTGAAAATCTTTGCCTTTTGATAATTAAAAGAGAGTGTGCATCACAATGCAAAGCTTCCTTCTCAGTCCACCCAGAAGGAAACTAAGCTACAAAAAAAAACAAAAAAAAAACAGTCTTTCAGAAATCACCTTCATAGTAAAAGCTCCAGAGAGAATTGATTTTTAATGATAACATTCAGGCAGTTCTTGAGCTGAGCATGAGCTGATGTGCCTCAGAGGAGTATTTCTTGCCTTAGATATGTGATGCAATGAATTAGATTTATGGCTGAAGATTTATGGCTGAAGTTTTTAAAATTATGTTTTTGCATGAATATGTACTATATCGTTCAAAGTTTGGGGTCAGTAGGATGTTTTTTTTAATGTTTTTATCAAGCAAGGATGCATTAAATTGATCAAAAGTGACAGTAAAGACATGTATAATGTAACAAAAGATTTATATTTCAAATAAATACTTTTAAGCTGCACAACACTGATAATCATATGTTTCCTGAGTATCAAATCAGCATATTAGAATGATTTCTGAAGGATCATGTGACACTGAAGAATGGAGTAATGATGCAGCTTTGCATCACAGGAATAAATTACATTTTAAAATTTTTTAAAATAGAAAACAATATTTATATTTCACAATATTAGTGTTTTTACTGTATTTTTGATCAAATAAACAGCCTTGGTAAGCATAAGCGGTTCCTTATAAATTCAGTAAACTTGATTTTTAGGGAGGGAATGAGACGAAAGATTTATAATTATAATCAGTGTTTATAGACATAGAGATTTAGAGATGGCATACTAAAATTAAGGACTAAGGAGAAAATTAATGGGAAAAACACTTGAAAAAGTGGGCAGTCACTGGTGTACTCTGACATTAGTCATTAGCTCATTAACATATGACCGCCCACTTTTACATGTTTACGCCTACTCAGTATTTAGTTATCCAATCATAACAGAGGTCATTTAGATACATCTTAAGGTACAGTAGCAGAAACACTCTGTTTAATTAGTCAAAATAGGATTAGAAACTACATTATGACTGTTTTTGGTGCAAGAAACTTAACATAATAATGGAATCGTTGGACCTAAAATAATGGTGCATTCAAGTCCTCATGGGAATTTCATATTTATGAATTGGGAAGTCGTGTTTATGACGTCAGGTGCATTCAAGTCACATTCGTTGGAGCAAGATGGCGGTGTACCTTCTCTAAATTAACTATACAAAAATACAGCAAGGTTTTTAAACTCCTAGAAAATGAAGAACAAAAAATATGCATCAGGTTTGTTTTATGAAGCCACTTTATCATTACATCGTTGTATTACAATGCTATGTTGTGCATGCGATTTAGCTTATTTTGTTGTAAATTAAAAAGCTTGACAATGTCACTGTTAAATACCTTTAAGTATTGTTGTTTTCCACCACTTTTCGCATTGACACGTCCCCAAATCATAAACTCGGGGCTTAAAGAAAATCCAGAGCTTCCCACTCGTATCTACGACTTTGTGGGGGTGTTCATGTGCGTAAATACAATCTTTCCGACATGACATGACATGAACGCATCATTACAATGCACTTTTGTTAGGCCATTTAGGGATTTAGCCATTATGTCATGTTAAAACACCAAAGCAGAAATGTTTGCATTGTATATTAGAAGCTGAATGGGAACATCTGTTCGGTTTTTATGACTCTCACGGGAAACAATCATTACAGTAACAGTACAGGCCTTCATACGCCTTCAAAATGGTACACCGCTGTACTGTGTGTGTGGCTGGTCCAAATCTAAAGCAGGACAGCGCGTACCAGGCAAATGACACACTAACGTGAGTGTGCTGAATCCGTCCGGAGCCTGAGCAATCAGTAACCCCTTCAGTGGAGAAGGGGACATTTACAGCATGTGTGTTTGGAGGAGCTGTGATGGAGTGCCCCATTTCCAGCTATGATTTCACTGACAGAATCATACATCACTCAGACAATCCTCCAGCTCATTAGCAGCTGTTGTTCGGCTCCCATAAGAGTTCTGAAGGTGTTTGTCAGTATGAAGAGTGTTTCCGTGTGCATTTTTGTGAGTATTGCAGTATACTCATAATGACTCTCTTATAATAACAGTTTGTCCAAATGAAACTTCTGGCATTTTTTTCTCACCCTAATGGTGCTGCTTTTGTGTTCCAGAAAGCCATAAGCGTGAGTACTGTATATGATGACACAATTTTCCTTTTAGGTGAACTATTTTAATGATCATAAGGTCAAATATTTGACCCATTAACACTACATTATTTTCAGAAACATAATCATACATAATCTTTTGGATAACACCACATACATTGAATATTTGGCCAAAATCTAATATTTTTATTTTAATTTTAATTAAGAAAATAACTAAACAATTATTTAAATTTATTTTTATTTTATTTTGGCCAAAAATTGAAATTTATGTGGCTAAATCAATTTTCCTTAAATAAATATTTTAAATAAATTATTTTAAAAATAATTTTCACTCCAGTGGTGTGACTGTGGACATATATTAGCAAATTTATTATTATATTATATTATATTATATTATATTATATTAATACAAACATATATATATATATATATATATATATATATATATGTCTGTACACACATATTTATACACACATGTATTATGTTAAACTTTTAGATGCGATTAATCGATTTGACAGCACTAATCATATTATATTATATTTTTATTAATATTTTTAACTTATTTTAAAATATCTTTTATTAAATAATTTTTATTATTTAGCATTTTAGCCAAACATTTTAATTTATGTGGGTACATTTTCAGTGCACTCCAACTATTTACATGTTTTAACAAGTTTTATATTATATTATATTATATTATATTATATTATATTATATTATATTATGATTTTTCTAATCTTAAAATAAATAATCCAAAAAATCTTTATCAATCTTATGATGATTTCATGTTGAATTTTTATTTATGAAATGGGAATTACTCCAACATGGCTTGCAACACTTGCCATGGAAAGACGCCCATTCATGATAAATTAATAGACTGTAGCAGATTACACTATGGTAAATAAAAACATTTAATTTGTGCCGATGCTTGAATCACCTTGTTGAATCACAACACCTTGCATAGTCTGGTCATGAAAACCATCTTGGTGGATATTCTTTTCAACCATATTTACTTAACTATCTAAACAAAGAGTAAAAATCAAGGTCAGCATACAATGGCTGTAAATATTCATTAAAATTCATTGTAATGCAAATGTGGCTGCAAGGAGAGCGGCGCTCTGACAGGTGCTGACAAACCAAACAGTGTGCCAATGTGCAAAAAAACAGAAGAACACCGCAACCCTAATGTAGTGTATGTAAACACCCCCGGATAAAGAGCACCAGAGTCTCTATCTTCTCACCCTCATGCTTTTTCTTTACTCTTATCAGCTTTGAAAAGAGTCTTAAAAGAGAAATTTCAGCCCAAACGGAAAAGGTCACCAAAGTTCATCATGATTAACTTATGTCTGTTGGTGTGTATGTGTATTGTGTTGCCAGGGGTAGTCTGTCAAAAACTTCAAAGCGTATAGACGTCACTATGAGTGTACGGCCCCAATGTTTATCGTGACCTGATTTTCAACTCAGGAGCTTTTCAAAAAAACATCAAGGGAGCGAAGGATTAATCGGATCAAGCCAAAAGAGAAAACAGACAAGGATAAATACTGCAAGAAGGAATACTTTTTGGACTCCCTGGGGTTTCTGTCAGTGGAGATAAAGATCTTGCTATCACTCTATGTTAATTCTCAATTCTTTTTTTCTTCCCTAAAGCTCAGATTCCTCACCTATGTACTTGTTGTCCTTACTTGAACATTCTTTTTGCAAACTCTGAACCGCTACACTTGAGAGTGAGTTTCGCACTACTTGGTCACAACTTGTTGCATTTCATTTTGTTCAATTTATGTTCAACAAAAATGGCATTTGCAACACTTTTTACTCATTTCTGAGTAAAACAGGATGTTCAATGAGAAAGCATGTAAGACTTCACAGGGAATTGATTGTGATGTGGAAAATGTACTAATGAGGAACAGGAACATGCATTAAGAAAGCAAATAGTTAATTTTGATTTCATGACTTTAAAGGGGTCCTTGATTATGATTTCACTTTTTTTAACTTAAGTTATCGTGTGTAATGTTGCTGTTTGAGCATAAACAACATCTGCAAAGTTACGACAAAGGGAGATATTTTCTTTTACAGAAATCGCTTTTTAAGGACTACAACAAACGTCTGGTAGGGACTACAACGAGCTTCTTCCTGGGTTAGTGACATCACAAACCCCAAAATTTACATAAACCCCGCCCCCGAGAACACACAACAAAGGGGGCGAGGCCATGTTGGGCTGCTTTAGAGAAGAGGAAGAGTTGTTGTAGTAGAGTGTTATTGACATGGCGTCATTTTACGCCGGACTGCTTCACAAACGAGGGTCAATTCAACGCTGGATTTGCACAAAAGATTAACATGGCGGCACATGCTAGTCGATGAGTTGAATCAACTCCACAGCAACTACATAAATTTATCCAATAACCATTCAGAAACGTCCAGATGCATTCTAAAAGTTGTAACTTCTTCCTGAGTCTCTCCATTCGTTTTCGACTCCGGTTTGAACAACGTAAGGCTGAACACCGTTACTGACAATCCTCATTTTGGCTGCGTGAGATTCTCCAGCTTTGTTGTTGTTGAGCAACCGAAGCGCGAGCTGTTAAAGCTCCGCCCTCTTCTGGAAAGGGGGCCGGGAGCAGCAGCTCATTTGCATTTGAAGGGACACACACAAAAATGGCGTATGATCTGTGGGGTATTTTGAGCTGAAACTTCACAGACACATTCTGAGGACACCAGAGACTTGTATTACATCTTGTGAAAAGGGGCATTATGGTTCCCTTTAAAACCGTTTTATGAACATCTAAGCAGTAAAGAAGCAGTTTGTGTTAAACATAATAGTTCAACTCTGTTTTTTATTTCCTGTTAGCATGTGAGGTGGGTTTCTACAAGCCAGTGGCAGGAGATCAGCTCTGTGGGAAATGTCCCCTCCACAGTCACTCTGAGACACGAGCGGCTCTAACCTGCCCATGTGATGCCAACTTCTATCGTTCCTCTACAGATCCACCAGCTTCTCCCTGCACAAGTGAGTCTTTATGTTAACATATCATCAAATCAAAACATTTTCTATTTTTGATTTCGTTTTTTACATACAATGGCCAAGAAAAGTATTTGAAAACACATTATAATGTCTGAATATCAATGCATAAGATATAAATGATAAATTAAGTGAATTAAGTGTTATTTCAAATGCATCTTTTTTCTTCACTAACTTCATAATTTTTGAAGTACTGTATGTGTTATAATCAGCTGGTGTTTTGGTGATTTTAGTGAATGTATGATGTCAGTTCTCCTCAAGTTCATTAGATCATTACTTTAACAATGAACATATTCCACTAACAACAAACAAGCACAAAGTCACACAATACAATTTGTCTTAATTTTCAACAGTATATATTTTATTTTATAAATATTTTTATTGTATTTTTTGATATATAAATAATTTGATCAGCTTGATTAGCAAGCCTGATAAAATAAAAATAAAAAATAAAATAAAAATCTTAAACTTATGTTAGCTTATATTATATTATTAATTTTTTATCTTATTTTATTTTAAACCGAACTAAATATTTCTGTGAAATGTTTTGCTTGAAAAGTGTGCTTGTGCTATCTTTCTTTAAAACAAATTTCGTTTTGATTTAATCATATATTTTATTATTATTATTATTATTATTATTATTATATTAATCTAATTTAATTATTATTATAGTATATTTTTAAGTTGTGCCCTAAGTCTCCAAATACTTTTTGGGAACAAAAATGGAACTTGTTTTGAACTTTTAATGAGTGGAAAAATCGTAAGACAAGATTACTTGTTGAACCAGGGTCGTGTGGTTACTGAAGTGCAAATTCAATCATTCTCGTTTGATCGGCTAGCCTGATAACCACCAATTCCCTGAACCTCACTAATTAACCTATAATTAAGAACTGTCTAACTTCGCCCTCCCCGCAGGACCTCCGTCAGCTCCAGTAAACATCATCTCATATGTGAACGGCACCTCGGTCAGTCTGGAGTGGGGTTCACCTCTGGACACAGGAGGCCGCAGTGATGTCATCTATGACGTCCTTTGCCAGAAGTGCGACAAAGACGGGACGCAGTGTGAGGACTGTCGGGTGGCTGCGGGTGGAAGTAATGGGGTGGGGAATGTCAATGGGGGTGTTGCAGACACCAATGGAGCTGTTGGTGGGACAGCTGGAGGAGGAGGAGGACCCTTGAATGGGGTCGTGGTGGCCCGGACAGGAGCGGCCCCGGTGCGCTTTATCCCTCAGCAGACGGGACTTACAGAGCCATGGGTGACAGTGCTGAATCTCGCCGCTCACGCTAACTACACCTTCCGTATTGTCGCGCTAAATGGAGTCACGCACTTGAGCAATGAACTTCCACAGTCGGTGACGGTCAATATCACCACAAACCAGGCAGGTAGGAGACACTGTTGGGTCATTAAAGTTTGATTGCATTTATTATTCACATAATTCTTAAAACACTTGAAAATCCAGGTCTTACTAGCCTAAGGTGGTCTAGCTAGTTGACCAGTCCATGATGTGTTTTGAAACATGGTTAACCTCAGCAAAAGTGGTCCAACAAGTTTGAACTCGCCCCCAACAACTGATCAACTAGTTTGAACCAGTTAATGATCACAATTGACCAGTTTAGACAATATAGTCTATCAGTCCTAACCATGTTTATCGCAGCCAAACCAGCTACTAATTTAACTAATCAACCACCTCAGTTAGCTTGAACTAGCTAATGACCATAAATGACTAGTTTTGAAAATCTTAGTTAAGGTCGTCTACCACCCCTAACCAGGTTGACCTAAGCCAAATCAGCTTATAATTTAACTGATCAAGCACCTAAACTAGTTTGAACCAGCTAATGACCATGAAGGACCAGTTTTGAACAGCTTAGTCAAGGTGGTCTACCAGTCCTAACCATGTTGATCTTGACCAAATCAGCTACTAATTTAACTGATCAAGCACTTAAATTAGTTTAAACTAGCTAATGACCATAAAAACCAGTTTTGAATAGGCTTGGTCAAGGTGGTCTACCAGCCCTAATTAGTTTAACCTCTGCTCCATCAGCTAGCTAGTCTAGCTGATAAACCACCTAAACTAGTTTGAACCAGACTGTAAATGGTCAGTTTTTAACACACTAGACGATTTTCAAATCTTAACCGATTTTAAAACTGTGGGAGACCACAGACATAATGACAGTTTCAACCGATTTTTAGCATTATATCCTCTGAAGGCACACAATAGAAGATTCGTCCGGACTGTCAATTGTAGTAACATTTTCACAGTTAGACGAGATCTCACGAAGACTTGCGAGATCAATGTGACTTGAGAAGAAAAACAAATGGAGGACGATCGATGGTTCTCCTGGCTTGAATTTTGTTTAAGGAGAAAAAAAGAATATGGGTGATGATCTTTCTTAATACTCCACTTTTGTGGCATGTTTGTGGCTGCCAAGTTTCAGCTATAGAAGCACACAACATCCGGCTGGTGAAGCTTGCTCGCTCTGATTGGCTATTGCGGGTATCACGTCAGAGGCAGCCTAATCAAGAGTCGAAATATCAAACATGTTTGATATTTACAATTTGGGATCGTGCAGGCTTCGAGGCAATCAGGAGCAGTAAAATAATCGCAATGACAATTGCGAGAAGCATCGAATCTAGCCACACCCCTCAGATCATTGGGGGTTGCAAACCGGGCCCAAAATCGGGCTCAATTGTGTGGCCAGCTTTAGTCAAAGTGGTCTTCCAGCCCTAACCAGGTTGAACTTTGTCTCACCAGCTAGTAGTATAGTTGTTCAAACACCTAAAATAGTTGTAAATGGCCTCCTTCAAACAATTTAGATCAGGGAAACTAAAACTAAACTCTGCAGGACTGTGGCACTCCAGGAACTGAGCGTAGTTATAGTGATCTTCCAGCCCTTACCTGGTTAACCTTGGTCCAACCAGCTAGTTGACTAGCTGATCAATCACCTAAACTAGCTTGAACCAGCTTACATACATAAATGAAAGGCTAGAAACCATCTAAATCTGGTATTATCTGGATTTTCCAGCAGCTATAATACTGTAAATTGTATTGCTTCTCTTATCTATAAAATTATTGTCGTAAAATGAATCTGCTGTCATACTAAAGAGACCATCATATCCTTGTTTTCACAGCTCCATCTCAAGTAATGGCCGTCCGACAAGAAAATGCCAGTCAGAACAGTGTCACTCTGTTCTGGCACGAACCAGCGCAGCCCAATGGAGTTATATTAGAATATGACATCAAATATTATGAAAAGGTAATTTCTTCATCAGAGTGAATACACTCTGAGTCCTAAAGGAGTGATATTTATTCATTAACTGAGAAGGTCTTGTTATTATTATATAAATGGCTTGATGACGAGTCCCATTTAATGAAGGGTCACATTTTATAGACTAGCCTGGAGTCAAATATCTCAATTTAACCACTTGGTTTATTGGCAGCTCAGGCTAATTGAAAGGAAATTACCAACCAATAGTGCTCTCAGACTGATTTGGAGAGATTATTTAAAGTGACATTGAAGGCAAACACAGCGAGCGCTGCCAAACACTGGAGGGAAGTTAATTGTCGCATGAGCCGGGAGCTTTGCTGCCTAATGGCGCAAAAGAGAAATCAGCTGTGACAGAGAATTAGTATACAGTGCCTAGTCAACAATGCCACTATGTAAATATGATTTACGTGCAATCCCTGTTTGCCAAGCCGTTGCCCGTGTGTTGATTCCTGGGGAATGGTGCTTAACAAAGACCATGCAGTTGTTTTTGATGGATATACGGCGCCGGCGGTCTCCTCAGGGGACAGAGGAGCATCAAAGGCGTTTTAACAAAGCGAAACCCATCGGTGGGGACAGAGTTCACGGACGCAGTGGGGTGAAGCGGGGAATGCTAACAGATTAGTGAGCACTTCATTTTAATCGGTCCAGTCCTCTAGCCTGGGTCTCAAAACAAGATTTTGTCAGGTCCTGGTGTGAATTGTCCACTATTGTCTTTATGGATTATATTTACATAATTGACCTTAAATAGACTATTTACTTGAATGTAACCTCTCATTGTCTGTCTGGCATTTTTCCATAGGATAACGAACAGCAAAGTTATGCTACATTGAAGTCAAAGAACACCAGCGCTAAAGTGTCAGGTCTGAAGCCCGGCACGAGCTACATCTTCCAGATTCGGGCCAGAACCTCGGCTGGCTGTGGGCGATTCAGCCAGTCAGTGGAGATACAGACCGGCAAAGCAAGTGAGTGTTAAATAATTACTAATGCTATACAGACATGGATGATACTCAAATCGTGCGGCTTGTTGAGGAGAGACGTGCCGTTATTTTTACAAGCATTTGGACTGGAACAGAGCCAGTGTGATGATCTCATAGCAGGTGAAATATGGAAAGAAGACTTTGATATTAATTTATTTTATAAATATTTTTATTAATATCTGTCAGTGAGAACAAAAAAGGGAAACAGCTGCAAAACCTTAAAGAGATATATTTTTAAATAAAGCTCTTTTTAAAGTAATGTAATGCTTATTTGTTTATTTAGTTTAATATTTTTTATATTATTTATGTATTCATTTAATTTTTATATGTTTCATTTTTTTTAATGTATGAACATGGAATATTGAGTTAAGAGGGGTGAGTTTTTATGTAAGGTCATAATTTTGCTAAAATAAAGAGAAAATGAAATGGAATGGTAAATTTAATAATTTAATCTCTTCCTTCTGCCAGGACATAGTTATCAAGTTTATTTGTTTTGTATGTTTATATTTATTTATGATAATTTTTTAGCTTAATATATTTTAATATTTTTTAATAATCTATTAATGTATAATACATTTTAAATAAATATACATTTATATATATATATATATATATATATATATATATATATTATTTTATATTTTTTTCCCCCTACATTAAATATATTGGGAATATAATTTTAAATATAAAAGTATGTCTCTCTCATTAATCTTAAAATGTCAAAAACTAATGGTGGGTAAAGTTTACAAATTTCTCAAATCATTGTCCAAAATATGGCAACTCCAATGATTTGAATGATCAGAAAAATACAAATTTATATCTTATATCTTCAGTTTATATATTGATGATGCACCTTACACAGCTGTATCTTGTGAAGCTTATTGTTTTCATGTGTTTGAATTGCACACAAACATGTCGAACGTCGCCTGCAGTGAAAAAACTGCTGATGATTCAGAGTGTTTAATGACGTGTTAGTGTTGATATTTGGTTTCTGTGTTTCTTTGCCAGCTCTGCTGCGAAATACCAACATGACGATTATCTGGATCTGCGTGGCTTCGGTAACAGGACTGGTGACATTTCTGGCCGTTGTCATCTGCAGAAAACGGCAAGAGGAGTACTTTGAATTGTCTGCATTCATTTCCCCTGCTTTATTCTGTTACATATGTTAAAGGGATAGTTAATATAGTTCATTCCAAACCTGTGTGACTTTCTTTCTGTCTGTCTGTGACTGGATCATTGACTGGATTAACTGAATTTTTTAATAATTCAGACCTGTTTTGTGAACTGGAGCAAATGATTCATTGAAAAAAAAAATTGATTCAAAAGAATGATTCATTCACAAATCGAGCATCTCTCCTTCTCTAGTGAACGCAACAAGGAGAATAGGAAATATCTTTGATTTTGCTATTGTACATCTTCATAAGTCATACAGGTTTAGAATGATATGAGAGTAAATGAGGAAGAATTGTCTTTTTTGAGTGAATTGATTAAGAAAATATTCATGCCAGCTTCCCATCCTGAAATAATCCCACTCAAACAGCTCAATGACTCATGCTGTAATTATCTGTGAAAGTGTTTCACGGCACTATATATATATATTTAGGTACATTTACACCCTGAAATACACACCTTAAGGCCCGTTCACACCAAGAACGATAACTATAAAGGTATCTGTAACGATATTAGAGTCCACACCAGCAGACGAAAACGTTCTGTTTATTCTAAGCGGGCACTGCAGTTGTGTTGTCTACCGCTTTAAATGCTCAAGCTCATTAAAGCAGGATGGATTCTGATTGGCTGTCAATGTTTTTATCATTTATCAGCTGGAAAAAATAGTCCTGAAAGTGATTCCAACGATATCATTTCTCTGTGCCATTATAGTTGTGGTGTGGACTCTGCTATTCTTTTATATTTAGAATGATTTTTAAAACTTTTTATTGTTATTGTTATAGTTATTGTCCTTAGTGTGAACTGGCCTGTACAATGGAAATTAAATTTGATTGATTTTGGACTAATAACACTGCGAAATATCCTTAAATCATATATAGCACAACAGTGGGGTTCCAGAAATAAAAATCCCATTCATTTTCTCCATACAGAAATTGATTTAATAACGCAATAATGTACAAAAGTGCTGTATCAAATATCATGAAACTCCCATGAAGCTTTGTGGATTATGTAATGTTTGCATATGTTTGAATATTTTACTATAAAGTTTAAATGTATATTTTATACTTTCAGTCTTACCTAGATTGTTTCGTGTTATACCGCTGTTTCTGATTCGATTGCATTCTTGAATTTTTGGGGGGCTTTTCAAAAATACTTTTTGCTTCAAATCAAATGTTCAGTTTAATTCAACTCAGAGCTGGTTGAGTTGAACTCTTTATTAAAGAACTTATGGAGAAAATGAATGTGAAAACACTGAAAAAGTGAGTGGTCTTTGTTGCTCTCTATTGCTTTTTGATGCCAATGATTTCCACAAGTTTGTGATAAATAATGAATTTGATGAAAATTTAACATCAAAGAATGGACACTTTTTCAGTTTGTTTGATAAATATAAGGCAGCGGATTAAAACAAAGGACATTTGTTATCAAAAAATGTCTTGAAGTTCTTCGGTAATTAAGTGTCGAGTTAATTAAGTTTTACATTCTTTAAGTTTTACGTTTGAATATTATTAACATGTGGGATGTACATCACAAGGCCGTTTTAAAAAAATAAACATTTTTCTGTTTCTCCTTCTGGATTGCGTTACAGACGTTGTGGATACAGCAAAGCTTTCCAAGACTCAGATGAGGAGAAAATGCACTACCAAAATGGCCATGGTATGAGACGCACACTTTTCCCCTGATGATTTCTCTTTTAATGAATTTTAGGCAGGAAACTATTGCTTTTTTGGTCCAATATCTTGCTGTAGCTGCTGCCTGGGCCCTTCAGAGATTGTGGCTGTGACTGAAAATTGCTTTCATGCTGCAATATGTGACCAAATGCTAATTCTGTTTATTCTAGTATCATTTCCAGAAGCCAGATTTTATATTGATCCCCACACATATGAGGACCCCTGCCAGGCTGTCCACGAATTTGCCAGAGAAATTGAAGCGTCCAGGATCAAAATAGAGAAAATCATCGGTTCAGGTATAGCTGTCCTTGGCGATTGTGTGAAATACACCTGGGCATCGAGATCAACATGATATGAAGAAAAAAAAAAAAGATATCATACAAATCAGATGAAAAAATGATAGATTAATATTTACTATATATATATATATATATATATATACATATATATACATACATACATACATACATACATACGCATTGCTAAATAGGAAAAAAAAAACATGAGCACAACTGTACACATAATTGTAGTACTAATGACAAAGCATTCAGATGTCATGTGACTCATTGTGAAGGTCGAAAGTCTTACTTGAATCCAAATCCAACATGAGTGGACACTGTCCACTGTATAATCCTCTTTTTCTGGCACACATCAGGAGAGTTTGGGGAAGTGTGTTATGGGCGGATGAAGCTGCCCGGGAAACGTGATATCCCGGTGGCTCTGAAGACTCTTAAAGCCGGCTACACTGAGAAACAGAGGAGGGATTTCCTCGCCGAGGCCAGCATCATGGCACAGTTCGATCACCCCAACGTCATCCACCTGGAGGGGGTTGTTACCCGCAGTAAGCGCTTCAAATGTCCATCAGTGTCATGCACTTATGAATGGAACATTTTTGAAGTACCTTATTTTGTGTTCAAAATCATTCCATACCATTTATGTAGCAGAATGTTTCCCCTATCCCGTTTACATTATATAATAGAATGCAATTTTAAATAATTATATAAGAATTATATATATCATTTTCTTTTACAAAAATGTATATTTTGTTATATTTAATATTATATATTATGATATATATATATATATATATATATATATATATATATAGCTTATAAAACAATACATTTTATATTTATTTTATATTTATATAAAATTTTATATTTATATTTATAATTTAAATATAACAATTTATTTAATTTAGCACTATATTTAAAGTCATCTGAAGCCATTCCATAACAGAAAAATATGTTCGTTAAATTTAAGTTCACGGAAATTCGTCTTCCCTCCGCTGCAGCTGTCAATCATTCTCTGTTCAGCACTCAAACAGCGCGTCGCGTTCGGTAACGACAGTCAGCACGGTAAAACTCTCCAATATGATATATTCCCATTATAATACTTGATATGTAGATGAAGGGCTGTGGATTTGCATAAAATGACTTTATCTTGCTGGAGTTTATTGCTGTTTCTGAACGATGTCATCATACTGGCTACAGGGTGTCTGTTAGATCGCACAACACAAGGACTATTAATTGGCATCACATGCACAATAACTGGAAATTAAAAGTGAGAAGAAACATATGATTAATAAACTGTTAGATGCAGATATACACAGGGATTCTCTTTGTGCCGTGAACTTTTCAATGCGCAGCGCAACTATTGTGTTCTGTCGTATCTATCATATCTTGTTGCCCCATTAAAAAGCTGCACAATACATTTAAAATAAACGTCTTTTAATCTTACATTATTATAAAGACATATAATTCTTTACATTCGCATATAAATATAAATCTAATATAAATAGTTTTATTCATTTCATTAGAATACAAATAGTAATTTTAAACTTCTTATTAACATTTAGATTTTATAAAATTACTGTGCAAAGTTTTTTTTTTTTTTTTTTTTTTTCAAGAATTAGGCTAGCATTGCTGCTGAATTATATACTCACCTAGTTTATTTATTTATTTATTGGTCAGCTTATGATTATATATTTTTATTCATTTGTTGTTTTTCTCTATAATGAAGTAGTGTGTTTAGTGCATTCTGGATTGTTTAACAAATCAAAGAGTGACCATTAGTTCCACAAATACAGATAGATACAGGCCCCCACTAATTATTCTAGAAATAATTTATTTTGTAAAGTAGTCTTGTAATATGCAGTAAGATAGGACTGGCATTGTTGCAAAATAAACCCCTTGAGGTTGATATAAGACCCCTCTGCCTTCACATCGGGGTAATGAACTCGGTATATTTTGCAATAATGATCAAATGAATGTACATTGGTATAAGTTAATAATTCATGCATAGTTGAGTAAAAAGTGAAGAAAACCTACAGTCCTGTTTTTCTTTACCCAGACTTTACATCATCTATCCAATCTCCTGACATCTTTTCCTTGTTCTTTCCCCTGTTTTTCTGCATGTTTTTGCATTCTCTGCCAAGGCAAACCAGTAATGATCATCACAGAATACATGGAGAACGGCTCCTTGGACTCTTTCCTGAGGGTGTGTAAACACGTTTCTGTTTGTTCTTGTATTTCACTGTAGTTTTGCTTCGCCTCGCTGAACCTCCCCGTGAACCGAAGTTAAACTTCACTGATTTCTCTCCCTCGCCTTGTTTTTCTTCCGTCGAAACAGAGACATGATGGTCAGTTCACCATTATTCAGCTGGTCGGGATTCTGCGTGGCATAGCAGCTGGCATGACTTACTTGGCTGATCTGGGGTACGTCCACCGGGACTTGGCTGCCAGGAATGTTCTGGTCAACAGTAATCTGGTGTGCAAGATTTCAGACTTCGGTCTGTCACGCGTGCTGGAGGACGACCCTGATGCAGCCTACACCACCAGTGTAAGTGTCCGTTTCCTGCTGTGTCCGTTTCCAGAAACATACTTGGCAGAATCTATGAAGACCGCAGTACTTAATAGGCAAGGCAAGGTAATTTTATTTGTATAGCAAATCATCCTATACAAAGGTAATACCTTCAAATGTTAGTGATAGATAGATAGATAGCAGCACAACTGTTTTCAACATTGATAATAATTAGAAATGTTTCTTGAGAATCAAACCAGCATATTAGAATGATTTCTGAAGGATCATGTGACACTGAAGACTGGAGTCATGATGCTGAAAATTCAGCTTTGATCATAGGAATACGTTTAATTTGAAAATGTATTAAAATAGAAAATGGTTATTTTAAATTGCAATAATATTTCACAACATTGCTGTTTTTACTGTACATTTGATCACATAAACGCAGCCTTGATGAGCAAAAGAGACTTATTTCCAAAAAATTGAAAATCTTACTGATCTATAACTTTTTTTTCACAAACTTTTGATAAAAAAACAAAAAACTTTTTGGTAAAAAAAAAAAAAATGCATTTCCGTTCTGTTGACATGTTTGTTTCATATCATATGAATGTTTGGTGGTGTTTCCTTTTATACACATCTCAATTTTTCTCCCTAACATTTGTCCATCACTGTCTATATGGAATTTTAGGGAGGAAAGATCCCAATCCGTTGGACGGCACCGGAGGCCATTGCCTATCGGAAATTCTCCTCCTCCAGTGACGTATGGAGTTATGGAGTTGTGATGTGGGAAGTGATGTCATATGGAGAACGGCCATATTGGAACTTGACCAACAGAGATGTGGGTCTAAATTACACTTCATATTCATATTGGCTCATATGTTCAGAATAGTATGCTAGCATACACTGCAAATATGCATTTTGTCATATCCTATACAGAAATCAATTTATCTTGGATCTGCAGGATTTTAGATATTTTCATTTTTTTGGTAATTCAACTAAAATTCTAAAAAAAAAACTAGTCAAATAAAATAATAATAATAATTAAAAGCATGTTTCCAGTGTGATGCATTATTCACTACTTTGACTCATTATTTGATCAGATTACTAAGAGTTAAGACATTATTTTTTACATAAAAAGGATTAAAAATATATATATATATTTTTTAATTTAATGTACATATTGAGATAATGTGACAACAATGTAGCGTATTGCTGCTTGTTAGTCATTTCTCATGCACAATGAAGAATGTTGCTCATACTATTTCCAAAAAAAAGAGTAGGTAATGTTTAGTGTACTTTGCAGTATGCAGCGCCCAGTATGAATAATAGTTTAATATTTCATCTTGAACATAGCAAAATATCAGCCACAATGGAAATATTTTGTCAATTAGACAAATCATATTCAGTTTGACTAGTGTAGCTTAGAATAATTTCTGAGTGGATTTTTGATAGAATGAATATTCTTTAAAGAACATTGCAAAACATCAGCCATAGTGGAATAATTTTGACAGATAGACAAATCGATGCAATGACCAACATATTAATTCAGTTTGATTGGATTTCTGCAGGTGATCAAGTTCTTTTAATCTTTATAGTAAAGGAATCCTAAAAAAAAAAAAGGAAAACAAATTCATGAAAATATTAAGCCGCACAACTAGTTTTAACATTAATAATCAGCAGTGCTGGGAAAAGGTAATTTTAAAAGTTTAAAAGTAATGCAATATTACAATATTGTGTTACTCACTAAAAAAATTAACTAATTGCGTTACTTAGTTACTTTTTATGGAAAGTAATGCGTTACGTTACTTTTGCGTTACTTTTCCTCATCTGGGCTGGTCTTATTTGTTTGTTTGTTTTTATAACAACAAAAAAGTTCTTTTTTTGGCAAATGTAAAGGCCGTTTCACACCCAAAGTGAAATGAATAAGCCTCAGGCTGAAGGAAATGCAAATTCATGCCTGTACAGTAGAGGGCGCAGCTCAAACAAACCTTTCAGCTGAGCTGCCATTCTGGATTAAAGAAGAATAGGACGCAGGAGAAGTAAATAAGTAAATCTCAGTAAATGCATGTTCACATCGGGTGTGCCTCATATGTCCTGAAAAGTGAAGCTGCTGGCTCTTTGATCGCCCCCTGGTGGCTGGATGCAGTACAGGTCATAAACCCTGCCATCTCCATGTAAATGAATGGCACTTGAGTCAAAATAAAAAATTAAATTACACTTCCAATAAAATTTTCCGAAAGATGGTTTTGGTCATTTAAGGTAGTTGTTATCACACTGATTTATGTTTAATTGTTCGTTTTTGTGACAAGTTTAATTTTTGCTAGCAATTTGATGCTATAGAAACGGGGCGTGTCGTTATGATTGACAGTTGTGATTGACAGCTTCTCTGAGGACTGTGAGAGCTTCGAGGGGAGATTGAAGATATATAACTATTAATTTTCAATTTCTGTGTTATTTCACACCGACAAAATGAGTTGTTCAGCAGTAAACTGTACTAACCGACCAGGATCTGACGGATCACTGAGCTTTTTTCGGTAACGTTAAATGTGGGCTTTATAAGCTAATTAATAAATGTTATTAGCTAAGAGAACACGCCTAACGTTAGCCGTGACGGGAAAAAGCAGGTGATCGTTATCTGGCAGTTACTAATTATTTTTATGGGTATAAAATAATAATTAGCAGGACAAAACTAATGATAGCCTACTCTAATTAATTATAGAGCACTGTCTACAGCAATCGATCTCCTGCAACGTTAGTTGAACTTGATTTAAAATGGCAGGACCGTTTCTGACATTTTAGAGTTGTTTCTAGTGGCATATTAATGAGTTTATCTACTGAATTTGCTGTTTCAAAAATATTATTGCTCTAGAAACAGAATATTATTTTACAATTGTGTATAATTTATATATTTACGATATGTTGTTTTGACCTATCCCAATGTATTGTAGTTATCACTAGTAATTTATTTGAAAACGAACAATGTACATTAATAAACATTCAAATAAATGTAAATTCCTCTTTGCCAGATGTAATTAAGCCATCATTTAAGCCAAATGAAAAAAGGAAGGAGGAAAAGAAAAATATAATAAACGAGAGATAATAAAACAAATAGGTGATCTGATCTTGATGATGCAGATGTCTGGGCGGAAGTTTGATATGTCAAGTTTAACATGTCAACGCCCATCGTCGTACGTTTTACATTCAGTTCATTACAATGGAAGGAAGCGGCGTTGCGTCGTCCATCTTTTTTTACAGTCTATGGTTCACATTTAGTCTAGAACTAGTCTAGAATAACCATCATGTTCACACAGCGCACACAACGCCTCTGTACTCCCGATTTCTCTCAACTTGGGGACATGAGAGGTGTCAGTCAATAAAAAGGAAAACAAAAAAACTTGTGTTACATATTTGCGTTACTTATTTGAAGTAATATTTTGATGTAAATTTAAAAGTAATGGGCTACTTTACTAGTTACTTGACAAAAGTAATCTGATTACGTAACTCGCATTACTTGTAATGCATTACCCCCAACACTGATAATAAGAAGAAATGTTTCTTGTGCATCAAATTAGAATATTAGAATGATTTCTGATAGAATGTATATTCCATTCAGAATATGGCAAAACATAAGCCATAGTGGAATCATTTTGGCTAATAGACAAATCAATGCAATGTCCCACATAGTTTGATTGGTTTTCTGCAGGTGATCAAGTCCGTAGAGGAGGGCTACCGACTCCCGGCCCCCATGGGCTGCCCCGGTGCCCTCCACACCCTAATGCTGGACTGCTGGCAGAAAGACCGGAATGAAAGACCCAGATTCTGCCAGATCGTCACGGTCCTGGACAAGCTGATCCGGAACCCAGAGAACCTCAAGTCAATGGACACATTGTGCAGGTGAGCACCGGCAATCGATACGCCACCTTCAGGGGGGATTTACCTGACAAATGCACGGTGTCAGATATGATCTGTATTAAAAGTTGCACAAAGTTGACGAGAAAGTTTCGTCTGAGTGGCTGGGAATACGACTGGCCGCTTTAAGACGCGAGTGTACGTTTTCCAATAAGCTCATCTCAAATAGATGTGTTCTCTGTTAAATAAAAGACCTCTGTGCTATATTGACATTGATCTGCCGTGAACCAAAAAAGAACGCTTCTGCTTTCACAATTGGACTTGTATAAATTGCTCAGCTCGGAGCGCAAGTCCTGTCAAGTTGCCGGCGCATATCCAGATGCGCAGGGAGCGTTGATGAGAAGAAATAGGGATTTCATCCATGTATTAATCTACCCAAACCGGCCAGATCTACAGCCCCCCCCACCACCTTCTCTATCATTTTAACTCTTATTGATTTTCTGCCCTCGCTCGCCGCATTTCAAAGGTACATCTCGTACGCGCCTCCTCACTCCCCCTGCTCTCATTTCAGACTAAACAGTCCTTTGATGAACAGAAGCATTCCTGATTTCACCAGCTGCAGATCGGTGGACGAGTGGTTGGACACCATTAAGATGGGCCGTTATAAGGACCACTTTGCCGCAGGAGGGTATCTGACTCTAGGACATGTGATGAGCATGAAACAACAGTGAGTTGATTGAGTTCTCACTCCGTAACACGATGGAGTGCTTGAGACTGCTAATGCAGAAATGAAGCCTTTTAGATGCATCATCTCACCATCGCAGGGTTCCAGCTGGATATGTGAATCTAAGCGCTGAGGTAGATGGAGGACAGATTAAAGCTGTCCTATGTCTTTAAGCCTTTGATTGATCGTCACCTCCTCAAGTCAGATGATCAATGACCATTAGATGCAGTTGTGTGGTGTGTCAGGACTGTACGGTCAATGCCATTCCTATTGGTCCAGTTTTAGTGGATTTGTAGACATTGCAGCAAATCAATCCCTGATTTTCACAAAACTGGGAACTAGCTTGGTGGAGACCAGCTTTAACAATTGATTTCATGGGTTTACTTGAGACACATTCTCAAACCTCTGCTCTCAAATTGATTTGCTTCAGCTGTTTGAAAGTTTAGATAACCCAAAAATGAAAATTTATCAAACCCATATGACTTAATTTCTTCTGATTTTTGCACTATATTTTTATAATATATTCTATATTAAGTCTTCTGAAGCTAATTCAAAATATTAAATTACAGAGCCCCTAAAGGGACATGGTGAAGGAAAAAATATGAGATGGAGGAAAAATTATTTGTCAATGCCTTTGCGTTTGAACTTTTGCGAGGGAACGCAAAGTTTCTCGGCGGAACGCAAGCATTTTTGCGAGGGAACGCAAAGTTTCTCGGCAGACACAAAGTTTCTCAGTGGAATGCAAACGTTTTTGCGAGGGAACGCAGTTTCTCGGCGGAACGCAAACATTTTTGCGAGGGAACGCAAAGTTTCTCGGCGGACACAAAGTTTCTCAGCGGAATGCAAAAGTTTTTGCGAGAGAATGCAAAGCTTTTCAGCGGAACGGGAACGCAAAGTTTCTCAGCGGAACGCAAACGTTTTTGCGAGGGAACGCAAAGTTTCTCTGCGGAACGCAAAAGTTTTTGCGAGGGAATGCAAAGTTTCTCAGCGGAACGCAAACGTTTTTGCGAGGGAATGCAAAGTTTTTCAGTGGAACGGAAACGTTTTTGCAAGGGAACGCAAAGTTTCTCAGTCGAATGCAAACGTTTTTGCGAGGGAATGCAAAGTTTTTCAGCGGAACGGAAACGTTTTTGCGAGGGAACGCAAAGTTTCTCTGCGGAACGCAAACATTTTTGCGAGGGAATGCAAAGTTTCTTGGGAGAACAAGTTTTTGTGAGGGAATGCAAAGTTTCTCGGCGGAACGCAAATGATTTTGCGAGGGAATGCAAAGTTTTTCGGTAGCACTTTATTTTACAGTCCTGTTCCCCATGTGCTTACAATGTACTTATGATAGTAATTGTAATAACTGGGTAATAACTAGGTACTAACCCTGAACCTACCCCTAAACCTAACCTTAACCCATGTACTTACCTTATATTACCCAGTAATTTCTTAGGTAAGTAAACTGTAAGTACATGTAAGTGCACGTACTGTAAAATAAAGTGCAACCAGTTTTTCAGCGGAACGCAAACGTTTTTGTGAGGGAACACAAAGTTTCTCAGCAGAACGCACAAGTTTTTGCGAGAGAACGCAAAGTTTCTCTGGGGAACGCAAACATTTTTGCGAGGAAATGCAAAGTTTCTCTGGGGAACGCAAAAGTTTTTGCAAGGGAACGAATGCAAAGTTTTTCGGCGGAACGCAAAACAATTGCGAGAGAACGTAAAAGCATTGACTTATTCAATAGTATAAAAATAATACTAAAATAACACTGATTAGTAATTCATTGAAAGCAGTTCCAGAAGCAGGTCTTTTATGGCTATTTTGTCCATATTTTCTCCATATTTCCATTTACTACTCAATGGGTCAGTCAGTGCTCTCCCTGTTGGTCAATTTTAGACCAAATTCCCAGTTTTCAACTAAAGGGCAACTACCTTTCTGGAAATAATATTATTGGAGTCCCTTTTATTAGATGTGGTCATGAAATCAGCCATAATGTCTTCAAGGTTTTTGCGTGAGAAAAAACATTTTTCCCCAACCAACTGCAGCCGTGCTGGTTGCAAATCATTTGTTTGTTTCAGATGTTTTTAATGAATCTTTTAACATAAAAAGCTTATAATTAGAGCTGCACAATTAGTTGTATGATTAATCATGTTTATGGTTACAATTGCCATGATTAACTAATCTTGGAAAGGGTCAATTACAGCAATAGAAAGGTTTCTGTATAAATGTTTGTGTAGCAGTTGAGCATTGTAGGCAATAGCAGGCAAATCTGCCTTAAAGTTAGTCTGAGATCACATAAATAAAGGGTGAGTTTTAATGTTGAAGCTTGTTTTGGATGCTTACATTTATAATACATCATATGAATAATTAATCATAACTGCTGAGCACTTCTCATAATCTTCAATTAATCACATTTCTTTTCCCACTTTCATCTCAGTGACATCCAGAGGTTGGGAGTCACATTAATGGGCCATCAGAAGAAGATCATGACCAGCGTCCAGGTGATGAGAGCCCAAATACTGAACCAGAGTGTGCCATCAGTGCACATATAATCACGGACCTCATCAGAATGCAAGTACATATTGATCTGATCTGTGTTTGGGTCTTGTGTATGAACTTCAAAAGACTGTCTGTTCATTAACGAAAGCTGATGTGGACTATTACCGGGATAAGGATGGAGTATTTCTTCTTCAGCGGGACATTCTGCAATTATCCCTTGTCTCTTTTACTTCCTTTTGTAAATGTTTGGACTGCCTTAAATGACAAATTAATTTAAATATTGTTGTACATGGATAAAGATTTTATGAGTAATAGAGTCATGAATATGTGAAAAGTGGACCTTATAATGAATATTAAAAAGGTGGAAATGAATATGCATAGTTTTGCCACACCCACCACAGCACCACAACAATGGCATGGATGAAACTACGAGTGCCTCAAGTGCTGAAAGATGACACTGAATAAAAGACGAAAACAGTGCGACGTCACGGGAGAAAAAGAGTTAAGCTACAAGCATATAATCCATGATGAACCGAGACCCTCAAGAGGAAACATTTGGGCTCCTGACAAAAGCTGCGGAGCGCAAAAGAATACAGACAAACGCTGAATTAGTCTCTGCTTTGTCTCTGTGGTCGTAAAAAGGGAAAAAGGCAATTATGTATGTCATGTGTTTGATTAAACACTCTGAAACTCAGCCTGCTGTTATTTATTGCGTGCAGAAGAGCGCCGGATCCCTCTGGAAATGGGAGGAATAAATATGTGTAAATGTTGGTCTGCGGAAAACAGAAATACTTTTAACTTACATTCCGCTGGAAATCTGTCTGAAATGGAATCTCTATCTTTCTCTTACAACTGGATTCAGAGTTCAGGCCAGTTTTAAAATATTTATTCTTTCTTACCTTGAGAAAATCGAGTGTTCTCAGAGTTTGAGCTGTTTTAAATCATTCATTTTACCAAAACTAACAGATACAATTATGAGATAAAAGGGAAATCGCACATTATTGTGTGTATCTTGTAATGGTGGGACTGACTACTTTAAAGTCAACATGAAATCAAAACTGACCCTGTTTACTTTACTAGATGTTCTTGGTCTTACTATGAATGATTAATCTGTGCATGATATTCTAAAAGGAAAAAATGTTTTCATCAAAATATTCTCTGCCTTTTTTACCAGCTGAATGGACGTTCCCCTCCAAACACTTTTCACGTTCCTATCAAGTCCCGCCATACATTAAATCCCCTTTTTGGACATCCTTTTCACAGAAGTAAAATGGGTTTTGAATGCCATTTCATGTTGACTTTACAAAAACACTGGACCTCATTTAATTTTTGAAAACAGGGTATTATCTGTATGTTCATCCTTTTATTTATTAAATTATAATTATTCTGTTTTAATTATTAAATTACCTAATTGTGCATTTGTTTGTAAGACAAAGATTAATGGAGTTACTTTACCATGAATCATATATGTAAATATTAATAAAATAAAGTTTTTTTCGCTCTGTCTCTTTTCTGATTCTTTGTGATCCATCCATCCATCCATCCATCCAACCATGGCTTGCTTGCTTGCTTGCTCATTTATTTTATCTTTTATTTTTCTTTTAAAAATGTCTCATTATGGCAAATCAATCAATAACATTCCATAATAAAAATCCTGTATGCACAATTTAAATTCATAACAAATACCAATTAAAATAATTTATTTTTACATTGCACAAATTTGATTTTTCTAAGTATACATCATGGCATTATTTTTAATTAAAATTTATTTATGGGTCATTGACGAATAAAGGTTTTTAAAAGTGTAAAAAAAACCAATGGAGATATAATTAATTTTGAAGTTTTATTAAGTGTTAACAATGAGATTATGTGGTTTTTATAATCAATTAACACTGCTTTTCTCATTTTTTACAAGATGGACAAAATTTGTCACCAAAAAAAGTCATTCGGTTTAACCAAAATTTCGGTTTTACCGAATGACACTTTTGGTTATACCGAATGACGATATTTTCGAACAATGCTAACAGGCTGGTATCTAGCTAGTTAGCTAGTTAGCTTGCTAACTAGCAAGCAAAAGGACAATTAAACATTTTATATTTAGTACAAGTTTTTAAAATATTACATTTTCCATGTTTTATAGCGGTTGTACCGAATGACATGATGTTTCGGGACATGCGTATGAGCAAGTGAAAACATGAAATTTTTCAAATAGTTCAAAGAGAGTTAGTTACTTTGCTTCATGACCATGTGGTCCTTTGCAGGTGTCTGAATGATGTTACATCCTGTCACATGACACTGACCGCATGACTTGATCCAAAATGGTCCCTTTATATTGGTTACTCTGAATGACATCAATGAAATTCATTTTTCCAGACATTCTTTCTCATAACAAAGCAACGACTTCGACACATCATTTTAATACCATTTTGCACTCTGTTGATATATGATGTTATAAAATCATGCCAGGCTAAAAAATATATACATTTATTACATTTTAAGATATTTTAATCACAAATGAAATGGCTGTATTGGCCTTTGGACGGTTAAACCGAATGACCTTTTGACACTTCAAAATACCTTTATATGTAGCAAAATATAATTAAAACCTTTTGGATTCAATAAAAGAGATCTAGTTGTACTACCTTACATACTTTGGATGTCATATCTTTGTTTTTTATTATTATTAAGGCCTTTGGACAAAAAAATGACCCGTCACGTCATTGACCCTTATGCAAAATATATATACTTTTTCTGTTGATCATGTGGTGAAATATGACCCTTCTTCACAGTTATTGTGACATTCACCTACACGGATATTTGCGAAACATTATCATGCATTATCAGGCATACCTGAGTATTCAGCCCCATCTCCCCGGTCTGAACCACAAGCCAAAAGCACTTCAGTGACAGCAGAGCAATTGCTTTTAATGTCCGTTGGGCTTTAACGCTCTCCTTTGAGAGGTTTCTTCATTACTTCAACGTAAAGCTGTGAATTTAATGTCTTAAAACTGATTCATGACTACATTGCATATATCAAGAGACTGTCAGCTTCCATTGTCACATTATGAAAGTTGTCATCTACGTGGAGACAAAATATTAGCAAGTGTTTTGTCTGTGTTTGCCTTTGCCAAGAATATAACTTGCCAATTTGGATGGTCCTCTGCATGACGTGTTGAAACCATTCATGCGCAAATGTCACCTTGAAGAGGATTATACTCTGAATTCATTTCAGGTGAATGATCACATATACAGAACCTGTACACACACAACATACATCATCAGAACTCCCAAACCAGTCAGAGAATTGAGTTTTTACATGCATACAGTGGTTGCAAAAAAGCAATGTCTGAATGTCATTGCACTGCATAAAAATAACTTGTGCCATTCATTTTAAAGAAACATATTAAACAAAACGGTAGCACTTTACAATACTTTTGATTTTAATGTTTAATGAAGAAAACACATGCAAATAGAAAAAAGACCAGCAAATTAGGAAAACATCTTCAACGGTTCGACAATACATGTGCTGCAAATACTCACAACACAACCAAATACAGAAACGCCTGCAAATACAACACAACCAAATACAGAAACACGCCGCAAATACTCACAACGCACATATTATCAGGATATTAAAATAAAAATTAAAAAAACTCACCTTTCAGGTCATCGACAACACCACTGACGAGTAGACACTGAACAATAAGCATGTCCCAGCCAGGTTGTGAGTATTTGCAGAGTGTTTCTGTATTTGGTTGCATTGTGAGTATTTGCAGCGCATTTCTGTATTTGGTTGTGTTGTGAGTATTTGCAGCGCGTTTCTGTATTTGGTTGCGTTGTGAGTATTCGCAGCGCATTTCTGTATTTGGTTGTGTTGTGAGTATTTGCAGCGCTTTTCTGTATTTGGTTGTGTTGTGAGTATTCGCAGCGCATTTCTGTATTTGGTTGTGTTGTGAGTATTTGCAGCGCTTTTCTGTATTTGGTTGCGCTGTGAGTATTTGTGGTGCATTTTTTTCTGTATTTGGTTGCATTGTGAGTATTTACAGCGCGTTTCTGTATTTGGTTGCATTGTGAGTATTTGCAGCGCTTTTCTGTATTTGGTTGTGCTGTGAGTATTTGTAGCGCATTTTTTTCTGTATTTGGTTGCATTGTGAGTATTTACAGCGTGTTTCTGTATTTGGTTGCGCTGTGAGTATTTGCAGCACGTTTCTGTATTTGGTTGCGTTGTGAGTATTTGTAGTGCATTTTTTTCTGTATTTGGTTGCATTGTGAGTATTTACAGCGCGTTTCTGTATTTGGTTGTGTTGTGAGTATTTGCAGCACTTTTCTGTATTTGGTTGTGCTGTGAGTATTTGTAGCGCATTTTTTTCTGTATTTGGTTGCATTGTGAGTATTTGCAGCGCATTTCTGTATTTGGTTGCGTTGTGAGTATTTGCAGCGCATTTCTGTATTTGGTTGCATTGTGAGTATTTGTAGCGCATTTTTTTCTGTATTTGGTTGCATTGTGAGTATTTACAGTGCGTTTCTGTATTTGGTTGCGCTGTGAGTATTTTCAGCGCATTTTTTTCTGTATTTGGTTGCATTGTGAGTATTTGCATCATTTTTCTGTATTTGGTTGCGTTTTGAGTATTTGCAGCGCATTTCTGTATTTGGTTGCATTGTGATTATTTGCAGCGCGTTTCTATATTTGGTTGTATTGTGAGCATTTGCATCACGTGTTGTCAAACTGATGAAGATGTTTTCTTAATTTGCTGGTCTTTTTTCTATTTGCATGTGTTTTCTTCAGTTGCAGCACGTTGAGCTCTCTTGGCCACCGTAATTTGGATACTTTTTGATCATTGAACAAAAATAATGAAAGAAGTGAAGTTAGTTAAATGACATGTTTGATATTTTATTTAACACATGAGATTTAGACATTTTTATGTGTCCAAATACATTTGGGGCTTCTGTTTGACTATAAAGAAGCATATTGTCAACACTGAACTGATTTGCACTTCCCACAGACAGCTAAAGTGACTTTCTTCCGCAGTTGGATGTCAAATATTTAGTCTGTCCCACAAAACTCTTAGATGAGACGAGTTCAATTCAAAGACAGCCTCGTTTCACAGCCTCAGCCTGTCGGAGATAACCGAGTTCAGTGTTGTGGATGTGTGTTGTGGCGATGTACGAAACTTGTCCTCCATCACTTTCTCATTCCCGTTGAGTGAGCACAGTCAGATAGGACGCCAGGAGGTCACACAACAAGCTGTGCAGCAATGTGCTGCCCACCCACACAACATAATGCACACTATCATAATGATATTATGGCACAGAAGAGTTTTGACTAGAGGTTAGTCATTTTTACAGCTGTGATATAACAGATTGCACAAATATTAAAATGTTAGTGTAGCTGAGACAAAATCAAGAATTTTTGTTACAATTTATCTGATTTTGAATGCTTAAATCGATTAATCGCAATTAATCACAAGTTTTTATATATATATATATATATACATGCATACACATATATTTACATTTATGTTAGATTAATTAATTTGACAGCTATATATATATATATATATATATATATATATATATATTTTTTTTTTTTTTTTTTTTTTTTTTCACCATTTGACTTTGTTTACATTTACTTCAAATAAATATATATTTGTAATCATTCCTGACCACTTTTTAACTGAAACAATAGGCTACTTAAAAAACAAAACAAACAAATGTGGCTTTTAAATTTCACTTTTAAAAAATACTGATGTCAGAAATCAGGATGCAAAGCACATTTGATATTAATTTGGACACTGTAAACAACACTATAAATTACTCTTGTCACCAACTGTGTTTAAGACAAATACATTTCAATGTGAGTGTCCACAGTTGTCCAAAGGGACAAAATACAAACAGCAGTGTTCTCGTTGTTGCCCAAACATTTGCGATACGTGCAATTTATACAAACTCTTTGATTAAACATTCATGAGCACCTTGAGTTTCCAGTGTTGTTGTGCATGTATAGTGTTTGTACACAGTATCCGTAATGAAAAAAAAGTCCACATGACCCACTTGTACAACGGAAAGGGTGCATTTGTGGCAACAATAAACCCTGGGCTAACATATAAAAATGATCACAAATAAGTTGGAAAGAAAATAATTAAACATTTATGTGCTACAAATATATTCTGTATGATTCTGTGAACTCGTACTGTAAGCGGCTCTTAATTAGCCTAATGAATCTCATGACTCTACCATGAGTCATAACACTCTCATACTTGCATGCATAAAGAATTAAAGAGATCTACAGTGAGTGACCTAATTACCTGAACAAGTCGAATAAGGGTTTCCCTAGCCTGAGACCAGAAATTCATAAGTTAGCCTACTGATAAAATGTAATAGTGCCCTCATTAGCATATATGCAAATTGGCATCATTTCAATGCAAAACCTTTACTCTGCTGGCCTCGGCGTGCACCCTAACCACTCAAACTTTCCCTTTGATGTTATAAGCAAAGTCTGTCACCGATGATCCTTATTTGCATGAATCTGATACAATCCATGCTGTGCAAATTATCACGCCCCTGGAGATATCAACCAGACAGAGGAGAAATTAAGCTCTAATTCAGAAGATAAGATATTTCAAGGGCCGAGAAAACGCAAATGGTACGGGGTGAATGCTGAATCAGGCGGTTCCGTGTGTTGTTGGCCCAGATTAAACCTTGTTAGTCACAGAGAGGCCTGACCGCCGATTCAACTTCACGGAGCTTATTACCGCAAAGAGATTCGCACAATAGAGCTCAAAGTGCTTCCGTTAGTGCGGCAGATATTTGTGGAGGGATAGATATTTGTGTCAATGAGTAATGAACGGATTCCGGTGTTTTCTTTACCCCAGGAGACTGTTTTGAACACTAAAATAAAAATGTCATCCATTATTTATCGTTCTTGTGGGTGGGCATTGTCTGTACGAACAACACAAACAACAACTGGCTCAGTAACTGATTCAACAGACGCCATAAAAACACGTCAACCTCCTAAACCTCCTAAATGATCCTTATTGATTCCAAGGACACTTTCTTAGAATCAGATACGATTCCTTACAGAGTTGAACTCAAGTTATTGTTTACAAAAAAAAAAAAAAACAAACAAAAAAAACTCTCGGTATGGCCTTTATTAGTGGATGTTATGCAAGGCAAAATATATCTTAGACAGTATGGCTGAATCTCTTAAAAACATGCCGGAGGTAATTTTTCCATTATCTAAAGAATATATTTATGTTTTTTTCTTTTATATAGACTGTAGTCTGTCTAGTGGTGTTTTTTTTTAATTAGCCTGCTCTTTCTGTAGATTAGTTACACCAGTAGATGGCAGCTGTAACTGTCTTTTACTGTACATTAATTGACTCATTCAACCGATTCGTTAAAAATGCTTATAAATACATTCAGGTGACTTGTTTTTATGAGCGAGTCATTTGAATCATTCATCCAACCGATTCGTGCAGTAACCGTCATTTTTGTTGGGGAATATTTTCGTTGGCTAACCAAAACAGACAAGTAACTAGCGATTTGGGGTTTAAAAGGTAAGTTATTCATTATTAACTTATTGTTGTATAAAAACACAACTAAATCGTGCTGCCTCCTAAATGTTAACTTCTCAGAAACGGACCGATTTTTGAATTTGTAAGGCTTGGACACTATAAATTTAGCATAAGAAAGTAGTTCGACAAACTTATTTACATGGATGTTCGTCATGACTTGTCATAATTTCGACTTTTCATTTCATAAATATGATTTAGTATGTCATAATTTAAACTTTTTATGTCATAATTATGATTTACAAAAGCATGTTTTTTTTTTTTTTTCTTATGTGGCGGGAATGAGCTTGCAAGTATGATATTGTTTTAATTTTGTATGACTAACATGGCAAAGCACATTTTACTATCAAAAATGTGATTCACATTATTCTCAGTTGCATTATTGTAATACATTTTTTTGTCATGAAAATGCCACAATATATATAAAAAAACATAATGCAAAATTTATTATTTCTTATTTTTGCTTTTTATGACTCAGGCATGTTTGAGATTCACCCTTACATTCAAGATAGCACAAAAGCACATAAAAATCTAGAAACTCACTTTCAAACTTCGCCATAACAATTTATGCATAAACCCAAAGGTCAACAAGTGAATAAAACAGCATCCCCTTCAGTTACAGCTATTCTCTTTCAAGGCTGTGTGTTTGGAAGGCAGTGTGATTACTATTTGAAAAGTTTGGAACTGTCCTAGTTAACACACTGATCTTTCCTGTGGTTTGTTTTCCCAGCATGCCATAGCTCCCCCACCGGTGTAGTACAAGGGGGCGGCAGCATGTATGCAGAGGCGCAGCGATGGGTATGTTACCCCAGACGGGTGACTGTCTCATCCTTCAAACATTTTGGAAATTCAGATCAACTGATATGACCTAAAAGTTTCACTATTAACAGAAGATGAGATTTTAACACTTTCAGAAGCAAAGCAGATGCAAATATTGCAGCAATGTGTGTTTCTATGCACTTTCAAAGGTGCTGAGTCTCTCCTTCCACATAAGTTTTCTGAGATTTTTATTTCATATGTAGCTACATTTGATAGCGTCGAAAATTACCACACCTCTCCTTAAATCCTTAAATATTAGCATTAGTAGTGGTGATGCTTTTCTTACTATTGGTTTTGATTGACAAAATTAACATATCATATCATATCGCCCTCACATAGCTGAATTACAGTGCAGTCCAAATAGAAATGAATAGATGCAAATCCACATATGGATGTAGTTATGGATAAAAAGAAGGCAAGAGAGAGTTGCTGGCAAAATTTCACACCTGTATCGCTGTGCGTGTTTGTGTGGACAAACAACTAAGCAAGACTGATTACCGGTCTGATTACTCTATGCAAATTACACTAATGTCCATGCCAAAAATAAATTTGAGGGAATCAGCACGTTTCAATCCGGCTCTCATTAAGAACTCCAATGAGGAAAAGAGGGGGAAAAACACGTGTAGAAATGGAGCACAGAATTTATGTGCATTGATCTGCTGCCCTAGCCTGATTTTCTCCTCCGGTCCGTCCTCTGGGCACCCGTGTTCGCTGGCTGAACCTCTCACCGCTGGTCTTACTCTCCCGTGTGCAACTTACAGGCCAGCGTGTTTCCTCATGGGTGTTTGAGCAGCAGCGCTTTGTGTCGGATAGCATCTTCTCCTTTTTGAAGGGAAATAAAAGTTCAGCACGATGGATGAAAGCGAACCACTTCTGTCTTTATGTGAACACGTTCTTCAGTAAAATTAGCAGCATACTGTGCAATAACTGAACCTTAAAACTTTTTCACCTTCAAAACCTGAAAACGTCCTCAAGATAGACGACCGTGTTGGCAAAATAAATTAGGCAGCATGTACTGAAGTGTCTGTTCAATTATAGTCCATACTGCATATATTAGAACATTACTATAATAAGTCCTGTTTTTAGAATGGGTTCCCAAAACTTTTTTTTTTTGGCAACTGAACCCCTTTTTGTCTAAATAATTTACTTGAAATACTCCTGAGATTTTAAGTAATATTCTAACATTTCAATATATATAATTAGATTTTTACATTTTTGTGCAAACATTTAATTCTCTAATTATGTTAAACTTCAATTTTAATTATATATATATATATATATATATATATATATATATAGGAGATTTGTTGTGTGTGTGTGTGTGTAATGTAAAAAAAAAATAGTGTTATACTCTAAAGACAATTAGGGCTGCAACAAACGATTATTTTGATAATTGATTAATCTACCGATTATTGGAACGATTAATTGACTAATCATCGATTATTATACTGGATGAACAGTATGCTTTGTTCGATTATTCCACTAGCAATTAGTTAAAATACTGAGTTATACTTTAACTAATAATTGAAACAAGGAAATCACTTCAGCTTTTGAAAGTGTATTTTTAATGAATTTGTTAAAAATACTGTTAAAATGACGTACTGTGTTTTTATTATGTCTGGGAATTGTAATAACTTTTTAATAAGAGTAAAAATATGAATATGTAATATTGTGCAAAAATTTCTGAAAAATGCTCCTCTCTAGATTTCTTCTTTTTTTCTTTTTACTAACTATCGAGTTTATGGTCACTGAATGGCTTTCCTGAGGTAAATGTAACATTTTGTGACATATTTGTTTGCAAGCTGTTTTATTGCGGCCTTTCTGCGGTTGAAACTCTGATTAAGTGATTACATTAGAGCTGGATTCATTTCAGTTAATTGTACTGTATCTTTCAACATACTTTTTAATATTCATTCATGTTTATTTCGTGCTGTAATAGCAGAAAAGAGGAAGAGATAATAGGTTCACGTGCCGCTTGACCTGTGGCGCTACAGCGACCTGTCACTCCACATTAAAGAGCGCCAAAACCACTTGTATTGTTTGAATCCCGAAGTAAAATTGACAGAATTTAAAAGTTAAGACTTTGTTTTGTATCAAAAGTAACCTGATCTGTCTTATCTGTCGGCGCGCTGTCTGTGTCCTCTATGCTCTTATATGTATCTTTCACTGCGTGAGAAAATGGACGTGTGGCGAACAGTGAGTTTGAATGAGAGTTGGTGGCCCTGCATGACAGCATTTTTTTGTAGTTATGCTAAACGTTATGTTTTATGCTATGTTAAACTCCCACATTTTGCACCGTGTCTTCTTCTATTGGATTCGATCCAGGAGGGCTGAATTACAGTATTGCGCTACAGCGCCCCACTGGTCAAACCGCGTTATTGCAGGCCCTTCAAATAGATCATATGAGATCAAAAGACTATTCGACAACAAAAATATTTGTCGACAATTTTTTTATTGTCGACGTTGTCGATAATGTCGACTAATCGTTTCAGCCCTAAAGACAATATGTTTTCAAAATGTAATAATTGGCTTTTTATTGCACTGAAGCCAAAACAAATGATTAAAATGTTATCTGGAAACATTATTTATAATTATTTAATATTAAAATCAGAGTATAATTTTGACATTTCCATCACAGTCTCACAAACTTCTGCAGTTACATCACAACCCTTAATACTGTAAATTTTAAGACATTTTTTGCACACTCTATTTTTACAGTATTAGGTAAAGATTAAAACAAGATATTTATGTTATTTTCACTTTTCAAATCCGAACAACCTGACCCAAAGCCATCTCAAACCCAGCAGTTTTTAGGCCTTGTTAGGCTCGGGTTTGGTAGAAGATCTCTAATTCAAGAGACACCGATGGAGGATTGATTATTTTCAGTCCTTGTGTCGAAAACAATTCCAGTTGGAGGTCAGAGATTGGAGTTTGTTCTTCGTGTATGGTCTGTTTTTCTTTAAAACTTCACTCAATCTGAGTCACGCAGGCTGAGACACGGCAGCAAGGCCTCATGGGCCACTCAGTCTGTGAGACCGCCAGAGCTGCACGCACATTCAGACCGTGCCGTTTTTGCACGGAAACCACCAAGTGCAGTCACTCCATCACCTTGTCTAAGCTATGCCCTCCACCCCCTGACAATGGAGAAAATGTTACTATTTTCAGCATCAAATATACATAGGCTGCCCGTGCATGTTGTGGTGCACGTGAAGCGCGTTTGTATCCGTGTGCATGAGCGTGTGAGCCAGTGGAACTGGAGCGGTTCGTTTCATTAGCCGCGATGTTTCATTCATGAGAGAGCTTTTCACTCAGGCTCCACACCGCAAGACTCAGAGTCACGGAACGAGCTGCACATGCAAACAGGCATGAAATCAGATGCGCAATACTTCGATCCATGGCAACTTTCTATTTCTGACATTCGCTGATGTTGTTGGAGCACAATCTATCTTTTTCCTCGAGTGCTAATGGGCCATATGATGATGAAGAGCATTTATCCATTGTATTATTATTGCTATAAACATTTGATTTTTGTAGATTTTGTACATTTTGTATATTTTAAAAGACCAAAAAGCATTAGAAGCTCATTAGCTCATTAAGACAGATACCATTTATTCATGTTGTACAGACCATGTGAACAGCATTCTTGTTCTTTTTTAGAAAAAGAAAAATAGCAAAATATATAAAAAATAATAAAAAATGAAATCATGTAATCATCCAAATTAGGATATTAATTAGCAACTAGATGAGTAAAGTTCGTAAACAAACTTTAAAGTTGGCTTGAGAAAGCTAGACCAGAAAGTTTGAAGTAGTTTTAACAGCTTTAAGTTTTAAGGTTTTAAGTTTACAGGTTTTAAGTTTGAAATATATCACATGAATTTGATTCATTTTGTATTTATATTAATTTAATATAATATTTCTAACCCATACACATACTCAGCATTTATATTTCAATAAAAAAATTACTTTTAATTTAATTTCTAAACCACTGACACCAGAAAATGCGCACAGAAAACAGCGTGCCAGTTCCGAACTGAGTTCTCTTTCGCATCTTCTTGAGCTCAAATGGTTTAAAATCACTTGAATGTTTAAAGTGACAGGACCTAAAATACATTCAAATGATAAACTTTCGCTCTATGATGGTTAAACTTTGCAATTAATCCATGAATCATGTGCATGCCTGATCCTTATGGAACATGGATCAACTTTGATCCCTATACATGATATCGCACATTCTGCAATGTGACTATCACGGATATTGATGCTAAAATGCAATCCTACCTTAAAAACTGTCTTGCGTCAGCTAAAATAAAATACATTTTTCAACCATGACACATTTCATTTTATGGTTGTGAACTTTACATTTTTAAACTTGGCCAATTTTGTAATGTTGTTACCCTGTCCAAAATGTTTTAGTAGTGGTATATCTGAGCATTAACCTGGCACCCTTGGTTTGGTGGTGAATTTGGATGAATTCATCACCAACTCAAATGTCAACTTTCTACCAACAAACTAAGTTCCAGATGTTGTTTGTCATCTGCTTCCTTCAAGCCAAGCTGAGAGTTAAATGATGAGAAAGTCAACAAGAGAGAAAAGGAGAAACAATTTCAGCAGTGCCCCGTCTGCATAGTACGGCTAAATTGAAGAGGCTACGTGAATGCGCCTTTTGATTTGATTGCTTATGTAGATAGAGCCGGCAGAACGTTCCCTCTGAGCCTGTTCGCACAAGAGGAGAGACGGATTTGAGGCAGGAGTAAATCCTGTCTGTGTCTACGGCGCTCAGAGGAAGACAGAAATGCATTACTCATGCGGCACCTTATCAGCTAAAAGAGTTTGGCTATTGGTGCGCAATTAGATGTGCTAATCCTTTACTTAAGAGAAGCTAGGGAAACAGCCGCCATGTTGGGTGGGCTCTGAGAGTCCTGGATGTTTTAAAGGGGACCTATTATGCCCTTTTTCAAAGTTGCTTGACTGTTCAAAAAACACCTTATTTTTCACATATTTGACGTTGTTGATGCACCTCTCTTTCCAGTCTGTCAGTAACGCTCTGTTTAGTTCCTGTCTCTATGGACCCCTCCTTTCCGAAAAGTGCAATAGGCTCTGATTGGTCGGCTGAACCAGTGTGTTGTGATTGGTCAGCTGCTTAGAGCGTGGAAATGTCATGCCCCTTACCATAACCACAAGTTTCAACACACTACTAACGCAACTCAACCAGGTCTCGCCCCTTTATTTTGCGTATGCTTTGGGCGGGAATTATTTAAATGTGGGAGGAATATTGTGACGTGTTCGTTCCTGGAAGAAAACTCGAGACTACAATCGAGGCAATTCAGGGTGTTCAGAAACAGTGACACTGAGTTATAGAGAATAACTCCCTTTGGGAAAAAACTCTTTGCTTTTGTGATATTTTATCAAAATTTACAGGCATTCACAGGACTGCAAAAATGGGGAAAAGAGCCAATAACATTACAGCCTACTTTTTACTATCCAATCAAATCCCATTGTATAGCAATCAATTCCCGTCCTGCATTATTTACCACTGAATATTCTATATTCTGACTTGGAATAACCTCACATGTAATTAAATGTGTTGCGAATACTTTTTCACGTCGTGTTTAATGTTATTTTTTAAGCTAAATGACATTATGTGGCTTTGTGGTTGAAGATATGACAACACTAGTGTCTGTTAAATTAACAATGTAAAATGGTATGCAAAATCTTTCTACTCAGTATGTATGATAATTGATAAATCTGACAACAAAGTAATGGAATGAAATAACCAAGCCTACAAGCTACAAGAACTGTGTTTTAGGGCGAGACACTTGCATGACAAATATTAGCGTGCGATAAAGAAGACACACTGGAGTCGACTGCTGAGAACAACAGATGTCACTGTTGGAGATGTCCTTGAAATGACACTAGGACTACAAAATTAATTTGCTCAGATTTGCCCTATTCAGGGGTGATCCAATTAGTAACACAAAATTATTTAAAATGCAACTTACTGACCTTTACCCTCTTGCACTTTGACCCTGCATGTCCATTAGGTACAATGAGTTTATGCTGTCATTAGCCACACATACAAAAATGCTTAGAAAAATGTTTTAGAATATGAATTTAAGCTTGTATTATATTTCATATGAAATATTTAGTTATCTGCCACTGTTTTAGGGTTCTACTATAAACATAATGTGTCATAATACAGTATATAATATATAAATGTAATATAATATATAAACATATAAATGCCACAGATTGTCAACTTTTTCTATATTGTGTCATTTCAGAGTCAAACAAGATATAAGTACAAAGTGGGTATTTCCCATATGTTTACCATATTTTTTTTTCTGGAAAAAAAAAAATGTGTAGAATATATGCTAAATACATGTTGTACACAGCATGGCCGAAAATATGTTTTCAAATTTAAAATATATTACATTTAAAACTTCCAATGCAAAAATATATTTAAAAAAAAAAAAAAAAAAAAGGTACCTTAAGGGGCAAGAAAGTACATTTCCAATCTTAAAATACATTGTGTGTGAATGCAAAATGTATTTAAAAAAATATATTTACATTTAAAATATATAAATGGCCAAAAAATATGAGTAAATATAAGTAAACAGCATGGCTTTAGAAAAAATATTTTTCAAATATAAAATATATTTTATTTAAAAAATTCAAATGCCAAAATATACTTAAAAATATATTTTGAAGGGGCAAAAAAAATTCCAATCATAAAATACATTTTGTGTGAATGCAAAATGTATTTTTCAAATACATTTTGGACAATAAATATTTACATCGAAAACAAACCATATAATAATCCTATTACCCCCTCTTCTTCCAATTGTTTCCAGTCTTCTTTCCACTGTCCTACGAAAACAGGTGTCATTGAGACCCAAAATAACACATTTATTTGATGTAACATGCTTTTTATTGCCATAAATATACAAGACCTGATTAATCATTTGGTTTATTGGAGTGTTACCTGCACAACCTGCCCTCATTTGCATCCTCAGTGCCCTTGCTGTGTTGCCATTGCTTTGTCTGCCGCCCGGCATACGCTGAGCTTGGCAAAAGTCTGGAGCTCCTCCAGCGCCTCCGTACGGCTGGCAGGCAGGCGGCCCCTGGGAGTCAGGATTGTGTGATAACACTTTGAAATGATAGTTTAGCCCAGGAGAGCACTTGACACGCAATATCTTCCCCGCTCCAATCGACAGGCAAAGCAAGCTCAGAGCAGGGTAAACATCGGCTCAGGGCGTAGACACACGGCGAGATCCAGAGGAAAGAGCGCTCATCACACGCCGGGATGCAGAAACGCATCCGGTCCGCCGCACAATTACCACTCTGTCCATCACGGGTCTCATCACCGGAGGCTTTTCTCACCCGCCGCAGATGCATTTATTCTCCTCTTGGCCTGTCTGTGTATTCAGCCTCGACAGCTGCAAATAGACAACAGGTAATGTATTGACAGTCTAATAAAGAGTGTTGGCACTGGATATAAATCACGCAGTGCTGCATGTTTATTTGCGGGGGCGACTCTCACCTCTTTGTCATATTAATAGTTATCCAGATGAGACGAAGAAGGTGCCAAGAGAAGGACGAAAGGTGTTCTTGCACCGAGAAAACAACCAATTGTGAGTTTACGCTGTTTTTTCTGTATCTCAAGTACTGCTTGACAAGATGAACCGTCGCTCTCACTAGACAGACTGTTAGGCCCAAAACATACTCAACTGATGGGTCACAAGCTGTTTTCTGTTCTGAAAATGTCGACATCTGGGAAAAGCAATGCTTAAGTGTAGGAATGCGCGATATATCGGCCACCATATTGGTTTTGGATGATATATGTTCATTTTTTAATGTTATCTTTATCAGCCCGAATAGAAAATTTGGCCGAAATATTAAAGCTGATAAATAATGGATTATTTCCTTCAGCTGAGACACTTCAGATGCGCACTGTTCACCATGATGGTTTTGAATTGCTTGAAATATGATGGAGTCACTTCAAAAAGGAAAATACAGTTAAGTGCAGCATGTGCAGCGCAAGTCTGTCATATAAGCTACATAAAATTATAATGAGAACATTATAATTGTGTGGCTTTTAATGGTGAGACTTTTGTTTTTGTAATCAGGCTCTAAATAATTATATAAAAATTTGGATTTAGATGTATCGGCCAATATATCGGTTATCGGCTTTCAAATATAAAGAATTATCGGTAACGGCCAAAATGTTCATATCGGTGCATCCCTAATTAAGTGCAAAAAATAAAGTACATACACTAATAAGTACGTACTACATCACTGTGCACTTGCATTGGCCATATGCATGCATAGGAATGCAAGCAAAAGCTTGACGCTTGAGTTATTTTGGACAAGAACCATTCATTCATGAATGAAAGTGCTGACATATTAAACAATTAATTGCTTGTTACTTTTAGGGACGGGGTAATAAACTGGTGTGCATCAAAAGTGGTGGTTTAGCAAATATACGGAGACATCTACTTCAGACAACATTGCTGAATATGTTTCAAATGCCGCAAACCTTTTCATATCCAGAAATCTAGTTCAAAATCAGGCCAGCAGTGATACTTAACAGACCACTGTTTCCTTTGGCAAACAAATATAGGCTGTATATTAGGTCTGTTTATAGACATTTCATGGTATATACTTATAGTAGAAAAACATAATTTATTAAATAAGCACTACTTCGAGCACTGGTCCAGACTAACGTTATGCAGTACTCTTTAAACTTTCAGTGTGAATTTTCCCAGATGTTTTATTCGAAAAGGGTCTGTCTGAGACTTTAGTCGACCTTCACAGCACAGAAACAACCACAGCAGCGATGAGGGTGGACTGAAAGTGTTTGACAGCTTACATTTAAGGAGATCACAGCAACCTTGGCTGTGTGCAGTCATCACACCAAGGACTTTACCGTTCCAGAATCCATACAATCTATAAAAACAACCCAAAAGAGCAGCCAGAATGTTTTAAAATGGAAGCATATTATGATGCATTAGAATTGATTATATTAGCTGAATTAGAATCTCATTGAGATGAATGGGAATGCTAGCGTATAGCTATCGTACAATAAAATTACCACTGAAAGAGGGACTCAAGCCATATCTAGACCAGAATATCACAGAGGTTTAAGGGTTACTTTCTCATTTTCCAGCACAATGTGGATAAACAACTTTAAGTATGCTATTTGTTAGGTTGATTCCCCCCAAGAGTGTAAACACACAATGCGTCTGAAATCGAATGCTTCTCTACTATATAGTATGCAAAAACAGCATTTATCATAACTTGATTTTGTAGGATTGTAAACAGGCGCTAAAGAGAGTACCTATTAAAAGCAATTTGAACCAATGGGATTGTGTGGGGTCCTAATGAAGAACCGATTTTGGAGTTTCGGGGGGTGGGGGGTGAATGGGTTACTTAGCAATTCGGATCCGAATTCGGAACGGAGCCCCTAAAGGGACATGGTTAAGCTTGCAGCGGATCTCATATTTTTTTTCCATCACCATGACCCTTTAGGTGCTCCACAGAATGCGTAATTTCCTTTCCAAACATAGAGGGTGCCTTCCAAGGATCCTTCAAATTGAGACAGCCTTCAGCTGCACTTGATGACGCTTTACTAGAGCCTTACTAGGACACAGCCTTCCGTTTGAGAAGCACCAATGTCTCAGAAAGTCTGACGGTCGATAAAAATAAACAGTAACTAAATTACTTTCGAATATCAGATATACTAAACATAATGCGCAAGAACAGACCTCATTCACTCATGAACATTTGTGTTGCTTCTTTTCCTTTTAATGGCAGTTGGCAAACCCACTTGAAGGTGCATACCGCCACCTACTGGATGACACCTACGTATACAGTAAAATAAAGGATTGGGCTTTGGATAGCTGATACCAATCAGTTAAAAAAACTGCTTAATCGCCCGAATACCAATCCTTGACATTGGCTCCGGACATCCCTAGAACATGCTTTTTTTAATGGTTGCGAAGCAAGTTGTAGTACCTACTTTACAGTATGCAGTTTCGGAAGCAGCAACAGACTCCGTTTGAGCATTCCAGCACAGCTCAACCAATGGTGTGAGTTTGGGGCGGGACTATCTGTTTGCCTGACCAATAGCAGATGGGGGAGTGTCCAGGAAACCTATTTGAAAACAGTGATTATTTTTACATTACAGAAAATACATATTTCTTTTAGAAAAGTTCAGCTAAGAAACCCATTATTTTGAAAAGTCCAGCCAATAACCGCTGTGTTGACACCTCCGACAGCTTATTAGCACCTTAACAATGATTTGGAGTATATCTGAGGCGGATTTGCCGTAATTAGATTGTCTCTTTTTCTCGCCCTCCTGCTGCACTCTTTCATTTGAGTGAAAGATACACATTTTCACTTGTTCCTCTTCAGCCCATAAATACATTATTAATGAAAGAATAATTTTTTATGGCGTGTCATGATAGCAATAAATGGCAGCATGTTTGCTAGAATTAGTTACTGCCAGGAACGCTAGCGGCCAGATGGCTGGCATTTCCAAATAAGAAAAAAGAAATTAAATAAACAAGGATGGAGATGAAACAACAAGACATGCTGCAAGGACACTAAACCTGCTTTTTTTAATCAACAAGTATTTTTAGCCCTGTTTTACATTATTTAATTTGTCAATTAAGAACACTTAGCAGTAATAATGTCATACACTAACCTGTGATAACATTTACTCTCACCTCTCAATAATTAACAGAGTTCTTGATATCTGTCTCTCTTGAGCATTTGCACATTATAGCTAATAGCATTTTAATTATCCTTCATTAAAATATATGACAGTTTGAAAACCCAATGTGATCTCATCGGTATTCATAGGTTTTTGTATGTAAAAAGTACTAGCTCAGGCACTGAAATGTGTAATATTACACATTTTTTAAATGTAAATGAATGAGATTGCGCCTGAGGTTTTAACGGAAAAATTTTCAGAGGATTCATAATTATTGCATATCTAAAGTTGTACATACTGCAAAAACAGGTTTACATTTCAGATGCTGTCAAGACATCGATCTTGTGCATTTCATTGTCTATCCAAATATACAAAAATGCATGTGTACACTACAATTTTTTCAAAGCTTATCTTATGTGGTTATGTTTGGATGCATAGGGACAAATAATACGTATATATATTGATTTACTGTTTGAATTAAGTTTGTGTGGTTCATTGTTGTTATTAACTAAAACTAAAAAATTATTAAACATCATTTTTGGTTACTGAAATAAAGCTGCAATAAAATAAAATATACATATTAGATAAAGAACTTAAGAAAAGTAAGTTTAAGTAATAAAAAATACTACAACTGAACTGAAATAAAAAATTAAATCTAAATAACATAACAAAATTACTAAACTTAAAATTAAATTGAAAATATAAAAATAAAAGCGAAATCAAAATATTAATAAATAGTATATAAATTATATGTATACATAAATTATGGTGCTTATTTTTTAATACTTAGCAACAATTTTATTTATAATCTGGATTATAATTAAACATCTCTCTCACTCTCTGACAGTCTGTAATCTGGAATGACTATTTTTACTCTCTACTTTTCTCATCATACAGCTTCAGTACTTGTTTTCTTCCCAATTTCTAGAGGGCCACAAACAGCATTTCCTGTATTCATAAACCAGCTGTCCCGAGAACAATCTAAACTTCCCAAAACTCAAGTTCAGTCCATTTGCATTTGACACATGCCTCGTTTTAACCGTACGCACTGGGCTATGTAATGAGAGGCGGCTGTATGAACGCCTGATTGTCTCCCAGAGTTGATGTATTCCACTGGGAGGGCAGAAGGCAAAGATCCCATTGCTGTTACACCTGAGGCAGCTGGTTGAACCCCTTCAGCTGTAGACGTTACGACGCCGCCTCCTCTGACAGGAGCCAACTCCTGATTGAGCTGCGCTTTTGTGCGCCGTCATTATCGTTAAGTAAGCTGCTGTCTCCCTGCCTAATGAAGACTGAGATCATTCAAGCAGGACATTATGAATAAGGTAATCAAAACTGAAGCGTCGCTCTCTTTAAAATGATTTCATGAACGGGTCACATTTATTTATGGATATGAATATGGCAAATTAACAAGTGTGTTAATTTTGTCTCATAATTGTCCTTTTATTGCCTCTGTTTATAATTCCTTATACTCCAAATTACCTAAAGTTGATTAATAATTGTTGGAAACATTTACATCTTACTTTAGATTCTCTTATATTGTCTATTATCCTTTTCTAATTTTGATCTATCTATCTATCTATCTATCTATCTATCTATCTACCTGTCTGTCTATCTATCTATCTATCTATCTATCTATCTATCTATCTATCTATCTATCTATCTATCTATCTATCTATCCTGTCTGTCTATCTATCTATCTATCTATCTATCTATCTATCTATCTATCTATCTATCTGTCTGTCTGTCTGTCTGTCTGTCTGTCTATCTATCTATCTATCTATCTATCTATCTATCTATCTATCTATCTATCTATCTATCTATCTATCTATCTATCTATCTGTCTGTCTGTCTGTCTGTCTGTCTGTCTGTCTATCTATTTTTATGACATTTGGACAACTTATATTGACATTAGGGTTTGTGTTAGGTGTGATTTCGCATACTTCCCTAAAAAAACAGTATGTGACAAAAGAAGTATGTATGTCCAAATTAACAGTACTCATATATATATATAAAAAGCTGGTCAAGAAGCTGCATATGCATAGGCTATTAAGCTTGCATATATTTCCAATTACATACTCAATGATTTAGAAAATAATTAAGTTTAAATAGTGTTCTCAGAGCTTTGCATTCAACAAATGGCTTTTCCCAGGTGTTGGTCGATAAAAGAACATGCTCATAAAAACATATTTTCAAAGCCATGCTAATGGTTTGGACCCTAGAGGTTTTTCGCTGTGTAGTTCTCTCAATGTCACAATAAAAGAAGCTCGAGCTCCCTGCTTGGTTTGAGTCCGAGTCAGAGGTCAAGTGTTTGAAGTGAAAAGCCGTGTGAAAATCTCTATTGTATGGAGAAGGGCAAGACGGACTGACACTCTTTAACAGTTAACAGAGCTGGTTCAAGGTCTCTTCTTGACATCTGAGAATCGAACGGTCTGTTTTTCCGAAATAAAGAGAAGAATGGTACTGCACAAATTTTTCTCTGTCTTTAAGACATGATAGGTTGTTCTTACAAAAGAAAGAGCATTTTAAAGCCTTAAAATGAAATTTAAAAGCTCAAAATGATAGTTCTGACATAGATGAGAAATTTTTGTTTTGTTTTGTTTGTTATTTTGTAACCTAAAAGATATATATCTTTTGAAACATGGTTGACCAATAAGGTTCCGTCCTTCTGATTCCATCCATCCATCCATCCATCGCAAAGAAATATACTAAAAACTGCTCAATTTAACTCTTGTGTACAATAGTTACTCAAAAAAAAAAAAAAAAAAAAAAAAAATCACAACAGGAGGTTATTTACAGAAGTCTTAAAGGTAAGAGAAAGTGTAAAAATGGTCATAGTACAACCTTGACTAACATTAAAAATGCATTTCAGAAAAAAGAAAAAAAAATCTAGCTCTAATGTGGCACCTTTAAAAGGTTTAGAAGAGAAAACAGTCACTGTCAGACAGACACATATATATTATGGCTTGCAAAAACAGTCTAACCTCTGAAATTAAGGTGACTGACTCAAAGATTCTCATTGATGTTTATAATATTCCTTATGCGCAGTGAAGCTCGTGTCCCTGGAATTGACTTCTCAAAAACAGATTAGTGTGGGTTGACTGCTTCAGAAAATTGCTGACCTTTCCCACCTTGTAGCAACTAACACAGTTCTGTCACTGTAACATCTGAAGTGGCCAATAAAGTTTAATCGTCCAAACATTCATTCTTCCATTAACAAAGTGCAGAGCCGCCTCTAATGGAGTGAGGGTCAGGACTCTCTGCTTGTGTCTCTATGCAAGAGCTTTCTTCAATACAATGATGCACACACAAAACACACTCACGCATACACTCATATAAATAGACTTCTAATAAAGCTGTATCTAAAATCTAGATGAGCAGTTGTGAAACGACACAGTACATTGAAGTTATTTTATAAAACATCAGCAACAGCAATACGATAAAAGACCTATGTTCATTTTATAGTTACATTAAAAATAACTGCAATAATAATAAAAATATTTCCATCAAGCAATATGGTTCATTGGTCTGTAAACTGTAGGCCATTTATCTATGAAGCCAGCCAATTAGATTAGAGTTTGCCAGATTGAGATGTTGTTATTTATGATAGATATAAGTATGGTATTTTAGTTTACAGTCGCCAATGATGCTAAACCGCATGTGATGTCCGTGGCCTCCATGTGACCCCATGCTTTTAACATCTCAGTCTGTTCGACTCCATCGCTCCAAGCTTTGTTTTTCCTCCTGGCCTGCGGTCTAGTCTTTGATCACAGCTCTGCCCTGAAGGCAGCCTGCCAACGCTAAACTTATCCAAACCACTTTCTCTCACCTCCAAACACACTGTAAGAACCACTCCGCATCTCAACCAGTGTTTATTCTCTTCCGTCCATCACGACCTGCCACTCATCATCACTCAAACAGACTCAAGAAGTTTCCACGCTCAGAAACAACCGAGAAAGATGAAAGGAGAGTCGGCAGCGGAGACACAGCAACCCCGGCAAATGCGGGTAAATTTGAGGCGCGTCTTCCTTCATCTGTAATTTCCACGTCCTCAAATAGAGATTGACTTCAGCTGCCCTCCAAACAGAGCGAGACGGGCTGCACGGGTCACCGAGGTCTGGTCTGACTCGCTCTAAGAGGGCGTCCCACTGAGATAATCACCGTTTCCATCGCAGCCTCGGCTGGCCGTGGCCAACCCAGACCTCCTTCAGACCAGAGGATGGATTGTTGGACGGCACTCTGATTATGCATTGAAAGAAGAAGAGGGAAATGGAGAGGAGTGCTGAGAGGGAGAATTTTCAGGGAGCCAGAACTGTAATTATATGAGAAAGGGGATAAAATGTAAAATGTAATTATATAATAATGGAGAAAAGTGTTGTTTGGTTCACAAAAGCGCTAAACATTGAAAATTCACTTCATCACATGATCTTGATTGCTTATTTGCTTTTATAAAATGGCAAAAAGGCCCCAGAGCAGTTCTATTTTAGTATTATTTATGTAATATCAAAGTTTTGAATTAGATTTTTAAATATATTTTCAGCTCTCATTTTAATTTTTGGTCATTTTGTTGTGATTTTGTGATTTTTTTTTTTTTTAGCATTTATTTTTATATTTTTAGTTTTCATTTTAATTTTTAGTCATTTTACGTGCTTTTGTTATTTAAATCTGTACAATTTCGATGATAAACAATAAACATTATTTTTTAAATTTGTTTAAAGTCCCCCTGTGGTGAAAATCAAGTTTTCAATGTTTCAATGTGGTGTTTTTAATATGCTTTAAGACAAACCATGTGCAAATTCATAAGTCAACACCATTGCTGAGTATTTTCTGTTTAAAACTGCAGTGATCTAAAGACAGTTTCAAAAACGCAGTTTGAAATCGCTGGTGTTTCTTACGTCACAAACTACCTTGTAACCAGTTACGTCACCATTTAACATATCATGACCGATCTGAAGCAGGAGAGTCTCAAGAGATTATATCCTGGTATATTTTTTCTGTTGATATGAAAAATCGGGTAGATTTAGCAGTATAACGGGTGTATGATGTATATATTACGATGTTATGATGAACTATATGCCTTTCTCCACTGACGGTTGTTCAAAGCATTTCTAAGGATGCTGATTTTTAGAAGGCAGCTGTTTGACTCTGAAATGAACGGGAACATGGTTTGTGTAACATTAGCGGGAACGGGAACATGGTTTGTGTAACATTAGCAACACATTATTAGCAGCTGTTTGATAACGTAGTCAAGCAAAAGGCTATTCATACTAATTACCGCCATGTGTCTGACATTGTAAAAAGTGATACCATTGTGCAGCGTTTACCTCAGTAAGTTGACCAGGTGGATCTCTGAGCTCGTGCGAGTGAGTGGAGGCGGGGCTAATTAGCATATTTATAGATCCCCTTATACTAAATTATGCAAGGGTGTAGAGTTACATTCAAGCTATTTTAAGGCATGAAGGCATTTTTTTCACAGGAAAAAAACATTTAAATATGTAATTTCGGTGATCAAAGATGAGTTTTAAGGGATAAAATTATTGACTACAGAGGGGGACTGATAGCATTTCCACGACTTTCCAAAAGAGGGAAAAAATATAGAGAGATTGATTACAGCAGTCAGAAGAGAGAAAGATGTCAAATTTGCCGTCACTTCCTCAGCTCTTGTATTAGAAACATAACATGTTTTAATGTAAGAATTCATGTAATTAATGATTTTTTTTCTTTTTTAAAGAAAAACAGGGATGACTGAACCTGGAATATTCACTTTTGAGGAAGAACTCTTCATTGGATTTGCCAAAATTTTCCAGGTCAGTGACATCACAACTTTAAAAGATCTTTAACCACTAAGCCACATCCTCGGTAACTGACTGACTAAACATTCAGTTTTCTAAAGTTTGTATTTCTTTGGTCAAGGTTTGTATTTCCTAACTCAGTATGGGACAGAACTGTCCTTTTTCAGTGCAAGTGCCGTGCAGAGCAACCATCTGCTATGAAGACCTCGTCATTTCGAGACACAGCAGGTTGTTTGTTAAAGCTATGTTTTGTAAGATGAATTATGATATAAAATATTCAGAACACCTGTGGTGTTATAAAATAACCAGATAATTGAGGGCAAAGAACAAAACTATAGCCGTCCCACACTGTATCACTGTGAATTATTATTAAGACAGCATGTGATATTCAGTGGTGTTGACTGATTCAGATCTGATAATGTCTTTCCTTGTGGATTAATTAATTTCTTAACCCTTTTTTGTTCATTAAATTAAGAAAATACACCTGTCAATCAATCACTATTATTTTACTGATTTGCAGCTAGCGCTTATCAAATGTTGGCAGTGTTAGAACAGAGTCTCCTTCAAACAAAGATCAGTGATCAATAAATATCACTCTAAGTAATTGTAACCAGTTATAAAGGAAAAGACAAAAGATGCAAAGCTGTTTGGAATCGACTTGACGAGCCTCTAAGAGCCAATTAAGTTGTTTTGTTATTGTGAAATTGTTGAAATTGGAGATAGATTGAATTAGTGAGAGAGAAAGCAAGGATGTAGGTGGCAGGGCTATTATTGTATTCTAAAAGCTCAAACTAATATGCTTAAACTAACATAAACTGTTGATTTAAACACATTTTCATGAACTAAAAAAAAAAAAAATGTAAAAATTACTACACAATAAAATAAATCCAAACAAAACTATATGCCTACAAAAAATAAATAAATAAATAAACAAAAAAATATGTAATTTAGATCATTTTCTGTCTTCACATGGTGGCAAAGTGAGCATTCCCAGTCATCTCAACTGTCCAGGTAAATATAAGTCGATTTCACACTTTTAAAGGCTTGCAAAAAATATGGATGGATGGATGGACGGATGGATGGATGGATGGATACCGCTCTGAGATACACAACAGTTCTGCTGTGGCTTTAAAGGTAATATTTTTGTTGGCAAAACTGAGCAAAAACAGACAATATTGCGTCTAAAATATATCACAGTATTAACTTATTTACTAAACTGTTGTATAAAATCAATATCACATTTGCCCTTGTGCTATTTGGGACAAAAACAGCACTCATGTGATATTGCTTTACTATATCATATTATCATATTATATAAATATGACACAAAAACTGATATCTTGAATTGCAGGGGCACTCTAACTGCATTCTGTAGGCTACATCACGATTTCAATCAATCAATACCTATATATATATATATATATATATATATATATATATAGGTATTGATTGATTGAAATCGTGATGTAGCCTACAGAATGCACTGCAACTGTTAAATAGACAACAATGGAAAAAGATGCTTTCGAATCCAGATGATGTAGCTCCAGCATCTACCAGCAGGGGCTAACCATCAAAACATGCATCAAGAAAAACTAGGTACTAATAAGTGTGTACTTACAGTTGTTTTGATGCATCAGTCACTGCAGACAGCAGCAAACTCATTTCAGAAGTGTTCAGACAGACTGTCGGGTGGGTTGGTGTTTCGGGGTCTGGAGGGAGTGCTGGTATACGGATATGTCTGCAACTCACTGTGACGGGTCCAATACAATACGATACAATGAAAACTCTGCAATCAAACAATGACCATTGTTCATATTGATATGTAAATATAATATCCTTGTGTGCCTCTAACAAAAATGTCACATTTTAAGCCCAAACCTGGTGATTGCACTGCGCACTCGGTGTGTGAATGCCATATTGTCTGTGCGTTTCTGTCTCTGTACATCCTTGTCAGCGGAGCTGGAACTAGCCGGGTCACGTAGACGTGCCTCAGCCCAAACCAGCTGTCAGCTGTGGGGTTTGGCTCCAGCTGCCATGAGCCGTTCTGGGCCTGAGCTGCTGGGGTTTTTCTGCCGATAGCGCCTGGAAGCCGCAGTCACACTCACAGATGCCTAACTAGGATCTCGTGGTGCATTGTCTTTCTCCCATTTGGGCGATGTCTGCGCTGCATGTTAATTATGAATGTTTATTTTCATCTCCGAGCAATGTATAATTACGTTTTTTTTTCCTTGTTTGTATTGCACTTGCTATTATGGACAAGATGTTTGACTATTTGACAGTTATTAGAAATGATTGGCAAGCAATTTTAATGAAAAGTCACGTCTTTACTGCACTGAATGTGGCAGATGTTTCAAACTATATCCTGGCCATAAACTTGAACACTTGTTTTTTTTTTTTCTTTCTAAATATAGATTAAAGGATTCGTTCACTTCAGAATTAAAATTTCCTGATAATTTACTCACCCCCATGTCATCCAAGATGTTCATGTCTTTCTTTCTTCAGTCGAAAAAAAATTAAGGTTTTTGAGGAAAACATTCCAGGATTTTTCTCCATATAGAGGACTTCAATGGCTATCAACGGGTTGAAGGTCCAAATTGCAGTTTCAGTGCAGCTTCAAAGAGCTCTACACGATCCCAGACGAGGAATAAGGGTCTTATCTAGCGAAACGATCTGTCATTTTCTAAAAAAAAAAAAAAAAAAATGTATATACTTTTTAACCACAAATGCTCGTCTTGCACTAGCTCTGCGATGCACCACGCATTACGTAATCACGTTAGAAAGGTCACGTGTGACGTAGGCAGAAGTACCACGGTAGGGCGAAAAACTCCATCTCATTTTCTCCTCCAACTTCAAAATCATCCGACGTTGTTTTAACTTGCTCGGTACTTCCGCCTAAGTCACGCGTGATCGTTTCACTAGATAAGACCCTTATTCCTCGTCTGGGATCGTGTAGAGCCCTTTGAAGCTGCACTGAAACTGCAATTTGGACCTTCAACCCGTTGGTCCCTGTTGAAGTCCACTATATGGAGAAAAATCCTGGAATGTTTTCCTCAAAAACCTTAATTTCTTTTCGAATGAAGAAAGAACGACATAAACATCTTGGATGACATGGGGGTGAGTAAATTATCGGTAAATTTTAATTCTGAAGTGAACTAATCCTTTAACATTGTTGAGTGACATTTTGAATTATCGACTTTAATATTTACTTAACATGCTTTAAAGTAAAATTTACTTAGAATGCTACATGAAGCATCCTAAATAAAAAAAAATTATTAATGTTATAATTGAAAAGTAGTAATAAGTTTTAATATCGATATAGATAAATTGTAAATCTGTTTGATCCAGTTATAGCTACAATGCATCTTCAATGGTAACAGCATGAAAGGGTTATTCAAAATATAATTTCTAATTTATTCTTTTTTATTTTGACTTTAAGGAGAAATATGATATAGATATGTTCATAGAAGTGTTTGTGAGATTCACCAATATCTGCGTATAGAAATCAAAGTAATGAAATCCAGTCAAGGCATTTCTTTCTTGCACGCTGATAATACTGGTTCTTTGAAACATCTAACTCAAAATTCAATTACAGTAAAGCAGTCCACACAATTCTGAGGTGCAACAAACTTATTATTATACTTTTTTACACTTTGAGACGAATATATAATATACAGAGCAGATGAAGTCCTGAGACCCTGGCCCTGTTTTGTTTACACCTGTTCCTGGTTTTAAACACAGCATGACAAGCATCCCACCAGGAAATTAGCTAAAGATAAACGCCTCAGCAAGCAGGTGAGCGATTTCTCTCCGGACTGCTTGATTAATGAAGCCCGCACTGAGAGGGAGCACAAAACCAACAGCTCATAAAAAACTCAAAATAACAGGAAACGTCATTTAAAAGCAGGATTCATTCAAACGTGGGGGTGAAATATGCTTCCTGTTTTTCAACAGATGCCCGCTGGGAAAAAAAGTGTGGAAGGTGGAAAACATATAAGATTTCAAATCATTTCAGCTGCTATGAGATTTATACCCCCAAAAAGATCCAGGTGTTTCTTCAACTATGGCCATGTACAAAATAAACTCATAAAACGCTGTTGCACACTCTCACTAGTGTCATTTGTGTGGACATGCCTGCATAATTTTTCTACAAAATTCACCACTGTCATTTCCACAACATCAGTGATGTATTTAATAGCATAATAAATTAAATATATATTTAATAGTTTAACAGCATTCTGTGATGGAAATGATGGTGGAAATTACATTGTAAAACTCTCTAATTTCATATGTTTTTAACAGTTCGAGCTGCTTAATATTTTAAGCCATGATACATTACCATTCAAATGTTTAGTGTAAATCAAAAGTGTATTTCAAATAAATGCTGTTCTTTTGAACTTTCTATTATCAAATCCTGAAAAAAATTGTGTCACGGTTTCCACAAAAAATATTAAGCAGCAAAAAGTGTTTTCAACATTAATAACAATAAGAACCATTATTAATAACTGAACACCAGTAATAATTGATAATAACTGAGCGGCAAATCAGCATATTAGAATGATTTCTGAAGGATCATGAAGGACACTGAAGACGGGAGTAATGATTCTGAAATATTTTTTAATATTTTAAAACAAAAAAACAGTTTTAAATTGTAATAATATTTCACAATATTATTGTTTTTACTGTAGTTTGATCAATTTTCATTCAAAAATCCTTTAAAAAAAAAAAGATAGTGTAAAGCATTGTCATATAAGTATTGATATGTCTAGAGTTTATTTAACTCCTTGTTTATATTATAATAATTTAATAAATGTAATAATTCACATTTTATGATGGAATTTCTTTTCTTTTTCTTTTGGTTTAAAAAGGTAAAAAAAGAGTGTCCAAGACAGTGACCTTCATATAACAAAGCTAAAATATATTAGTTTTTAATAAAAAATAATCCCCATGGACATAAAAGTGCCTGTAGTTTTTTTAAACATAAAATATGCTTTTATTAAACTAATTGAAAACATTCCAAGAAGTCATCACGAGACAAATAATAACAATGACAAAGTATACAAAGAGAAAATGCGTATTCACATATTCATAAAAATAAATAAATTAATAAAATAATAATAACAATACAAATAACACACACACACACACACACAGTATATATATATATAACTAAAAAAAAGCACTAAGACTTATTTGTGTCCTTAAGTATTCCAGGAAAGGGCTCCAAACTCACATTTTACAAATAAATAGACTGTTGTACTAGTTGACATTATCTAATTGTTAAAATGTTATTTGTAATCATTAATCACTGTGAAAGCATAAGTATTTGGTTTGATTAATGCAATGCCACATCTGGGTCAAACCTGCCTCATTAATTTGATAAATATAAGTGCAAATATTTTGCACACAATTGCTCTATTCCAAAACCTAGACACTATTTTAAGGCATCATAACTGTTCATGGGATGTGAAGGTTATTCCAAAAGATACACTATCGTTTAAAAGTTTGAGGTCAGTATGATTTTTAAGCATAGATGCGTTAAATTGAGCAGAAGTGGCAATAAAGACATTTATAATGTTACAAAAGATTTTTATTTCAAATAAATGCTGTTCTTTTGAACTTTTTATTCATCAAAGAATCCTGAACTCTCGAAAATCCAAACTCTCGAAAAGCGTTTATGCCTTTGTCTCATTGCATCTATTCCATTTCCACGCCGTTTTTGTGTGTGTCCCTTTAAATGCAAATGAGCTGCTGCTCCCGGCCCCCTTTCCAGAAGAGGGCAGAGCTTTAACAGCTCGAGCTTCGGTTGCTCAACAACAACAAAGCTGGAGAATCTCACGCAGCCAAAATGAGGATACTGATGGAGAGACTCAGGAAGAAGTTACAACTTTTAGAATGAATCTCTACATTTCTGAATGGTTAGTGGATAAATTTATGTAGTTGCTGTGGAGTTGATTCAACTCATCAACTAGCATGTGCCGTCATGTTAATCTTTTGTGCAAATCCAGTGTTGAATTGACCCTCGTTTGTGAAGCAGACCGGCGTAAAAGGACAGCATGTCAACAACACTCTACTACAACAACTCTTCCTCTTCTCTAAAGCAGCCCAACATGGCCTCAGCCCCTTTGTTGTGTGTTCCCGGGGGCAGGGTTTATGTAAATTTGAAATCATAATCAACCACCCCTTTAAGAGCACACTGATTTCCAGTTCATGAGAATGAGTTATCTAGCCAATAAAGTTGCACTATACTATCAGCCTGCAAAAGTGCCTGTAGTTGAAGAAACACTCTTCTGCTGAAACGAGGTAAAAAAATAGAACTGTTGAAACGGGTATCACCTGACTACTGAATGCAACTGAGTTTAACTATTCTATCAATCCCAATCAAATTAGGAAATTCAAATGTAATGAAATGCTTTCGAACATCTCATGGCACATGGGACTCACTGGTGCAGAACTACAAATAAACATTCAAAACACATCCGTAACATTCGTGTATTCAGGCATGAGGGATTATGGGAAAAAAACCTTGCGATATTTCAATCCAAATCCAGCCAACTGCAATCATATTTCCTCCTGGTTTAAGAAGCGAGTGTGCTCCTCTCCAGTGAGTTTTGAGTTAGCCGCTCACAGCTGTTTACCATGCGATTACCGCAGCCGTCCCCTCCATCCTGTTTCTTGTCAGTCCTTGCACACATGTATGGGGGAAACAGCATCTGTGATCGTCGGCAGCTAGGAAAGCTTTGATATGCTTACCTGATCGATGCGGCCTCCTTGCAGATTAATATGCGAGATGTGACCCTCAGCTCCTCCGGGCTGAACTCGGGTGTCTCCCTGCACTTTTCCCATGCTCCTTTGCACACGCACCATAAGCTTTAAATCTACTTGAAACGGTGGGACTGATTAAAAATGCCTGAAAGTACGAATTTAGGGTCTTAGTTAAGAGAACTCTGGTGTTTTCTTTATTTAATGTTGAAGCTGCTAGCTTAAAGATCCTGAATTGACAGCAATAAATAGACTGTTGTACTAGTTGACATTATCTAATTGTTAAAATGTTATTTGTAATCATTAATCACTGTGAAAGCATAAGTGTTTGGTTTGATTAATGCAATGCCACATCTGGGTCAAACCTGCCTCATTAATTTGATAAATTTAAGTGCAAATATTTTGCACACAATTGCTCTATTCCAAAACCTAGACACTATTTTAAGGCATCATAACTGTTCATGGGATGTGAAGGTTATTCCAAAAGATACACTATCGTTTAAAAGTTTGAGGTCAGTATGATTTTTAAGCATAGATGCGTTAAATTGAGCAGAAGTGGCAATAAAGACATTTATAATGTTACAAAAGATTTTTATTTCAAATAAACGCTGTTCTTTTGAACTTTTTATTCATCAAAGAATCCTTAAAAAAACATATCATGGTTTACACTAAAATATTAAGCAGCACAACTGTTTTCAACAATGATAATAATCATAAATGTTTCTTGAGCAGTAAATCAGCATATTAGACTGATTTCTGAAGGATCATGTGACACTGAAGACTGGAGTAATGATGCTGAAAATTCAGCTTTGCCTTACATGAATAAATGACATTGTAAATTATATTCAAATAGAAAAGAGTTATTTTAATTTGTAATAATATTTCACAATATTACTGTTTTTACTGTATTTTTCAAATGCAGCCTTGATGATCATAAGAGACTTCATTCATAAATATTAAAAAAATGTTACTGACCCTGAAATCAGTCACTTGTGAGGTTCCATTTTTGTTAGGATGTTGCTTTAAAAGGGAGATGACTATGTAGACGAGAGCTTTTGGAACTAACTCCCCTCTTGCAGAATATTCAAGAAAGCACACCAGGTAACATTTGCATTAATAAAAGGCAGTGGCTTCTATTTGCATGAGTGCAAACAGTGATAGATGCTATTTACATTAAGTTCAAATAGCAATTCCCACTATTAAATAGTACCCGTTAGGTACTTTATTTCCACATTTCAAATATTTTCTTCATTTTTATTTTAAATAAAACTGATATGCGATGGGAAAAGGGAGAAGGTTGAATCAAAAAGCCAATGCCACCCGCAGGGTTGCCAGGTTTTCACAACAAAACCTGCCCAATTGCCACTCAAAACAAGCCCAAAATTAGCCCAGTCGCATTTCGGGGGGGTTAAATCACATTCCAGGGGGTAAAATCTGCATTTTTGGCAGGGTTCCTCTGGTAAAATTCACATTCCAGGGGCTAAATATCATGTTATTTGGAGTCGCTTCAACCCGTGGACATGAAAAACAACCCGTGGCAACAGTGTTAAAGTAGCCCAATTCCGTGGGAAAACCGTGGACTTGGCAACACTGGCCACCCACCTTACTCTCCACGCCACTGATTCTGTTATTAGATGTATTTATTTTGTAATTTTGTCTGGCTCAATCAGATAATGATGGGCGGAGTATGTGTAATTAGTCTCTGCCAAGAAGATGGGCTATTTGCACTTAGTGTAAATAGACGCTCCGATAATAAAATACCTTTACATGCCATTTGTTTAACTATAACAGTGAATTCTGGGCATAACATGTTAGAACAATCACCAAATGCAAACATAAGATATCTTAAGTGAGCAATGAAGGCCTTTACCGTTTAATCTCTGCGACAGACACTCTGTGACCCATTTCTGCCTCAACCGCATGGCGCGCTGCCTCTCTTGACTGGCACCAACTCAAAAGTCCTCCTACCCACTCATGACTCACACAAGATGAGAGGAAGAGGAGGCAGAAGTCTGACAGCCTCATTTTCAACCTCACCTGCTTTAAAGAGTTAGTACGCTCCCTTTACACTGATGCGAAACCAAGTTCATGACTCTGTCTGTAACGCCTCGGGTTGCGATTCGCACAGGGTAGTCTGACTCCAGATCAGTGTTAAAGACTCCCACCACCGGGAGCTTGGTTTTTGAAGGAGAAAGTGTGACGAAATGAGCCCCACAGGTTTTAAACTCTGGTTATCGGGGATGTTTTTGGACGCCGTGGGGTCTAATTTCTTAACGTTTCACACACACAGTTGTCTAAGCACAATGTTAATGAAGCAAATTCGGGGTCATGTGGGTGTCACAGACACGCCATCAGCGCTGAACTCAGACGCGTCTCAGAGAGAAGGGAGAGATCCAAGGACGTGAGTGCTAATAGGATTTCCAGCGCCTTTCGTTTAGCTTAAAGATTTTCTGTTTTGAGTGGGTGAGTGTGCAAGGCCAGACACACAGAGTTGATTGTGAAAGGATTTTCTGCTGGTTCTGCTGACGCTAAACCACATTTAAATCAAATTTATGAAAAATACACTCCGTTTCAAAACCTAGTCAGCTGTCTTTCAGACTACTTTTCAGCTGCTTTTTAAGACAGCATCCTAAGCGAAATGGAACCTCATACTGTAAGTGACTGCCCTACATAGGTAGCATCAAAAATAGTGCGTACAATAACTCATAAGCGCTTTCAATAGAGTTTGACGTAATAATGTTGCTTAACCTAAAAATGAGATACTTGTAAAGCATAAAAATACACCGTCTGTCCGTCCGTCTGTCTGTCCATGCAGTCTACGTAAGTAACTCACAAAGTTTTGAAACATAGGACGATTCATCTAAAATTCAACTAAATCATTAAATACATAGTTCAGTCATGAAACTCTAGATGGCGCAGGCTGATGGGTCCTTAATGCAAGCTGATGATAATTACAGCATTAATTACTTGGCACAAGCTGATTGGTCCATGTCACCTCTGCAGCCAATGAGCGTGTTGCTCACACATTTAAATGGCTGGTTACATTCGCTATAACAGTTTGCAGCATGCTTCAGAGTTCTTCTAAAACCCTCCACCTTCCCCAGCTCCACCTATATAGATCTGCTATGGGTTATTGATATATGCTGTTTGTGCAGCAGCACTATGTCTTACTCGCAGCAGCGTATCGGCGTATGTATTGGCATTAGCAACTTCCTGTACTTGCTCTGCAGCAACAGCAATAATCAGCAGCAGCAATAATCTACAACAACAGCAATAATCTACAGCAGCAGCATAGCAGATCTATTCCTCCAAGACCAAATACATTAACATTGTCATATCCACTACCATGCTAAAATCTTCCAAGAGTTGTCATGATTGAACTAGATTTTTACATTTTCTTAAGAGTTATGCTTCCCCATGCTAAACACAAGGAATGGTGTTCTGTGATGTTGCCAAAGCATTGCTATGTAGTTGCTATGTAGGTGTTCTATGTGTTTTTTTTAGTTGGTTGTTATGAGGTTACTAGGGTGTTTTGGTGGTTGCCAGGGTGTTGCTATGCAGTTGCTAAGATGTTCTTAGTGGTTTTTAGCATGGTGTTTCAGTCAGGTCATTGCTATGCAGTTTCTAAGGTGTTCAATTTAAGTAAATGAGGGTTATTTATTTATTTAATTTATTTAGCTGTATGTTTTGAGGTATCATTCATGGATGTAGCACATACAATGTATGACGAGATACATCCCAAAGTTTAATATTTAGGGTTCAGGGTTTGTTTAAATGGCCAGTTTTGGGGGTAACAGTAATCAGATTACTTTTTTCAAGTAACTAGTAAAGTAACACATTACTTTTTCAATTTACAACAAAATATCTTACTTTTTCAAATAAGTAACGCAAGTTACTTTGTTTTCCCATGTATTGACTGACAACTCTCCTGTCTCCATATTGAGAGAAATCGAAGCACTGTGTGTAAACATGATGGTTATTGTAGTTCTAGACTAAATGTGAACATGCATTTACTCATCTCACTTGCACAAAAACAGATTCGGTATTCCTCAAAATGAATAAAAACAGTGAAATACAATCTCAGAATATTGCACAAACCTGCAATAATTAAACATTAAATTAAACAATTATACTTTATGTATTTAATCTCACTTGATTACTGAAGTAAGAGTGTTGAACTTTATTCTCCTGCATCCTATTCTTCTTCAATCCAGAATGGCAGCACAGCTGAAAGGTTTGTTTAAACTACTTTTTCAGGGAGTAACGCAATATATTAATGCATTACTTTTAAAAGTAACTTTCCCCAACGCTGCAAATCGCTAACCATAAGTGCGAGGAATAAAATAATAGTCTGCCTTAGTAAACAGCACTAATTACAGTTCACCTTTCTGACAGATTACATCAGTAATGTGTTCTGGGATGTACATATTAGACCGTTATGAGCTTGAAAACCTTTTAATTTAACACAATTTCAAAGCATCATCAGATAGTAATAAATAACTTTCTTCCATCTACTCCTTTTCTTTCATCTTTTTTGATAACAGGCAGCAATTATTGAAACATCTCTGCATCATCTATAGCCCATATTTCATTAACATTGTCTCCTTTATGAGAGCACAGTAATGAAATGCTTAATTAAACAGTCATCCCAGTCATTTGTCAAAATGAGCATCTGCAGTCTGTCAGACTGACTCCCTCAGTAAAATGATTGTGACCTGCAGCATCCTCCTTGTGTTTTCAGCTTTGGGAAATGGGGCATGTCAAAGGTTCACCTCCGCAGACTGTGCAAACTCTCCCAAGCCAACACTAAAATTACTACTGTCATTTTCCAGAGACTTGAAGTGTTTCTTTCTCTCTGTCTGTATGTGATGAATAATCGACTGATGGTGGTTAGTGTAGATGTAGGAAAATGCTGCCCCTTAGAGGCCAATTCTAGGGACTAAAAATTACTTAATCTGAGAAAATGCAATCAGTACGGTATAAAACACAAAACACACAAAAGTAATATCCAGATGTATATATATATATATATATATATATATATATATATACTGGATATGATATGCTATAAAACAAAAGGAATATCCAATATAATGATCCAAAAAATATCTATGTATCTATCTATCTATCTATCTTACACACACACACACTATAAAAATCGCAAAAATAAGTAGTTTTTTAACTCAAAGATGCAGCAAAAACAAAAAACAGCACAAATTCATTCACAATAATTTAAAGAGCACAATTATTTTGCTGTAAAGTATGGAAGCTTGTTTCTTCCACTGAATAAAAAATAAAAAAGGTTATTGTGACTTTTTATCTCACAATTGTGAGAAAAGAAGTCAGAATTGCGAGATATAAACTCGCAGTCAATATTGTGAGATAAAAAGTTGCTATTATCTTTTTTTAATTCTGTGAAAAAACAAGCTTCCATAGTACAGTGACCCTAAAAAACAAAACAAAATGAATGTCATGTTGCTTAAAAACAGTGTATTATTGAAATTATGTGAGTACTAATAGGATTTCCAGCTCCAATGCAACAATGCAATATGAGAAATCGAAAGTAAAATGTATGTTGCCAAGTGTTGCGTGTTTATCAAGGTGAATTATTACGAGAGGGTTTATATATATTTACATTTATCAGTGAGATCTGCAATATGAACAAACAGAATAACAGTGACACCCTCTTTGTATGGGTTAATAATGATAATTACATGTTAAATGATTGTAATTAATGTTACTAATGTCACTAAACTTGGCTAATGTCATCTATTAGTCACATAATGGAGTGCTAGCAGGCATTCATTCATTCATTTAGTGGAAATCTTTCTCCTGGAAGTTGACGCAGAAAGTTCGGCCCCACAGCACACTGGCGTAATGAAGCTGCGTTGTGCTGCTGACTGGCTCTAGGCGACAGAAAAGCCAAACACTCATTCAGTCATTACTCTTAACAGGAGGGGGTATTCTCTCTGATGGATTGGCAACAACACAAACCAAAGGAAAAGTGGAAAAAAACGAGTAGAGTTCAAGCATGGTTAATGTCTTTGCAGCAAACGTTATACTTTCAAGCCAGACTCCCCACTGCTGCAGTAATTTTGAGATCCATTTTCAAGAAACAAGAAAACACTTGAATGTCAAACATACAAAATGGATTATGGACCACTGGTTATCATTTGATTTTGATAAGGCTTTTTGTTTACTGAAGGAGTAAGTGAAGTGAATACACAACACCTTGATTCACTGAACTCAAATGGTCTGTTTAAAATCTGTTGACTGACACACGACTGGTTTCATCCAATTATGGGTGTCTGCTCACAGTGCCAGACAGTCTTAATATAATAAAATAGTTTTATGGTCAACATACCTTACTGGCTGAGGATTTTCAACTCTAAACTGGTGGTTGTGACTAATTTTCTGTCACAGTCCGCAAAGAAAAAAGCAATTTTAAATGCAAATAATAAAATACAACTAAAATCATGCATACAGTTAGGAGGACAGCAAAATAAATCAACGTTAAAAAAGGAGAAAAGCCAAAATAAATTTTATTGACGTTAAAGGTTTTACATCCAGTCAAATTCAGTAATTTGGTGCAAATGTATCTGTCGCTTGGTTAAATGTAGTCAAATTAGATATAGGTGTCAGCATGAACAGTTTGCATGATATATCCTGATTGCGAAAAAACAAACAAACATAAAACCCATAAAAATGGGTACACAGGATAAACTAGCTGTCATGAAACCACTGAAAAAGATTCATAAGATTCCAAAGCTGTCGATTTTCTTATTTATCCTGTGTCATGGTGATAATTTTGCATATTGTTGAGACTATACAATGGTAATATTTTAATGATATTATGTACATTTTTATTTACTTTTGTACAGTGAACAGTGTTGGGTCGACATTTGATGTCAAATGAAGCAAAACCAGTTGAGAACCACTGTTTGAACTTACAGTAAATTAAGATAATTATTAGTATTATAAGATCAACCTCAGTCAAGCTCATTTAAAATAGTCCAATTCGGAAAATATATCAGTTGAAAAATCTAATTTTAAATCAAAATCCCCTTGGTGCATAATTCATACTTTCTTTCAAAACAACAATGCTAAACAGTAAAATCTAATATACCATTATGCATTTTCCACCTGCAAAAATAAGTCACAAAAAAAACTGTGTAATCTGTTAATATCCACTAGGGTGCAGCACAACTCTCATCAACATAAGTATTTTCTATATGCTGCCTTGGCAGAGAAAGTTATAACACATATTATTGAGCTGTTCAGATGAAGTGGCCAGCAGCTGCAACAAATTACCTAAAGGGTTAGTTCACCCAAAAATGAAAATTCTGTCATCATTTACTCACCCTCATGTCGTTCCAAACCCGCAAGACTTTCGTTCATCTTCGAAACACAAATGAAGATCTTTTTTGAGGAAATCTGAGAGATTTCTGTCCCTTTGTTGACAGCTACACATCTACCACTGTGGCGCTTCATAAAGAGGTTGTAACATTAATCCATATGAACTGAGCGGTTTAGTCCAAATTTTCTGAAGAGTCTTGATCGCTTTATATGATGAACAGATTGAAATTAGGCTTTTATTCACATAACATTCATCAACTCACATATCAGTTATGGTAAAAGGAAGCTCAAGCAATTGTTTTTGCATGGTTTTTTGTTGCTTGATGTGTGAGAACCAATGAGGTTCATTCTCGTGTTACGCAACACGTTTGAGCTTCCTCAAGAACCAATGAGGTTTGTTCTCGCGCGTCAAGCAGGTTCAGTTGAGCTTCTGTTTATGTTCGCTGATCGATGTTTAAATGTGAATAAAACCCTAAATTAAATCTGTTCATCGTATAAAGCGATCGAGTCTCTTCAGAAAATTTGGAATAAACCACTCAATTCATATGGAGGGACAGAAAGCTCTCAGATTTCATCAAAAATATCTTTATTTGTGTTCCAAAGATGAACGAAAGTCTTATAGGTTTAGAACAACATGAGGGTGAGTAATTAATGACAGAATTTTCATTTTTGGGTGAACTATCCCTTTAAGAAACCCCTTAGTTGGACATAATCACTCACAGTTAGGTTTTTAAAAAACAGCCCCTGTTCTTATGAGTAAATAGTCATGAACAGATGCTTTGGCAGCATGCAGTACATGTATTACAGGAACAAACCCAAAGACCATGAATAGGTCACATTGATCAGATGCACATTTACTTCTACTAGATTTTCATAACATTAAGAAACGATTAATAGTTAATGGATTATCATTCTGCAGATGAAACATGTATGGTTAATTGTCTAGTTTAATAGTCTCATTTAAGCCTGAGCTTGTCTGGAAATCGAAACTTTGCAAAGTCAAAAGCAAACACATCACTCTCTGTTGTACTCTGATGTACTTGTATTTAACCAATAATTGTTCTTAGTTCTTGGCTGTGATTAAACATTTAACATCATTCTTTGGTTTTAACATTTCATGTTTTGCAATCAATATTTTTCAGAATGCTTTGGTGGATTTTGAAATAGAACTGTCTGAACAGAGGCTTTAAAATGTAACTAGTTTATTTTCAATTATTCAATTTGTTTTTAATAACATTATTTCATTCTTTTTACTGTGTAGACTGCAACCGGGATGGTAAACTGCACATAATGCATATTTATATTACATTTCAGGTTCTAAAATGGAAAACATGTGCTGGAAAACTGTTACAGAACATTCCGGAATAGCTGAGGTTTTACTCATTTTCTCTTTTGACATCCATCATCATGTGCTGAAAGTTAAAGTTTTCTTCCACCGCTTCCTGTGCATGTAGACAAATACTCTAAAATCATCAGATGTAGTCTAATTAAACATTCTGCTAAGTCATCATTCCATTAAATGCTTCAGAAAAATGCTCAGTGTGAGCATTTCTGCTTACGATCTTGGCAACATCACAAGCATTACCAAATAGCAAAATGTCTTGCCACTTGTTTAATTCTAAAGGCCAGTTCGCACCAAGGACGATAACTATAACAATAAAAATATAGTTCTAAAAATCTGTATCGTTGGAATCAATTTCAGAGCAATTTTTTTTCCATCTGATGAATGATAAAAGCATTGACAGCCAATCAGAATCCATCCTGCTTTAAAGAGCTCGAGGATTTAAAGTGGTAGACGACAAAACTGCAGCGTCTTTAGAATAAACAGAACAAAAACTATTATTATAGTTATCGTTCTTGGTGTGAACGGGCCTTATCACGACACTTCAACATGTGTACACACTTATTATTTCAATCAAAATGAAATGGACACATTGGACAATTTCATATTTCTTTCTCCCTGTTTCACTCTTTTAGCACCATTGAAACAAAATAAAGAGTAATGGCTATAGTAGGTATGTAATGGATACTGTATCTGTATTTTGAAACTGCAGAGATTATTTCCTCATTAACCGACACAATGTGTAGTATCTTGACAAGCTTTATCACTATTCTTCTTCAGCATGAAAATGCATATAAAATAAACACTCACCTTTACAACTTGATTGTTGTTGAACAACCACAATTAACTTCCATAATGAATCTTTAATTGACACCTCTGATTTAGAGTTTTCCAAACCTAATGATAACATTGCAGTAGCATTTTATGCATACTTCTTCTCATAAATGATTTCTAACTCAACTTGAAGGAAAAATCAGACTATACATAATGCTGTGGTCGGGATGCTTTTGTCAGTTGCTACTAAACAAACGCATGACTCTAGCATGACACTATCGTAAATGAGACTGGCAAAAGCATAGACCTGTTTCATCCATCATCCAAACACCAGTCTGCAAGATTACATTAATGACTTCAAAAACCAGGCCAAGTCAGTCCAAACAAAACAGACAGTCTATCTTTTGCTCAAATTGAGCACCGTCAGGGGTCCAGACGCTCGGTCAAGCACGAGATTCATGAGGAAACGACCATCCAGGTGTAAAAAACAGGTCTGAATCATGGTGAGATACTGAGATGGGGGTGAGACGTACACACAGACATTCTCAGGTCTGATTTATCGTCTGGCTAGACTCAGTTTGAGCTAGTAATTGTTAATCTGGTTTTACATGCCCCATTTCACTGATGAAGTGAAGTCAGTGAGTTTGACTTTTTTCTTTTTGGCCTTTTATTAATATGATAATGGAGAAAGTACAGGAACTTTGAAGAAGACATGATTGGAAAATGATGCAAGCACTAACCTCTCAGGACATATCTAACGTTTTCAAAAAGAAACATGCATAAAAATTAGAAGTATTTTATAAGGGTTTAGAAATATAATTATGTTTCTACATCCTTCTAAGAGACTTAGGGACTTGATCTAAAGACCAAAATATCACAGAGACTCATTCACATTGGGCTAGTAATTAACCACCTACAGTAGCAGCTACCCATAACAACCTAGCAACCACATAGCAACATGCCAAAACACTCAGAACACCAAAACCTCAACCAAAAACAGTGTTTGTTAATGCCAGTTACATAAACATAGCCGCCAAGTTAAGACAGTGACTTAAGAACTAGTCTGACCAACTAACAGTTAGTTAGGGCTAATCGCTCTTACTGTTCGGATTCAAATTACACCAATCTACCTTGTCATGTAACTGACTTAAAAGAGTTATGACCAGTCTTAAAGAAACAAAATTAGATGACTAACTTGTAAGACTAGTCTAAGCATTTTATGCAACCAGTCGTGGACTAATGGTTAGAGCAGGGGTCTCCAAACTGGGTCCTGGAGGGCCACTGTCCTGCAGAGTTTAGCTCCAACCAGCCTCATCACACCTGCTTGAAAGTTTCTTGTATGCCTAGTGAGACCTTGATTAGCTGGTTCAGGTGTGTTTAATTGGGGTTGGAGCTAAACTTTGCAGGACAGCAGCCCTCCATGACCGAGTCTGGAGATCTCTGGGTTATAGAGTCAGACTTCACTTTCGGCCTCAGAATCTGCAAATTTATCACTGCCAAGAACTGCTTTCTTCCGAAAACATAAGAAAAATAATGTACACCGACTGATAGATACACTGACAGAAATTCAAAAATTCATTGAAAATGTAAAGAGGAAAAAAGGCCAAAGAAAACAGCACAAAATACAGAGCCAAGGTGTTTGAATGGTTAGCTTAAGCTGTTAGCTCCAACTGGTAGATGTTTTAACCAGGGCCATCGCTAGAAGAGGCGAAAGGTGGTGACGATTCTAGAGGTCTTAGGGGGCACCCGTGATTTCGACCGAGGGACCATACCCACCCCGGAATGAAATTTAAAGGGGTGCCACAGCAACATCCGACACTGGGGCCCAGGATACCCCAGCTACAGCCCTGGATGTAACCACGCCTTTAGCCTATGTAGGCCAGAAAAGGCCTGTTTCTCCACTGACAGCAATTCAAAAACAACTTTTGTATTCAGAAAAAAAATATGTATTATAATTAATTAATATTAAATTAAATTTTTAATTAAGTATATAATTTTCATTTCAAATGTCATTATTGTAGATGTTTCACTATTTATTTATTTGAGGGCTTTTACCACAGTGAAATATACTGCAAGAACTTCTAATATGGAGTGATTAGTCACATGAATAATAACTAACAACTGTTCCTAGGAGGAAGCAATCATGGCAGCATCCAGGTCCAAAGAATACTGTGCCATCTGAACACCTGTCATTGAGATTAATGGGAATGATGATGGAAAGAATTTCTTCAGGTATGTTAGAACTTCTTCATTTAGCTTGTTTAGTTTAGAATCATTTGCCATATTGTTGTTGAGTTATATAAAATACCTTTGGCTTTTATATTTCTTTTTTATTAATTTTTGTGAACACATACAGAAGAGTGATACATTTTATTTATTTATTTATTTAATGTTTGCTATTTTGACAGTCCTGGTAAAAATTCCATGTGGCTTAGTCATGTGACTAAGGTGATGATTCACGGGGCAACTTTTTGAGCAATGTTGCCGGGCAATATTGCCAACCACTTTCCAATTGAGAATAGGCAACAAATTTCTATTTGGATACTTTAGATCGAACTTTGTTGCTCATTCTCAATGGGAAAGTGCCCAAGCAACATCGCTCGGTTACATTGCCCGGCAACATTGCTCAAAAATTTGCCCTGTGTATCATCACCTTACAGTAGTCATGTGACAGCTAACACAGGTGTACAAACAAACAGCACTTTCCCCAAGTGACACACATGAAAATATATCTTTGTATAGTTTATTTTATTTTAAAACAGATAAACAGAAAGCTTGATACAACATATGAGATAATACATACTTCAATATTAGGTAACATAACCGGTGGAACGTGAACTAAAATATTTCTAATGACAACCTACAGACTCCGCGACCACTTTAAAGACATTATTTGTGATAAATAGTGCCTTTCAATGCAGGCTGAATACAATTCACCGAGACAAATCATAAGTGCACTAGAGAGTTTCGAAGAGATTTAATTGTATCTGAGTCGCGTGTGGGTCTCTTTTAAAACTAGATCAAAAGCGACAACCCCCTCATAGTTTGTGTACTATACATTTTATGAACAAAAAAGAAAAAGAAAAAACAATTGATTTTACCACGGGTAAAAGATCCATCTCACATACGCCAAGATAGAATAAAAACTATTAGCAAACTAAAAGACATTTGTGAGTCAAAACACAGTTATAGCTCAAAGTATATTACACTGCACATGTCGAAGATTTGCATAATTATTTAAATGCATTATAATGTACCCTGAATCAATGCTCTCCAGATGAGTGATATAGTTTTTCGGCAAGTATAACAAAGTCCAACTGTAACAAAAATTGACACATTTGTCAAACACTATGCGATATATATGCGGTGATCAAATTTCTGACATTTATTTTTATGCTACAGTACAAAGTCATGTTGTTTGGAAATGCATATCTTGGCTTAATGAACCTCTGCATTGTCTGTATTACAGGGAAACATATCATTTGGATTTCTAATTTTGACTAGAATAATTTCTTTACAGTTTTTAATGGAGTTCTTTGCTTTTTTACCGAAAGAGAGTGTCTTGTCTGTTGCCAAAATCTAACAGCTTGTGACCCACGAAGTCGCCCTCTCCCAAACTACAAGTACTGCTCCCCTTTCTCTGGTGGAGAACTTTTAACATTTGCTCTGCAATTTAAAAGAAAAACAAAACAAGTTTGAGTTACAAAGGAAACGGAAATCGGGTCATCCACCGTTTCAAATGTATTGCAATGAAACAGTCCATGCTTTTAGGATGTAGTCACTTACATACTGCAATAATACATATTTACAAAGGCAGTTTATGGGGTCACAAACAAAGAGGGGTTTTGGGGGGAACGCACACAACAGATATGGGGTGACAATTTTTCGAACACGTTTATTGCTCATATGTTGAAAAAAAGGCACATGGATTTTAAGTATGTAGGGTGTAGAAGGGACATTTGTCCAGTCATACAGACAAGTGTCCAAATTTGGATTCTATGTGGGGGTGAGGGACACAGATACAGAGAGTGGAGCTCGGACAGTCCTCGAATAAAGGCAGGGAGGGTTGGTCAGTCAGGGAAACTAGTCTCACTCAACAACTCATCCCTGAATTAGAGAAGAGAAGAAGACAGTCAGAGAAGAACAGCATTAGAGGAATCTGGGATAGAGACAATTCACAAGAGCCTCTCGGTTCATTGGATGTTAGTATGTTATGTGGCACCACATAGACGTTTGCTGTTTGTTAACATGGAAATGTTAGGAAAAATGGACGATGAAAAGTGCATAGACAGCTTGTTTGATATGCCAACAATTTGAGATCTCAGAAGGAATATTTGAAAGGAAATTTGCATAAGATGAGTTTTGAATTACATGTCATTTGCATGCATGAGAGATGTCCAAGCGCAATAAAGCATTTGTTGATTAAGGGGTGTTAACTCACACCTCATTGATTTTGGAGACTAGAGACAAAACTTTCACTGTCCACCAGTTAAAAATGACTTAATTTTTGCTTCAAATGGCCCTATTACAGAGAATTTGAATCTAAAGTGATGTGGGAACAAATTCACTGAATGGTTGTGCATGTTATTCCAGCCAGAGTCCTGGATGTGGATGGTTGAACCACTAATATTTGATGTAACGGATAGAATAATATTTACATTGTCATTTGCGGTGCAGGAGCAGGTCGAGAATCAATAGGCATGGGCGGATTGCGGATTCAATAATCAAGACTATTTAGACCAGGGCTGTCCAAACTACGGCCCGCGGGCCAAATGCGGCCCGGGGATGAATTTTAAACGGCCCACAGCTTGTCTATTAAAATCTATTATATGTGGCCCGCCTTGCAAAATTTACAAATCGTGCAGTTTCACAATGTCAACACAAGGTAGCAGTACTTCATTTCAGGCCAGGGAAACATTAACGCACCAAAAGCGGAACGAAACAGCGCTAGTTGTGCGCACTGCGCAACGCGCGACTCACGTCATGAGCTCACAAATGTGTTTACTTGCTGAGTGTCTCGATCACATGACCACTAAACAGCCAGTGAGAAGTGTTCAAGTTCGGCGTAGAGGTCTCAGGTACAAGCTGTAAATCTCTCTGTGATTTAATTCAGTTTAAAGCCAGTTGAAACAGCGCTGGCTTAATCAACAACACTAATGTGCAAATAAGGAGAAACATTGAGCCGATCCAGTTAGAATACTTTTCAACCAACAATTCAACAACATTTATCATGGATTTACTGTGGTAACACTAAGTGTAACCGTGGTATTTTGTCAGAAATGTAGGTTAATATCTCATTTTATTTCATTTTTAATGTAGACATGTATTAAATGAGTAATAAGATCAAATTACAGACTATTTTTTTTGTCATAAACTTGCAGAGTTTTGTGCATTCGTATTTATATTAAATGTGTTTTAATACCATAAAGCCATTCTATATATAGAAACAATATTTTTACTTTTTACCATGTAGTGAGGTGCGATGTGTGGTCTTTTTAATTTAAATAAGAATAGAGTTCTAACTCAGTAATAACATTTAAATTTCACCCTTTAAAAACAAGGTTGTTAAAAGTTTCACAGATATTGTTTGTGTATTAAATTTACATCTGTGTCCTATCTCAAGCTACTCTACTGTCAGCTCAAGCTTTTGTCGAATCTGTCATGTTTTCAAGAAACAAAATATGTAATATATATATATATATATATATAATAGAAGAGGAACCGGCCCCCAGTTGTGTCTACAACATCGAATCTGGCCCCCTTTTAAAAAAGATTGGACACCCCTGATTTAGACTCAATTTGGTACACACTGATAGGCAGCTGCTTTCAAATGGTCCCATATTTGTGTTCACGCTCTGAAGACCGTCAAAGGTTTCTATTTACAATGCATTTTGCAGTGTTGAGCATTATAGCCAATCGTGCTGAACTGAAGTGTTTGACAGCTTCAGTGATTATATAGGGATTGCTCTTTCCTCGCTTTCTGCATGTAAAAGATCTGCAAAGTTACAAAGCTCATATTCTCCAAAAGAAGGGATTTATTTATTTATCTAACAGAGAACACTGCTCCAGACCTGCCTAAAACGCATAAATCTGTGTCAAGATATTACTTCCGCAAACTTCTACACATCTGCTGCTTGATCATCCGCATTTTTAGAATATGATATATGACAAAACTGACTAAATTATTAATTGTTTGTGTTTACAATTGCTTTATAGGCCGTGGAAGCTGAAACGATTATGTTACATTTCTGACACATGCTTGAGATGTTTGGCCAATCACAATGCACTGGGTCAGCTGACAAATCAGAGCACTCTGGGCTTTTCAGAAGGAGGGGCTTTGTAGATACCAGAACTCAATTAGAGCATTTCAGGCAGACTGGGAATATAGTTGCTGCAATAATATACAGTAATTAAAAAATAATGTGGTTTTTGAACATTAAAGCATGAAAAAAAAATGGACGACGTGTCTCCACTTCCTTCCACTGTAGAAAAATTAAGCCAAAATAATCCTAGAAACGGTCATTGCCGATTACGTCATTTAGAGCCCAAGTTTGTGCAGTAGTGATCCTGAGGTGGAGCCACGACATCAAGGTCCCGCCCCTATATTCCCACTCCAGCAGACTCAATCGCAAGCACAGCTGTCAATCATGACATTACATCTGATTTTTATAGCACCAAATAACTAACTAAAACTAATTTAGTGGAAAAATGAACACAGGAACATGTGAAGATGGTTTCTGTCAATTTTAGTTTGGCTCGCGTACTACTTGATTACATGGAGAGGGCGAGGATTATGACCTATACTGCAGCCATCCACCAGGTTGCAATCGAAATGTTTTGGCTTCACTTTTCAGGACCTGTGCGGCACACTTGTGTTAACCATTTCTAGTACACCCAATAAACAAAACAATGACCTTTAAAAAAAGAGACATATGGCCTCTTGACATATGGCCCTAATTGTTGGCCTGATTTATTTTTTGTATTTTTGGAATAGTGTGCAGTCACCCTGTGCAAATTGTGTTCATCACTAATTTTGTGGGTGTGTTTGTGTCATTGTCTGATTTAACTCTTTTAGCGAATTGAGTGCAAGTAAATGGGCGGTGTCAGTGTCATAACTCATTCTTAGTGAATTCCCCCATAACATTTTAAACTCTTTTCTGCTGGTTAGGTGTTTAAAAATGCTAAAGACACCACATACTTTGGTCTAAAACCAGAGATGGACTTTCCCTCGAAAGTGCTGTGTCTAAATAGCATGTTTACAGCTTGTGCTGGAAGTTTTTGACTCAAGTCAGCCAAATCCCAGTTCCCACACGCGGTGAAAGGTTTTAAATAATGTCCTCTATGGTTCTAGTGGAATTCCCTGTACTTCAACAGATGGTGGAAGTTTTGTAACTCCTGGTCTCCTCAATGTGGTGTAGTGTGACCATAGATGTCAGGAACACACATAGCTGGCAAACAGAGCTCCCACCATGCAGAACAGACCAGCCAATCAGAACAGCATGACACGTTTCTAATCTATAGGCTATAATCTATGTTCAGAATTAAATACTACTCTACTACTTGCTATATACTGTATAATGCTTACTATTTTTAAAAAAGAAAATAGAATGTAAAACAGAATGCATTATACATTGTCACATGACCTCATTGTTGCATGTTAAATTCAGTGAGTGGCATCCAGTTATCATCTTGGAAATAATAAATGGTTATTTTACATTTATAATTTCATTTTGTACAAAAAAATTCTTAACATTTGGTGTCTGATTGAATAATAAGTGATGAAAGTCCTCTCAAGCTCATTGCATTGTGGGATACTGTATTCTGTGCAGTGTGCTCTCTTTTATACTGTATGTTTTGGCAAATGTAGTAGGCCATCAATGTATTCCATGCATGCGGTTCACAGTATACATATTACATACTGCAGAAATTGAAAAAGTAGTATGCTAGTCTGAACATAGCCGCTGTATCCCACATTGAATCTTTCTCCTTTGACTTTATTTGCCTTTTAGTTTGCTAAAAGGGAAAATAAAGACTGTGAAATCTCTTTTATATCGGTTAGACTTTGTTCCCAGATTATATTTCCATTCACTTTACATGAAAACACTTTGAGTGTACATGTAAGTTTTCCCTGAAACCTATGTAAAATTAATAATACAAAAAATGTCCAGTGTAAATGCTCTTCTTAGGGATTTCAGCTTCAAATTGGTTTGTAAAAAAGTCTCCTTTTTTGGCAAAAAAATTCCTTAATTAAATCTTAAGGTATTTTGGGAATGCCGTACATATCAATAAAGTACAGAATTTCCACATTCTTCATGAAAATGAAAGTAAAGTATATATACATGCTTGTACAGTATCTCTGAAAAAGTACACAAACCTCCTTGACCGTAGCCCTAGACAATGTAAGTGTTTGTCCATGTAAATGTTTAGTTTATGTGTTTTGGACCTGGATAAACGGTCAGTGCGAGTGAGAAGGTGTACTCATGGTGGGAAGAGCTCTGTCTCTTGTACCCGCTGCTCTTTACATTTACAGTTTCTCCTTTTCTGCTGTGCTTTTATTTTTTTGTATTTACACGTACTCCCTGGCTGTAGAGGGTTGAGATTGCCGGTAGAACTGCTGTCCTCTTCTGTCCTCGTTAACGCAGGAGCAGCAGAGGAACGAGCCGCCCAGCATCATCAAGATGGCAGCCGCCCACCCTACAAAGAGGGCGGGGCCAAACTCATACCTGAAAGACAGAGATTCCACGCCTTTATTTAAAAACATAACAACCAGGTGATTCTCATGTTTAGGTAAGGTTTCACCCAAAATTCAACAGAAAAAAAAAGGAAATTAAATGTATCTTTATACTTATTTACAAATATTTACAGTATAAATATATACAGTATATATAGTAAGTTTTATATATTTTAAATGTTATAAATATCATATAGTACATTTTATATTGTATATGTATTAAATTATAGCCTAAGTAGAGTATATATAAATATTGATATATAAATTTTGCATATTTATGTAATATTTATAACATATATCATACATTATACATATATAATATGTATAACTTTTTTTGTACCTTTTTTTTAACAGCTAACCTTTTTTACCAGTGTAACTTGATTGGTGTTCAATACAATTATTGACGACGATGTATAATTAATAAAATAAATAGTAGATTTCATCATAATTTTAAAATCTATAAATGGTCCTACCTGGCATTAATTGGTGTATTTGGATCGAAGAAATGGTAGGACACCTGTGTTGCGTACCAGGACACAGCCACCAGCGTACACAGACCTAGACATGATAGAAATCACAATCTTAGCACTGTCATTGAGTACATCTCTATTTATTTATTTTCAGGCTTTGCAGAAAGTGAAATGTGACCAGACTAGCCATTTCCTGTTTACTACTGCATGTCAGATGGGTCAGAAGTGATACAGCGGCCAAGGACCAGAACAGACCTCAAGAATGTGGAGGAATGTCAATTTATTTACCAAAACTAATTTACACTGAATGATTTACGTGACTGAGGTATTTTAACCTAGATAACACAATTTACTCGTTCTTAGCACAGTTACACTCGTGTAGAGTGTTGTAATGACTTTGTTTACATTTTCTCTCAAGGCCTAAAGTTTCTTAGTATGCTTCCTGGTGTGATCATTTCAAACCAATCCAGTGTAAATTACCATTATAAAAGGAAATAATCATGTTTTCATTAGAAAACTCACAGTTTTACAAATTCTTACTCAACCTACATGAACAATGAAATGTGTTCAGTCTGGGTTGGAGTCTCACCTGAGAGCAGGAACAGACTCCCACCAGAGATGGCAATCTTGCTCTTGGTGGATGGGTTGTTGTCGCCCACCTTCGTGCATTTCATCCCGACCACACTCACAATGATAGCCATGAATCCCATCAGCACTGAGATCACCATCAGAGCTCGACACGTCTGAATGTGGACTGAAAAAACATATAATTATAGAGTTTAAGTGGGACTGGGAACTCAAAATAAAGGAATTTTAAATTTCATTGTTCTAAGTAATTTCAAAATAACTTCCTGTTTAAGCAGAATCCCCCACTGCAAATTGTTATACACAGCACAAAGTATTTTCTTATTCAGTATTTTTGTCGTATTTTCCAGTATAAATATCTAAACATTCTTAAATCAAGATACATTTACTTGAGACGCTAAATAACCTAAGATTTTAAATCTTAAATCTTTAAATCTTTAATCATCAGAAAAAAAAAAAAACTGCCAATGGGGTCAAAAAACAACAACAACTTGTTTTCCCCTTTAATTAAGTTTTAATTTTTCTTACTCCATTGGCAGATATTTTTTCTTGAATTAGGCATACACAGACTTAATATTTTAAGCAATTTTGCTTCTCAAGTAAATGTGTCTTGATTTAAGAATGTTTAGATATTTTAATCTAATTTTATATATATATATATATATATATAACATTTTTAAAACAATCATTTTACAGATTCATTTATGCTTTACATTTTTACCATTTTTTCCATTGGCTGTTTTTTTTTCACTTGTTTTAAGCGTAAGCATCATTGAATTATTTTATTTCTTATTTTCTGCCCTTTTTTTGCATTTTATCTACATTTCAAACACCAATTATTAGGATACGTAAAACTTACATCTTAAAAGGTGAGTCTCACAATACCTGTCAGTAATATGTCTTGGTCATATTTCACCCCAAAATAAAAAAAAAGAGAAATGATATTTTGATTAAAGATTAAATAATGTCTCAATGCCAAAAAAACATGGAGGCAAATATTATCTGGACATATTTTGGACACATGAAATTCATGCTTAAACCCTCAGAATTACAATTTTAGCACCCCTTTCCTGTCTATTTTGAGCACATTTTGGTGATTTCAAGCTGCTCCACTACATCAAAATTCCACAGATAACCCACATGGTGTTCGGTTCATGCATACTGCTGTAGGAGTGACATTTTTACATGCTTCACACAGAGGGGATTACTGTGACTTTTCCACAAAGGCGGATTGTTTTCAATGCCTCTGTCTCTGCTTTTTTAATGATAGCTACATGCTAACATGCCAGTTCAGCTTAGATAATGACTTCAACTCAGAATCCCACAGTAGATGCAGACCACCAACCCTTTTGAACTGTCCACCTCAAAAGAAGAGTTCAGCTCAGCCACATGTAATGGGAATCACCTTTGTAGAACAATTTGCTTTCAAAGTGTTGCATCAAACATGAATCGAAGCCATAAAATAAGTATAACAGCATCTCAAAGAAGTTGAGAACTGAGGAGAGATTATCACACAACTTTTGATGTATGATTTATATGTGCGAAGAGGCCGCCTTTGAAGCAGGGTTTTAGTGCTCTATAAGAGAGGTCTTATTTTCTCGTCTTTCATCCTTGTTTTGCTTCATTTCTTGATTTGCAAGGAGAGCGTTTCGCGGAGTAACACTGTGATCTCAAGGTCATGTTTGAATGAGGGTAGTTAGAGTCCGGGTGGAGGGGTCCTCCCACAATCCCTTGTCCAGTGCCAAGGTTGGCAGCGCCTGGCACGGACGAAAGGAAGGCAAGCGCTAGGACAGTGATGGAGAACATGCTTCAAGAGAAGCTGCATGTGAGGCTCGGCTATTGTCTATTGTTTGCGCTTGTGGGCTGCTTCACACGTCATTGAAAACATCTCTCAATGCGTTCCTCATACAAATCACTTTTTTATGACGTCATAATCATTTTTGACGCCCTCGATAATGGATTTTTTTTCTAAAATGTTATTTTTACCATTAATATTTAGAACAAAAGGACTAAAAAGAGAGAAATTCAAGTTCAATGTATTATCGTAACCATATTTCACATAAATTTAGTTTCCATTACTTAAATTTTTCTGGTTGTCTACTTAAATTATACTTAATTCTTTCAGGGTGACTGTGCTTTCTTTTCAAAATCAACCTAAACTAATTGGTTTAAATGAACCAACAGTGAAAGTTGAGAGTCTGTTAATGTTTTTCCTTAAAATTGTTGGCAGTAATAGAACATATTTTGCTTAAATGTGTCTATTTTTCATGGATGGATGGATGGATGGATGATGGATGGATGGATGGATAGTTTTCTTCTAGGAGTTCAGATTTAAACCCCAGCTCAGTTATTCCTTTTCTTGTTTTTTATTTGTTTACTTTTTTTTTGGTTGGGATTATACTTTCTTGTATACTTATTGTTTAGATTGACACAACAAAACACTATCATTTTTGTCCGCATTGCATGCAGTATTTGTTTTAAAACGTTTACCATCCAGGTTTCATAACTTTGCCTTAACGTGGCTCAAGTGTGCTTCATATAGATGATTCTTTATCCTAAATACTGTGTTTAGTTGACAGCACATAATAACAGTTATTCAAGAAAAGACACTAGAACTGCTGCAGAAAAGGGCAAACAATGCAAGTTTGTGGGAGGCTGTCTGTACATACAGAAGCCAGAACATTGCAGTCACTATCTGACCAGATGACCTAAGGCTGGGAGGAGGGGGGGGCAGTGGAATCAGATGGTCCTGTCACCCTTTGTGGGCCGAGGGTTACAGATTCCACCATGAGCAGTACAGTACTGAGTACAGCCTTTGTGGATGAGTGGCGGATGAAAGCCAAATGATATTCCACAAAACCTAACAGTAATTAAGCAGAAAGTGGCAGTGAAAGTTCTTTAGACGAATGTTCTCTGCATAAATCCATCCGATCTTACGTGCAAAGTTGATGCTTGATGAAGCGAAGTGGCCATAACACATGGGCATTAGTATTTTAGACAACATTACGCTAAGTCTAAAGTTAGCTATTGGCGATTAAACAAAGATACAGCAATCATGACTATGATTAACGGCACTATAATTAAAGTAATAAGAAAAAATGAATGGTTTTCTGTAGCATTTTCGGTTCAACAGAGAACAACTTTCTTATAAAGAACCATTTTCGGCTTCATATGGTTCTTGAAGTTACTATATTCGGAGACTAAAAAAGCTCTTGATGTTGCATTATACTTGTAAATTGCCGATTCTTCAGATTGACATATTGGTTTCTGAGTTCTTTAAAGCATCCATAGAAGTTCTTTGCGGAAAAAGTTCTCCAGTGACATCATGCTGTAAGAACTTTTTTGGTTCCATTTGGAACTTTGTATTTAAAATTGATCAGGCAATCAGATAAATCTGTAACAATAGAAATTTAGATATGTTTGTGTAAGACCTTATATCTTAAAAATGTAGTCATCTTAGATGTCGGCAAATGTTTGTTTGCATATAAACGGCAATAAAGTTGACCTGTGTGTTATGTGGGGATGTGCATTCTGAACATATCTTCGGTGTTTGCCTAAACACTGGCCTTTTCTTCTCAACACAACTGCCATTCATCACTTCAAGACAATACGCTGTTATTAAAGCAATGATGCAGAATATAAGACGGCAAACTGTTTTCTCTGAACCATGCCACATTAAATTAAATTTTCTACTATTGTTATTATGAAAGCGTCTTATAACTCTTCAGAACCGCAGTGTTTTGTTACTGCCTGCAATGTTGTAATATTTGACCACAAATAACAAACAGATGTGGATGTAATGGAAAAATAATTGAATTATCCTAAACGCACAATCATCAGCAACCATTCATAATTGATTTTTAGGGACGTCTTCTTCCCGGGACCGTCCCAGAAATAGACGAGAAGTGACTGATTCTGATTAGACGTAACAAGTCACCACAAAATTGACAATGACAGTGGCGCTAAATGTTGATTAATCGCGATGTAATTGCATTCCACGGCATTTCAACAGTCTGGTAGAGTCAGCGCCTCAGTGAGGTTAGTGTCACATAAGACTTTCATTATATATGTCACAACGCACATATTTTAATTTGATCGATTAAACAAGTTGATTAAATCCATGTGCACACAGCAGCTCTCAGAGTTGATTGCGCTTTTTTGCCACCAGCCTCCTCTATCCAAAAAAATCTTGATTTAATTATTATTTCATATTAAGTTTTTTAATTTGAGTCATATATCAAACTTGAACATACTTAACAAAACTGCACTCTTAAAAATAAAGATTCTTTATTGGAATCTATGGTTCCATGAAGAATCTTTAGCATCCATGTAACCTTTTCATTCCATTTTAAAGTTTTTTCAATGTTCTTCACACAAAGAAATAATGGTTCTTTTAAGAACTTATCACTGAAACGTTCTTTGGGGAACCCAAAATTGTTCTTCTATGGCAACACAACACAACCCCCCCTTTTGGAACCTTTATTTTTAAGAGTGTATCTAAATTAAGCTTATGTTGTTCCAAACCTATTTGAATCTTTAGACTGTTTTTGTTCATACATTGAGAGACAATTTTCAAAAAATCGTCCATGTTCTGTAATCTTCTATAACTTTCCTCAGTCATACAGGTTTTTCAATGACATGAGGGTGAGTAAATGATGCTAGAACCTATAGAACTGTTTAGTACTCACCATCCAGTGAAAGCAAGGAGTCAAAGATCTTGCACTGCACCTGGCCCGTGCTCTGAGATGCACAGGACATCCACAGGCCTTCGTACAAGCCCACAGCCATGATGATGGCGTCCCCTGCGTACGAGGACTGCTTCCATTGGGGCAACACCGTAGTGGAGATGATGCCAATCCATCCACCCAGAGCGAGAAAATAGCCCAGAAGCTGAAACCCAGAGTTGGCCATAATTGTCCTTTTTAAACTTTTGCTTTAGTGTAGAATTAGACTGAGTTCAATGAAGTTCTCCAGTCAGGAAGCCACCTGCAATTCCCTCAAGAACGTGCAAAGAAATCCACCTGGCTCAGGATGAATCAAACGAGTCGAGACGAGCAGTTAAAGTCTGTCTGATTCTTGCCAACTCTTTGGTCACTTGCAGTATCCTTTTGTAGCTCTGGTTCGCTTCAGTATCTCTCATTTGGTGGCTGCCTGTGACATCCCTTGATTCTGGCTAAAACTGAAAAGCAGGTCCCTTAAGTCTTCTTTCTGAAGGTATACCCCACTTCTGGAGGCTGTAGAAAGAGCGTTCGGGGTGCCCAGGGCTGCCGTCAGGATGTGGTTGAACGCTGCTTTACTGTCTGCATAGCTGTTCTTGTCACACACCAGTGCGTCGGGATGGTGCTCAGGGGGCAGAGCAGTGGGAATGGGGGGGGGGAAAAGGAAGGAGAATACTTCACAGACAGAAAAAAAAAAGCCTTGACGGAGTGAATGCAATGGGGGGTGGAGTGCCAGGCCGATGATTACTCTCTGATTGGTGCTTTAGAGAAGAGAAACGCCTACTGAAAGTAGTGCAGGAGGGACTAATTAAGCCCAGATGTCACTTGTGGAGTCAACCAGCAAAAAAGTGGGACGTGAGATACGCCACAAAGCCCTAATTGCATCAAATTCTCAATGTAAGCAAGTGTCTTCAAATCTTCACGTCTTGCAGAGTCAATGAAATGTAAAACGATGGTATGCGGATTAAAGTTATTGCTCCAGAGTCACTGTGTCAGTAATGTGGCATCTGTTGGGTGAAGTTGTTTTCATTTGAATGTGTTCCTGCACTGACCCTTTTGAAGCACTACAGAGGCGCATAAATCAGCGTTTAAACTGTGCTCATTTGAAAGGAAGTGTCACCCGCACACAAAAACTCTTGCTTCTGGTGGAGATTTAGGGGTTGGTCTGTGACAGCTCGGAGGATCTCCATGGGAACCCGCTCGGTTTAATCACCGAGCGAAGGAAACACACAGCGGGTCTTGCTGCATGGAATGGAGGCGCCTTTTGGGTCTGGTCACAGAGCAGATGAACAGATTGTGAAGAACTTTCAGTGACAAAAGTAGAAACTGAAACTACATTTTTATTTATTGAAGAAAATTGAAGTGGATTTCCAATGCAGAACTCGTCACTATGGTAGGGTGTAATGCCTGTTGCCATGGTGTTGCTAAGGTGTTTTGCACTGTAATAAAAAGCAATTATATTTTATTTTCACAGAGACCATGAATTACTTTGAATCTATATATATATATATATAAACACATTAGACCAACAATATTGCACCAAATGTTGTTTCAACTACACTGAAAAAAATTGTGCAGAATTTACTTTAAAACAGTTTTTACTCAGAAATTGATAGTAAATTTCACAAATAATTACGTAAAGAAAGAAAGAAACGGCAGGTAACTTTGAAGTAGAATGACTAAAATAGTGTTTTCTTGTAAAAAGTATTCCAGTAATCTTTGTTTTATTGATCATATTTTCTTCTTCTGTTGAACATGAAAATATTTTTAAGAATGTGTGTAACCAAACAGTTGACCATCCCCATTGACTTCCATAGTATGGAAAAAAAATACTATGGAAGTCAATGGAGACGTCAACTGTTTGGTAACCAGCATTCTTTAAAATACCTTCTTTTGTGTTCAGCAGAAGAAAGAAACTCATACAGGTTTGAAACAACTTGAGGGTGAGTAAATGATGACAGTATTTTCATTTTTGGGTGAACTATCCCTTTAATGTTGCATTGATTTCTACATATCCCAACATTTTTTTTACAGATTGCTGACTGGCCCAAGTCAAAAGTCCACTGCCAAGGATCAATATAAAAGCACACCTCTCCTCAAAAAGTCACATGATTTGAGGTATCCTTCATGCCTGTAGCATAAATGTTGTGGGAAGAGTTACACACCAAAGTTTAATACTTGGGGTCAGTGTTTTGTTGAAATTCCTAACACTAAGTATGAGTAACACCACTAAAAACCACTACTAGTAAAGCATATACAGGAAAGAGAAAGAGCACAATACACCTCCTACATATTTGGCAGTCATAGAGCTACAGCTACAACAACAAAAACCTCACAAAATACTCCAGACCACAAACGGCAATCAACTTTTGGACTGATTTAAATGAGATAATTAATCTGGCGTCTATAATCTTGTAGATAGCATTACACAAGGCTGTGAACAAGGATTTATGAAAAACAAGTCATTATTTCATTGACCTCGGAGAGGTGGGGCAGTTCTGTGTTTTCCAAAACGTCTCATTAGGTTTTTCTTTGAAGCATCCTCTCGAAACAGGATTAGCCCCCACGGTCCATCCCGACATGGAGTCAGGGGTCGAATACGCACTCGGGGGCCCCTGGGATTGGTGTTATTACAAGGAGAGGGGTTAATTATCTAGATAGCAATGAACCTTCTTTTTTTCCCCCAAAAACCACAAGACTGTCCGATCTATTCCTTCTTTCTATTCATCCACAACCCATCCCTCAATACGAGTCACACACATACACAAGGATGAATTCACAATCCCTGCCCCTATCCCATGCACTGATCACCCCAGAGTTGCTGTTTACATTTGAGTGGGTTTCACTGAACTATGTAGCTCAGACAAGCCCTTTTACAAACAGCTCATCAGCCCATCTTTCTGCATGGATTAAAATACCATGTAACCATGCTTGTATGCGGCTGCACAAAACCTACAGATCCACTGCTCAGGGGGGTCAGTGTAAGAGATAAATAGACAGATAGATAGAGTAAATTAACTTGAATTGCATGCTTCATTGATACTGTGTCAATGTGAATAATGTTGTAATTCTAATTTGCATAGGCCATGGAAACAGTCTAGCTAGTAGGCCCAACATTTACTATTTTATTTTATTATTTTATTTATTTTTTGCCCTGTTGGTCCTGATCTATTTCACAAATGGTACAGCAGGCTATGCAAACTATTGCATGGAGCTACCTCTGCTCTCTATTAATTGATTGATATGACTCAAACTACACCGTTGACAATATATCTTATACTGGGGATGTGATTTAATGTGGGGGGAAACAAATCCAGATTGCCACAGTTACCATCGTTTATTCCTATGCGGGGAAAATTAAGAGTTTCCAAAAGATTTGGGTATTTTTAGAAAGAAAAACATGCCTAAAAATTATTGAGGTGTGTGTTTAAAGAATGCTTTATTTTGCAGACTTAATTACAGGGGAAATACTTCAAGGCAGTTTTTGAAGAATACTTCATTGCTTATGGAGGGAGCATTCGAATATGGTGGTTAAAACAACATGGAGTACAACACCGGCCTCTTTCAATCTTTGACAGGCAAGTGCTATTCTCTTTCTTCTCTCCAGAGACCTTTGCGGTTTCAGATTCAGGCACAATTAATACTGTATTTTACAAATAATACAAATAGTAAAGAGCGTAATTTGAGACAATTTGAGAAAATTTCCTTCATCATCCATGTGCTAATCCCAAGGTAAAAAGCAGTATGGATATAGATGGAGGTAGAGGAGAAACTGAAGTGGATTGTAGTGGAAGTCCCCCTCCTTCACAGGCCCAAACTTCAGCGGCTTAGAAGCTCTCTGGGAAACTCTGACCATTGAAAAGGCCATCTGGTCAAGTTCACTGCTGGTTAATTAGCAATTAGACATTCAAAGGTTTTTTTCACCTTTGTAGACAGCAGACTTGTAAAAGAAAAAGAAAATGAAAGTTACTTGCAGTTCAGACAAAATAGATGGAACAATTTAGATAAGAGGTGCACATATGACAGTCTGAAAATGCTGTTTTTATGTGAATGCTAACAACATGGACTACAGGATTCATGTTATCCAGCTTAAACCAGCTCATGACCAACTATAGACCAGCATAAAAACCAGCTCAAACCATCTGCCATGCTTCAAAACATATACCTAACCAGCATATGCTGTTTTTTTCAACAGGGATTTGACTCCAACAATACATATGTAGAATTGTGTGTTCATTGTGTCGCATGAAGGTTGAAATGCCAAACAAAGTACAATATTATAGTCAACCGCCAAGCTAATGTATTGCCAATATTGGGAAATTCACACTGCTACTGATTACAATGCTAATTTGCTGGGGGAAATATGTGTCCGATTTAGCCATCACCTCTCAAAAAACTAAATCTGGACTTTGACCTGAGCAAAAATCTGTGCAAAAGTAGTGTAGAGTATTCCAGCCTTAACAAATATTGAAAATAACAGAAGGGTTGTTTTCATTTTGTTCAATGGACTGTAAATCACATGACCAAATGTCTTTACAGGAAACTGCTTAATGAGGTTGATGAACTAAACAAATTAGGATGTTATCAAATTGTAAAGTCTACTCAGGTGCTGTTATGTTCATGTGGTTAGAAGGGTGGGAATCTTGCAATGCAATCTAACTCGATAATTGAATTTAATATTGTACAAAGAGGGACACAATATGGCAGAAGTTCTAGATGTGTTTGGTTGACACAATATATTATGGCATTGAGCTGTCAGTATATTTCTAGACAGCAGGATAAAAGTGGTACTAAGAGTATTTCCTTTTCCAAAAGGCAAGCTGTCAAGACAGTCCGTAGTTATCTGAAGTTGTCGCTTTGATTAAAGGTAGTGAGATTGAACAAAATCAAAAGCACTCTGTGATGTTTGATGTAGATTGGGGGGAAAAATGAGTAAATGGGATCTGGTGTACTGGAAACAATTGTCAATGAAACATTAACAGTGTTTTTGAAAAGAGGAAAGAGAGTTTTGCGCATGATCAAAGAAGCCATCTCATGTGACATTGCCTCTTCTCATCATCGTTCTGAAACTCTCCCATATGTGGCTGTATGAACCCGTTCCAGATTTGCTGTTGACATACACCGAGCACAGAATCCATCCTTGCATTAGGGAAGGTGGTCAGATCCTGTCCGTTTTTCCACTCCTCTTTTTCCAGGCCCTTACAACACTAAGCTGAGCTTAAAAGTCAGCTGACATGATCAAAGATACCAAGTCATATTCCAGCTAACGAGACCAGAGTGTTCCCGATGCATGGAGGAGACCTCCCAGAGGACGGGAACCTGCACCGTGCACTCCGACATGGGAAAGGACCGACTTTTGTGGCTCGAGCCCCATTACCGTTCCCATAATTGCTTTTTCCATTGTTGTCGCCCACTCTTCCTCCTTTTGCCTTTATTGTACGCATACAGCAAAGGGAAGCCTCTTGCATTCATCCCACTGAGATAGAAGGATCTTTTCTTTCACCCCCCTTCCAAAATGTACATTTGGAGGGTTCGTGTTGAGCACGTTTCTGAAGACATCAGAGTGCACTCAACGGCAGCGACGTCTAGAAAGGAACGAGAACAACGGGGGTCCCTTTTATTTGGCTATGCACTTATCTTGGTCCGGATGGGCTCTTTGTTGCCCTTGGCCAATGAATTGCCTCTTCCACCTGACCGACAGAAAAACATCAGGCTGGAGAGGTGCCTATAGAAAGTTGTACTCGAGAGTTTCCACCTGGGCTGAAGAGAGCGAGAGTAGCCAACGTCAACATGCCCTTCAAGGGGGCCAAGCCCTGGGGCAGAGCAGCTGAGTTGGACGAAGGGGTTTGAAAATGGGGGATTAGAAGGGGAATGTGTTGGGCTAATCCACCATTATGCCACGGCCCTCAGGTCTTTAGTGACCTCAAAGAGTTCTGCCGCCCAGAGAAAACCAGAACACTGTCCGAGTCCAATGCCTAAAGGTGCATCACATTTAGCAACCTAATAAAGGTCAATAGCGTAGAGATGTGTGAAGCACTGCTCACACAGAAGTCACTTTCAAACCAAACAGCTTTCTATTGGTCAGTGCGGCGAATTCGATCATGAGTGAAATTTGCATGGGGAACTTTATTACCCTTGCATGAAATCTCCTGATCGTGCAGATTCTTAGGCCCTTTCCCAAAATATCACACTTTATATGCACTTAAGTTCTTGTGGCGTTACAATGGCTGCTGTGTGCGTGTGTCAGCTAAGTCCACAAGACCATAGGGTGTCCCATTTGTCAGTTTAGGTTTCAGAAGGGTGTTTGCGAGTGAATGCAGTGATAGAATTTCATTACACCTTCATTTCTGTCTCTAACACAAAACAAGTGATACTAGACCTTGTTGTGACCTGTTGTATCCATGACAGTCCAACATCTTTATTTGACAGATCTTCATCCAACATGGACGGCTCACAAGAAATTGCTAATGGCATCCTTCATGGAAATTTTGAGGTATTTTGACTGGTAAGTTTTTGCTTTACCTAAATTACCTGAAAATTGATTTCCAGCTTGTTTCCAAACAAGGGCACCTGATGATTCTCATCTCACCTGCTTCATTGCACTGCGCCTTGTGTTTTGAAAAGCAAAAAAGCGTTCTGTGTGACCTGCATTCATTTAGCTCACTGCATTTCATTCTGTGTGAACACCCGACTTATAAATGCTAAATCTACCACAGCCAGCACAGCACCTACTGCTATCACAGGCAGATGGACTGCGTCGTTAAATGATAGACTGTCACGTTATTACATTCTCATCAAATCATGGGAAAAACAACCATGGCAAGGGAAAAGTCACCCACAGATTTAAAAAAAAAAGATTATTGCCAGACATGATTACTGACATTCATATTGAGATGCTGGTAATGTGTATGATGTGCAGTGTGTATTTTGCTCACAGGCTGGGGAGCCACTGATTCCAAAGGCAATCTCAATGACAATCTTCTCTTATCACAGGTAGCTTCTTCTTATAGACCTGCATCTCCTACCGTTCGAAGTCATTCCCTCCTCCAGCCAGTAAGGATGAGCTTCATGGTTCCCCCAAGCACAATCGCACTGACTTGGAGCCTGTCCCAGCCCGGCACCGGAATGATCCAAGTCTTAGGGGAAATAAGACGACAGTTCATTGCAGAGACCACTGAAGTCATCATTCAGGCATCCATCAAAATATACCAACAATGCCACTCTCTGTCTCCATTTAGACAAGATTTGGTTAAGATTGGTTAAAAATATGAGATTACGTTTAGGTGGATTTATGATTTTAGAGAATGTGAACTGTCAAGGGTTTAACCAAAAGTTTAGGGTCTTTGCAGTTGAGTATTTCAGCTATTGTTAACTACAGAAGCCCTATAGGCCATGCATTATCATTTTTTTCTGATTTGTTTTGTCATGATCTTGACTTAATTTTCTTGTGGTTACTACATAGCAAAAGTTGAGTTGTCCATCCTGACTTGACTTGTTGACATAAGATTGTTTATTTGACCTTTTCTGTTGTTTTTTTCTTGGTCTGAAGATCACAAAAGCTATTATATACTGCTGCATCATGGAGGAGTGAATTTACTTTCCAATTACATGGTTTGTGAGAAATAACGGCATAGTTTTTTCTCTCAAGATTGCGAGAAAACAGCTTTATGTAAATATCACCAAAAAAATTAGGTGGTGATCATGAGAAAACAAGAAACATACTGCAAGACCTCTTTGGGCTTCCATAGTTTTGGCCAATATTATCAATTTTACAAAATTGTTGGCACTGTTTGAATAGTAACTATTGAATAGTACTATGTTATCAGTCTTTTTACAGTATATTAAATTGGTTTCACTTTTTCTACAAACTCTAGACTACAACATTAGTGTGAATGCACTTTATAAAATGAAAAAACAAAAACACGCTTTGCGATATAGATTTATAATATCCCATCTATATTGAACATTCACATTCATATAGCCAACAGCTTTGATTGTGGTTCATCCATTCTGATTTTCAAATTGCATCTGAAAAATACTATGGAAGTCAAACTGTTTGGTTACAGACATTCTTTAAAATATCTTTTGTGTTCAGCAGAAGAAAGAAATTCATACAGGTTTGGAACAACTTGAGGGTGAGTAAATGATGACAGAATTGTCATTTTTGGGTGAACTATCCCTTTAAAGCTTCCCAGTGTGTTTAGAGTCACTGCATTGTAACTGATTAATGCTATTTATAGAAATATTAGGAACGTGATGTGATTATAATGAAAAGTTCATCCAATTCATGTCTAACTTTTGTCCTGTTGCTCTAGCTTCATGGAAACTTTGGTTCTGATCTGATTCCATGTCAGATCTTGTTAAGTCTGCTGTTTTTCTTTTCCCGGCCACCTTTTCAAGCCGTAGAGTTGGAATTAATTTCGTCAGGACGCGTCCTGCTGCGTCCGGCTAAATCCTGCCCTGGGAGAGACGTGCTGAGTCTGTCTCCGGGGAAACAACCACTAATGGATACTTTCAACCTCCTCACTTTCAGCTAACGTTTCTTCTGTGAAGAGAAAACAAGAGAAACATTGCCTATTTAGCCTCAACTGACACTTCTTTCAAAGGCCACATCATTGACTTCTCAGAATTGGTTGTGTTTCTTTCACTTTTTCTCCTGTCTTTACTGGAAGGAGCAATTATCACCAGATTACCATATATAAGACCTGGTTTAGACATTTACTGCAATGCCCTATAGCTCACCTTACTGTAAAAATGTAAGATGCCGACATTGAACTAATCATATTGACAGAGGGTTCCTGTGATTTCACTGAATCTGGGGAGAAATAACTCTAAATGAATGGCGACCGCTGATATCGTTTATTTGCATGTGCTGTTTGCATTTGATTCACTATATAATTATGCAAATCAGGTAACTGCAAAAACACATCATATGTGCTTAACATAATATGAGTGTTGCAGTTTTCCTCTTTGTTAATTGTGCTAGGCAAATAGCGCTGACTTTGTGTAAGGCGCAATCATTAATAAGCCTGCATATAAATTTAAATATTTAATTTAAACACTAATAATGGAGTGCTATTTTAGCTAATTTAGTGTCTGGTTAAGATTTACTGAAGGTGGTTATCGAATAGGGAAAGCTGATTAGTTGTGTCAACTAGTTTTTCTTATATATTTTTAGTTTTCATTATTTAGCTGTATGTAATCAAAAAATTTAACTCAATGGCTGGGTTTGTCCATATTTGACCCAAAGTTTGGGTTGAAACAACCCAGCATTTTTTATGCAAGAAAATATGTCACTAACTATCGTGTTAAAAATAATCACTTTTTTTTTTTTTGCTACACTTGATCCATTGAAGTTTTCCTGAAAGTTGTCCAGTCGTACCAGCCTCAATATACAGGGATTCCTAAAGACCAGTTACACAACTGATCGGTCAGGCAACCCAACGACTAATTAATGCTAAAGATATGTTGTTCTGCACATCCCTTTTAGTGAATAAAACACAGGTTGTTTAGTGAATTCGTCCCTCTGTGTCCCGGAAGGCTCAGGGGCGATTGCCGTTATAAACGTCTCATAATGGAGTAAAACAAAAGAGCTTGTATATGAACACAACAGAAGAAGTTTCATACCGCTTAGTACGCACCACAGATTACTTCTGAGTGAAAAGGCGTAAATCCATGTAGTACTGTATTGTATGCCAGTCACAGTGTTAAGGCTTTGCTTTTCTATTCTGTCCGAACAATAGCTAGTCACATACACCACAATCCCTGAAGCAGACAATGTGGTCTGTGTCTGCCAGGGTTTGTATGACACGGCGGGCAGCCCCACACAAAGACGGCATACAGCGAAGACACACGCCCGAGAAAAGGACTGTAAATGCACTCTGGCTGCCATCAAACATGTCAGAATGCAAACAAACTTCATGTGACTGTTTCTTCATGCAAGTCTCTACATAAGTTATGCATTTTAGTGTAAATTGACATGCGTCACAGTTTGAACTGACCGACAACATTGCTAATTGACCCCAGCCCTTATGCACACAAAGTTAATGTCCTCATGTAAAGGTCAGATGGACACGTGTGGGGTGTGTAAATGACAAAAGAAAAGAGGCAAGACTACAGAAAGTGCTTCCAAAGCCATTAACATGGAACTCTGAATTATTTTGCATTTGTTTTACATCTCATCAGCTCAAACAAAAGACAATGGATGTGTGGTAACAGTAAAGGTCTGCACCAAGCATCTGAACACCCAGCAATCACAATACTGTAAACTCTTAAGGTATGTAAAATCAAACATGATTCAAAACATGGATGTATGAAGTAGAGAGTGTGTGGTCATTGCTAATGGCTTTTTGCCAATTTCAGGGTGGCTTCCCATTGTGTCTTCAGTCGCTGCCAACAAATGGTGTTACACAAGACTACCAACAAGATCTTTATGTGCAGGGGGTAATGCAGTGTCTCTATATATATTTATTTCAGTTTTAGACATGGTAGCTTGTTTATAGCTAGTCCAAACTGAGTTAGTTGGTCAGTGGCAGACCATTTCTGACCAGCAACAAACCAGCTACCATGTTGCGAAACCCATCTTGACCACCTTATGACCTGTTTTTCCTGCAGTAACCTTGATCAAGGTCTTCAGTGGCATCCTAAACGTATGGTCAACCCCCTAAATCACTTCAGACCAGCTAGAAACCAGGTAAATATGTTCCATTGGAGAGCTGCTAAGTGAAATACACAACAGTATGTAGTCTTCTTCCATAAAACTGACTCTAACACTAATATTATTGGTGTTACGGACATCTAAAGTGAAATTGGACCTTGTTTTTGTTTATTATTTGGTTCTAGAACACCCTTGGTTAATGTTAGAATATAAAAAACTCAAGGGGTAATTGATGCTGTGCTTAAATTTTCTTTGCACCCAGTGTAACGGCCCTTCGAGTAAAATTTTCACTGTAAGAGTCATTGTCCCCAATCAGTTCCTGGCATTCTGCTCATGGCTAGTTCTGCCCACTCCTCAGCAGTGGGAGGTACACAAGAGGAACTGTTTGTACCGCTAACAAGGGGAGGTAAAGGGACATGAGGGGTCTCATTGCAGCTGCCACAGGTCACCTTTCACATTCACCTCCACTATTCAACTGCCAGTACGCTCCAGGTGGACTATTCAATGCCTCTTTGCAAGCTGTGGCCTAATATGCAAGAGCAAACCACATTAGAATGAATTGAAACAGTTGCACTTATGCTGTAAAACTTTGTGCATTGTGCATTATATAAAAACTTAGGTTTACCCCTGTTAAAAAAACAGCTAAAACCAGCCTATGCTGGTTGGCCGGTCTTAGTTGGTTTAAACTGGATGTAGCTGGTTTAAGCTGCTCAAGCTGATCTCCCAGCCTGGCCAAGCTGGTGTTCAGCTGTTTTAGCAGGTTGGTCAAGCTGGTCTCCCAGCTTGATTAGCTAAAGAAGTGGTCAAAACCAGCTATATGACAAGTCCAGTTAAAACCAGCCAACCATCTTTTTTTAGCCTGGACACATTAGATGCAAATGACTGTGGTGACCGGCAAGAACATGATGTAAAAGCTTATCATTTCTTCAAAAGATTATGAGTAAACCACCAAAACATTGGGGTTTGGTTTGCTAGCCATTTCCTCACAACAAAACTTGAATTTTGGTTGGTTAGCATGGAAATGCTAAGTACTGTATGCTAAATAGCCTTTGCTAAATATGAGTACGTAATATCCTAGAAAGATTTAGTCGCCTTTTGTTTAGCTATGAACCATGATTTGATACTTGCTTTTGCTAATAACTATTAATAATTTAGGTGGAAGGACATACTCATTCTAGAGGGATGGATATGAGTCAAGATCATCAGTATTTTTAATTGATTTCCTCAAAGAGAAAGGCTGTAAGTTTAAAATACTGAAACCTAAATCTTAAAACTGAAGAGATGACCTCAAAGCTAACTCAAGATTTCACATAATAAATGACTGACCACAACCATGAGCGACTCACCCGATTCATATGGAAATACCTTATCGCTAATAGCTTTTTGTGATCTTGGTGATTCTTCTTCAACAGGTATCAATATTATAGTATTAATATTATTAATTTAGAGTTTTTTAGATATAAAAAATCTTTTTGATGTATAGATTGTCTAATGATGTCTGATAATTATGCAGTTAAGTCATTACCTGATGATATCTGAATGGGAGAGTAGTTGTTTTTCTTTGCGTCATGATAGTCTGGATGTGTGGGTCTGGATCTATTCACATGCAAATTCCATGTGGCGCAATAACGTCCTTCTTAACTTTTTTTTTCTTCTTCCATCAGTCAATAAAAGGACACAGATGCTTCATTCTAATCTATTTGCTGCAGTAAATGACTTTGTCAAGATGGAAGAGGAGACTCTTTGTTAAGGTGTAATTGTAGGTGTCCTAAAGACAGCTTTGAATATAATTGCCAATGCACTTGTCCAGAAAATTGCTTTGGGTGGACCAGGCATACAGAAAAACAAATAAAATACTACAAATAGAGGAAAAAGTGAAGGAATAACCATTGTGAAATAGAAATTGTGTCATTTCAGAATTACTGTTTTATATAAAAATGCCCAAACAAGTACAAACAGCTTGTGTTATTGAGGGAACAACGTACTTGGAGAGACATTACAGAAAACACATGGAACTGTCCCTCAGCTCAATGCTGCCACCTAGTGCAGCGTTACATCAGTGCATATTCATGAACCCGTGTTTGTTAAAAATCACTTTAATATCCTATGAAGAAAACTGAATTTATGGCTGAGTAATATCTGAGATTGTGTGGCTTGTTGAAGAGAGAAGTGTTTTGCTTGGCAGATGATAAAACAGGTGAAAAAATTACATGTAATTACATTAAAGAAGAAAACTCAGCCATTTCCAGGGAATATTTTTACTTGTGCCTAGAACAACAATGGCATTAGCAACACCTTGTCAAAATCCCACAACATCTTAGCATTGTGCCTGTGAGTTTTGCATAGTCAAGCACCGCTCATTAAAAATGTTTTGCCCTGTTATAATTTAAAAAACATTTTGCTTTTATTCAGGAATTATTATGGGAATGCAAAGTGGCAAATTAAATCTCTGAAAGCTGCCATACTTTTTCAAGGAGTACGAAACGTTACTGCTGTATTTCGGTTCCTGAGGCAAGGTTAGATTTAATTACAATTCAGGAAAAACAGAAAATAAAACACTCAACTTGATTGTCACCCACAAGTCTGCACTCCTGTGATATGTCTTTGATTTTAAAGTGTTTTAGAAAAATGTACAAAAACAGATCAACCATCAGCACTGCTCCATCTCTGATTAAAAAACTAAGAATAAAAGAGAGAACTTCTTCTGAGGCTCATAACTCATCATTGTGTTTTTCAGCTGTAGAGTCTTTAGGTTCTGTGGTCTTTGACTTTGTTTTCTTGTCATTTGCAGTGTTTTTAACTGTTTTCTTGCCAGGTGGTTTCTCTTTTTCATCTGACTTTACAGGTTTTGTCTTGTTGGCTGTTTTTGATTTCTTTTTTTCTGCTGTTGTGGTTTTTGTTTTGTCTGACTCTTTGCTCTTTGTTTTGTCTGCTTTAGCTTTTGTTTGGGTTTCTGTTTTGGTCGTCTTTTTTGATGCTTTGGCCTTTGGTTTTTCGCTTTTCTTGACCACTTTGCCATCAGTTTTGTTGCCCTCAGTAGCTTTGCTGGGTTGTTCTGCAGACGTGCTTGTCTTTACTGTGTCTTTTTCTGTTGTTTTAGCAGGAATTGTTCCATCAGGTTCAGAGGGTTTCTCTTCACTGTCCGTTACTGTTTTCTGGACGTCAGCTTCAACTGGGCCAGAAAGCTTTTTCAGAAGTTCTTCAGCCAGTAAACGCTCCTGTGGACCCAACAAAATGCAAGGTTAGACAATGAAGAAACTTTTAACAATTATGACTTAAGAGAAAAAAACAGGCCACTGTTTTTGTATTTATGTACCATATTTTCCAGAATGACAGCGGGGCACAATTGCATGGTAAATGTGATTTCACCAAGTAGAACAAGTTCCTGGATCAACAAGGATGCTGATCATTCCAATCAACCAATAAGATTTGAGGGAGATTTGAGGTTTACAGTTTATGTCAAGTTTAGGCTTATGGCAAGGGTTAGGGGCTTCTACACCATTCTTATCCACCTATCATTTCCCTCTGATTTCAAGGATAAGTTGTGGGTAGGGTTAGGTTTAGGGGTAGGGATAGGTTTAGGACTATGTTTTGGACAGGAATGTTGTTCCAGGATCAACAAAAGATGTTGATCCAGGAACACGTCTTGGCAAAATCATGGCGATTAAATTGCGTTTGTGAGGAAAAATACACAGATAAGTCGCATTTTATTATTACATTCAGAAATAATGTAAAATACTATTGCATAACATAACTTTGGCCCCCGGTTTCACAGACAAGGCTTAAAAAAAAGGCTTTATTTTACCATTCACAAAAGTGCACTTGTTCTACTTGCCTTCTCATTGTGATGAGGATCCAGAGTGAACCGAAGCACTAGAGCACACCTCTGGCCTTTAGTTACTGCGGTGACTCCATGAAGGTTCTCCTGTCCGGCTCTGAATCCCACGACTCTACCACACTGAGGCTTCACCACTGCCTGAAGAGATGGTAGAGTGTAATAATAGCTGTTTATAGACATTTAGTAGAGCATGCTGCCACATAGATGTTGACCAAATCTAAAATGACTCACAAAGCTACAATATATTCATAATACTAATAATTTAAAGTGATAAAACTTTTTTATAAAGGAATCAAAAACACAGTGATAAATAGCAGTATTTAATTTATTTAGCTACACAAAAAACACTAAATGAACCACTTTTTTTGAATTGATTCATTGAAATTAACTGTTTCGCTAAAATGAATTAGACTTCCCAATGCTATTTGAGAAGAAAAGGATATTCCAGGATAGAGTGTTTGATTAAATCTTGGTTAAAGTTACACTATTTTTATTAGCTGATCTAGTATCACGCTACTGAAAAAATATAGATATGTTAGTAGTGTCACTTCTTTTAGTTAGTTAGTTAGTTACTCCCCTATTCACAGCTCACTAGTTTGAATGAAAATGATGCAAAACATCTAGAAATCTTACAGAGACAGTTTTGGCGTCCGGCTCGGTGAAGATAAAATCTCCCCCTTCGAAGTCATCATTGAGGTACAAAATGGCACTACAAAGCAAAACAGAATGTATTAATGAGAACACTATAAACTAAATAACCATAATGCTTTACTGGTTACTCAAGCGGCAAACCTGTAGCCTTGATCGCTGTATGCTGACGGCTCTCTGATACACTCGTTGAGCTCGGAGACGAGCAGACAGTCTGCCTGGTCTTCCTGTTTCTCTGGATAGAAAGAGATCAACATGTGCTTGCTTAAGAACTAGGTGTTCAAGATGCAAAAATACTGTATGTCTTTCTTAAAATGTCAGTTTACCAATGGTGGATCGGCAAACCAGGTTTGCGCTGGAGAAATAAAGGGGTGATTCCAGACCAAAGTTAGTTTCCAGAACTTTATGGACCTTCTCATTGAGATTGAAAAACAAATGAGCACTCTTCAAGGGAACTAGATCCTCCTGGCCAAGGTATGAGACAAAAAACAAAACAAAACATTTAATTGATGAATTAAAATACAACATACCTGAAAGAAAGGACAGAGTATCATATTTTTACTAGCAATACAGGGTTTGCATAATCTAAATCAGCCCTATATCTCAAGCAAATCTTTTTAGATGTTTGATTTTGTTCTAAAACACACTAACATTTAAAAGTTTGCGGTCAGTATGCTTTTTTAAAGAAATTAATGCTTTTATTCAGCAATGATGCATCACATTTATCAAAAGTTACAGTTAAGACATTTGTAATGTTACAAAAGATTTCTATTTCATATAAATGCTGTTCTATTGAACTTTCTATTCATCAAATAATCCTGTAGAAAATGTTTTACAGTTTTCACAAAAATATTAAGCAGCAAATCAGCATATTAGAATGATTTCTGAGGGATCATGTGACACTGAAGACTGGAGAAATGATGCTGAAAATTCAGCTTTGCATCCCAGAAATAAATTACATTTTAAAATATATTCAAATAAAAAAACAGCTATTTTTAATTATAATAATATTTCACAATATTCCTGTTTTTTTGATCAAATAAATGCAGACTTGGTGAGCATAATAAAAAAAAAATTAAAAACACTTTTACCGACTCCAAATTTTGAATCAAGCCCAACAAAAACAGAAACTAAACAACTGATGTGTTGCATGCTGCTTTATCACACTGATTAGAACACATTGCAAATATTAGTTTCATATAAATTCACTGAATTCAAGATTGTTTTTAAACTCTGTAGTAAAGTATGTCTCACCTGCAAAGCTTTGAGAACTGTGATGTCCTGAAACATCTCACTCGCTGAATGAGGGGAGGGTGTTGCTTTAAAACCATCCTGAAGAGCTGCTGCCTGCGAGATTTGATATAAGCAATATAAAAAGTGTGAAATATTTGGTCGATTGCAGTAAAAAAAACATGCCTTCTTTGTTCACTCTTTTGGGAAATCAAAAGAAAAGTGTAAACATACAGCGGAGAGGCGATGAAGTTCCTGACACTCATCAGACGTGATGACGCCATCCAGGATGACTCGCTGTGAACCGTTCAGGGCCGTGGATGTCATGGTTACCCTGATGTCATCAAACGGGAGTTTGTTTCCAGTTTCCGGAGCAGGTGCTGGTTTGATTTCTGAAATAGCACCAGTTTTGTATCACTGAATTAAGATGTACACGTAAAAGTGGAGGATTTTGTCATTTGACTTGTTTATCCCTACATCTTACCGTCTTTTATCATAATGGCAAGGTCTGATGTTTCTTTAGACTTCTCTTCCACAAGTGTCTCAATCTCTTTCATCAGGTTACCAATCTCTTCTGTAATCCTCGCGGCTGTTTCTCTGTCCGCCCTGCGAGCACGAGAGGAAACCAACGTCAGGTCAGTTGAACTTACGGTAACACTTTAGTTTAGGGTCCAATTCTTACTATTAAATGCATATTACTAGGATATTGGCTGTTTTTTGTACTTATAAAGCAAATATTAATGCCTTATTCTGCATGACCATATTCTACATCACCTAATCCTCTAAAACCCTTAATAAACAACTACCTTACTAACTCTTTATAAGCAGTAATTAGGAGTTTATTGAGGAAAAAGTCATAGTTAATAGTTAGTTAATAGTGAGAATTGGAGCCTAAATTAAAGTGTGACTGAACTTTCATGCAACAACAAAGATATACTTACTTTTGTTTCAAATACATTTTATTCAGAACTTTCCATTCATCACAGAATCCTGAATAAAATGTATCACGGTTTCCACAAAAATATTAAGCAGCACAACTGTTTTCAACATTGATAATAATAAGAAATGTTTCTTGAGCAGCAAATCAACATATTAGAATGATTTCTGAAGGATCATGTGACACTGAAGACTGGAGAAATGATGCTGAAAATTCAGCTTTGATCACAGGAATAAATTAGATTTTAAAATATATTTAAATAGCTATTAGTAAAAACATTTCAAAGATATACTTACTTTTGTTTGTCTCGTAGTTTCTTTGGCATGACATCCTCAGGAGTCCATGTGTCCTGAGACGGAATGAGATCAAGATTTTATCATAACTTGTAACTGAACACAAATAAATATGAAAAGTACAGCACTGTGCACACGTGAACACTTACTGGATCAACAAAAGTTTTACCAAACATCTCATAGCCGAAGTAAAGGAGCTCTTTTTCCAGCAGAGACCTCTTAATATGCTGCTTAACAACCTGCAATAAGAAAAATAACATGATGATGTTTTGTTCAAAATAAATGAAATTAAAATTATGTTTATATTAAAGGGGACATGAAAATCTTCCTGAGTCTCTCAATCAGTATCGACTCCGGTTTTGAACAATGTAAGGCTGAACACTGTTACTGACAATCCTCATTTTGGCTGCGTGAGATTCTCCAGCTTTGTTGTTGTTGATCAACCGAAGCACGAGCTGTTAAAGCTCCGCCCTCTTTTGGAAAGCCAGCTGGGAGCAGCAGCTCATTTGCATTTAAAGGGACACACACAAAAACAGTGTGTTTTTGCTCACACCCAAATAGGGGCAAATTTGACAAGCTATAATAAATTATCTGTGGGGTATTTTGAGCTGAAACTTCACAGACACATTCTGGAGACACCAGAGACTTATATTACATCTTGTAAAAGGGGCATTATAGGTCCACTTTAACTGACATGATAAATAAATGTGCTGTCAATCAAAAACATGCTTGTGCATCATTGCCATGTGCAGACGGTACCTCTCTGGCTGTAATGTTGGCGGCTTTTTCATCTCCCAGCACGGCGGAGTAGTACGCCAGGTTCTGAGCCATGACCGCATCCTCAGGGTGGAAGAGCAGGTATGTTTTAGCACACTCAATGGCCTGCTCGTATTTCTCACCTGGGAGAGAAAGCTTTAAAATTAACTCAATACAAATAACACATGATGCATTTACCCCAGTGCATCTAACTGCCATGCAAACTTTGGCATACTTAAATATATCTTCTAAAAATATCAATATTTATGCTAAATCTGTTATTTTTGTGTTTTTTATAAACTATTATATATTATTTATTAAACTATTACATAGTATTACATAGTTATAAGCTATTATAGTATTTATAAAATATTTTGAATTATCTTTTATTTTTTTATTTCAAATTTTAGTTTGTGTTAGTACTTTTGTTGTGCTTTTGTCCTTTTATTTTTGTAATTCTTTAGTTTTTTTTTTATATTTCTATATAGCTTTAATTCATTTTTTTATTTCAGTTTTAGTATTTTTTTTTCTTTCTGATTTTTATATTTATATTTATTTCAGTTGCTGAAACCAATTTTTGGTAACACCAAAAATTAAAGCCTTTATATATAATTATAAAAAAAAATTTAATGGGATAGTTCACCCAAAAATGAAAATTCTGTCATCATTTACTCACCCTCAAGTTGTTCCAAATGTATGGAAAAAAATACTATGGAAGTCAGTGGGGTTCATCAACTGTTTGGTTACTGACATTTTTCAAAATATCTTCTTTTGTGTTCAGCAGAAGAAAGAAGTTCATACAGGTTTGGAACAACTTGAGGGTGAGTAAATGATGACATAATTTTCATTTTGGGGTGAACTATCCCTTTAAATATGACTTGTAATGCCTTATAATGCATTGTATGGTCTGATGAATAATTGTAACCACAGTTATAATACATTATAATTCTTATCTATTAATTGAACACATCTTTAGAAAGTATAATACATTAAACCACATGACAAACAACCAATTTCAGATGTAACAAGGAATCTGAAAATATGGTTATAATTATTTATGAAAAGATATAATGCATTATAACGTACATTATGAATACCTTTATAATGTATTATACATAAAGTCTGTAAGTAAAGTGTTACCCCATTTTTAATAGTTTTGCTTTTAGTTAACAATAACAACACTGAAATCTGGTATTGAATATGATTATGCTGAATAAGAGTGTATCATACTGTTATAATATGAGAACTGAAGGTAGTTAAAGTGCGAGGGGAGGAAATCTTCAAAAGGCTTCTCTCTTCCAGCGGTGGATGCCAGCTCCACGGCACAGTTCTGTTTGCAGCTCAAAACATGAAGGTAATGATCTGTGATCAAAGCAAATATATACATGAATACTTCAAAAATCCATATTTATGAAACATTTAGTGTAACAGAAATGCATACAAGGAAAAGAAAACTCAAATAAGACATCAAACATCATGAGATTTCAAAATTACATCAATTATTAAATCAAAGAGAATCTTCTCCATGAGAAACAAGCACTATCTGGTGTTGTTAACTCAAAATCAGAAGTATCAGAATTCCACATGCCTGTCATAGATTGGAAGAGGTCGGCGCTGTACTCCATGTAGTTGTACCCGTCATAATCGAACGCTCCCTCGCAGAGAACTCTGCATTCTTCATAAGCGGTGAAGTATTCTTCTACAGCGGCCTCAAAGTGCTCGATGGCTGGGGCAAAATCTTCTGAACTGTAATGTATCTTGCCTTCTAAAAATTCAGCCTGAAAACAATTACAGTGACAGTCAGTTATACTCCAGCATTATAAACTATTATACATCCATCCATCTACCTACCTATCGTTCCATTCATCCACCTACATATTCATTCATCCATCCATCCACCTACCTATTCATCCATCCATCCATCTGCATATTCATCCATCCATCTGTCCACCTACCTATTCATCCATCCATCCATCCACCTACCTATTCATCCATCCATCCATTTGCATATTCATCCATCCATCTACATATTCATCCATCCATCCATCCATCCATCCACCTACCTATTTATCCATCCATCCATCCATCTACCTATTCATCCATCCATCTACCTATTCATCCATCCATCTGTCCACCTACCTATTCATCCATCCGTGCATCCATCCACCTACCTATTCATCCATCCATCCACCAACCTATTCATCCATCCATCCACCTATTCATCCAACTACCTATTTATCCATCCATCCACCTACCTATTTATCCATCCATCCATTCATCTACCTATCCATCCATCCATCTACCTATTCATCCATCCATCCATCCATCCATCCGTCCACCTACCTATTCATCCATTCATCCACCTACCTATTCATCCATCCAACCATCATCCATCCACCTACCTATTCATCCATCCACCTACCTATTCATCCATCCAACCATCATCCATCCACCTACCTATTCATCCATCCATCCATCCATCCATCCATCCATCCATCTACCTATTCATCCATCCATCCATCCATCCATCCATCCACCTACCTACCTATTCATCCATCTATCCATCCATCCAGATATATTCAGATTAATAAACATTCCTCGTACCATGTGCTGTCTCTCCTCCAGGTCCTTGAAATCAGTCTCTTGCACCCCAGCCATCATCCTGTAGTACTCTAAATTCTGTTTCATCTCGACATGTTCAGGGTTTGCTATGAAAAATGTATTTGCTGCTGCCACTGCCTTGTCAAGCTTGTTTATCTGTAGGTACAAAGAGAAACAAAAAAAAAAATAACAAAGAGAAGAGAACAAAAAAATATTCAGATACTGGATAGAAAACACTCACGCTTTCCAAGTTATACTTTAGAGACAAATTTGTTCCTAGAATAAGGCTAAGTATGATAAACAAAAAATATAAAAAATGTATATGTTGAACTGTAAGTCATCATGAATTTGAGAGATTGCTTTAAGCTTTAAGGACAGCAGCACTACTTTAATGACAATTCTCTTTTCAGTTCAACAGCTCTAATTATGGTGATAAAATGATCTTTTTAATGCAAAAACTATTCATTTTCATATATATATATATATATATATATATAATTTGTACTTAACTGAATATATTTGTGCTTAGCTATAGTCTAGGAACAATTTTGTCTCTAATGTATAACTTGGAAAACGTGATTTTAAATGCAAAAACTTTGCATTTTCATTAGGCCTAGTGGTCTGAGGCTCATGGGCCAGACTGTATATCTCATTAAAAACCATAGTTTCAAAAGGCATTTGTATTTTAGAGCCTCTCATAGAAGTTCTGGAAGCTTAGCCTACTGCAAGTCTCCACCTAAAGACGTGGCACAGTGATGAGTTTGAGGGGGTTGGGGAAACGTGGATGAGCTTCTCAAACATTTAACCATTCAATGCTATCTGCGCTTCGAACACACTTATGCACATCTGATGCACTTTTATGCACTGATTTGATCTGATACATAACTCGATGGCCTAGCTTTGTTTACAAAAAGCTCGTCTAATGAGATGCACAGATTTTCTCCCCATTCCCGTTATTTTTTAAATGCCTTTATAAAAAGTTTTCCATGCATTTCATTCATGCTGGCCTCTTTTTTTACCTTAAAGTAAGCCACTTGCAGATAATTGTAAGGCGTCCTCTTCTTGAACTCCAGTTCTATATTCTCACTAACTTTATAAAGTGTCGGTGGTCCCAGTTTCTCGCTTTCACATGCATTCACACAATCGGCCCGTTTGAGAATCCTCTGGAAAAACGCTAAATCCTCCACGGCCCCGGTTCCTGGGATCGGGACACCCAAACCTGGGAAAGAATCCCCGAAAGCGGTGTGATTCGCGCAGGATAAGCGGCAGTGCGTCTGGATTTTACGCAGCGCTCCTTTATTCCGCAAAGCTCTTTCCATGTTCAGGATCACAGCCAGCCAGTCCTGCTTATAATACGCCTCCACCGCGTTGTCAAAAAGCAGATCGTATGGCTCAAATATTCCATTGATTTGAGTGTCACACAAGGTGAAATGTACATTGGAGAGGATTGAGATCAGGAACAGTGAGGTCCACATCTTGGAGACTGTAGGCCTGTGAGGTAGAACTCGGTTTTGGAGACTCTCCTAAAGTCTTTGAAGAGGGGTGGAGCTCCAGGACTGTGTGAAGCCTGTGTAAGAACGGAGATATTTAGGGCAACTGTGTGAATATGGATCTAGTCACAGATTTGAGTGACAATTTAGGCATTTTGAACTAAGATTATAAAGTGTGTTAACATAAAGTATATATACATAAACTGCGTGAATTGAGTTGGTATACTTAAAGATGACAATTGGTCCAGTAATCTAAGATCTAAGTGGTCTTTTTTCTATGTTTACATTTCTTTTGCTTTTCTTTTTTAGGAGAAAAACAGCTGGTTAACACTTTACCGTAATTTGCAGTCATTATCAAACATAATTTACTACTTAACAGATCAGCAATTTGTGTACATTCTCTTATGAATAGCCTATAAAATGCAGTATTATTGATCTGGTAAGCATACTATTTTTATAATATTGTATATATATATATATATATATATATATATATATATATACACATACTATTTTATACATGAATTTCTTAAGTTAAAATATTACTAAATGTTCAATTTCACAAAAATAGAGTAGTCACAGGTCACCTGGGATCTTTATCAAAACCCTTATCAAAAATGGTACGTTTGAGTGTGTGATTATATGTGTGGATACTATGTGGATACTAGGTATGTATATGTATATACTTTATAGCTGTAAGGTTTTGTTTGTGAATGTATGTGCATACACTTGATAAATGGCCGAAATGTCTAAACTTTTATGCTCCAGCATATATTCTATACTCGTGACAATATGCTTGACATTCTTGGTATTACAATATGTATTGAGTGTTTTTTTTTTAATGTTTTATTTAGTTTGTTTAATTACACTTTTATTATTATTATTATTATTATTTTTTTTTTTTAATTAGAATTTATTTATTTAGTTTTTCCTCTGGGGGGTGGGGTGAGGTGGGAAAATATATTTTTTTCACGATTCTCCTGTATCTGTTTCCTGTTAATATTGTAAAAGTTCAATAAACAGATGGTACGGTTTTTTTAAAAAAAAAAAATAAATAAAATTATTTTAAAGTTTTGCTAAAAAAAAATAAAATTTCACAGAATTTGACTAGTAAAAAAAAAAAAAATCTAACGTAGGCTAGTCAGGCCATCTGGGATATATTTTTGCAATTTGTTGTTTCTTCTCGTTGTTGTGAGAAAACCAAAAACCAAATTACCAAGTTGTTTAAATTAACTTAAAAACTTAAAATAAATAAATAAAAACAGAAACAGCTTGCATAATTAAGATAACATGAAGGAAACGTCCAAAAGTCTTGTACAAAACAAATGATAAACTTGTACAGACTTGCAGTTTTTGGTTTTATAATTTCAAACTCAGATCTTTCATAACTGCAGAGAACTCACGTTACAACATTATCTACAGTCTACGTAACAGGACACGCGAAGGCTGCCTCTAAACATGCACAAATTCTTTGTATGTGAATCATGGATATAATAAATATCATTGTGTCTTATAATATTCAAAATTATTATCCTAGAAACAAGTGCTATAGTTTAACCACTCGTTAAATGTGTGTGGAAATTATTAGATGACAAAAATAGAGGTATCTTTTTACAGGCAACTATCACGGCTACTACTCCACAGTAGGACCCCAGAAACGCCTCCGTGTTGTGCCAGACTTTTTTTGTGACATCGGCGAGAAGTCTCGTGTCAATTTGCTGAGAGTTAAGATAGTTTATTATAGAATGGATAAAACTGTCAGTCTGCCACACCAACCCAACAAAACCACCACAGGTAAGACAAATGCTTTTAATGTTAATTTCAGAAATGATATGAACAAGACAAGTCATATTATTTTTATTAGTTAAGGTTGTTGTCTGTTTTGTCAGCCAGTGAATGATTGTATTGATCGAGTTAATCATTCCACCGCACCATATTGTTAGTTTTACGTTGAAAACAGGGTTGAATGTCTTTGCTTTAAAGTATTTTCATTGACAAAAAAATTGTTATTATAAGTTGACAATGTTTGTAATGTTATTAAATGTCCCATTATCGGCTCATTGTAAACACAACATACATTAGAGTCAGTTAAACTAAGCTACTAGCATTTTCAGAAGTTAAAATTGTTTGCTTGATTTCATTCACACAAACACAAAATTAGCCTATAGGCTTTTGGTAACATTTGTCAAATTTTGCAAGTAACTGTAAAAGATTAATACATAAATAAGATCATAAAGACTATTTGCAGAGTCCCAAAATGTATTGTAAAAATGTATATCATTTTTTAAACACCTGACACCTTCAACACCTGAGTCTCAGCTCTTCACCTCCAGAGGTGTTTGCTTTTACTCATAAGAGTTTATCCAACCAGTTACATAATTACCTTACAAAATTTACCACAGTAACAGTAATTTCCTGATGCATTACTGTGGGATCTCAGATCAGATCAGTGCAGTAGGTTTTAAAAGTCTTCCTGGCATTTTTAATTTCTTTTTTATGGAAGTGGTGGTGGCTACATACAAATGTACTATAGTTGAACTATTAAATGAGGTTACCCTAGTACAGTTTTGTAAGACTTTCCTTTGGATTTTATGCATCATTTTTACTCTAAATGCAAAAACATGTCTGTACTATGTAACAGGATTTTACGTGTGGACATTAATATGTTAATATTACAGTAACTTTGGTGGAGACCAGCAGTAACCCAAGTGGAATGATGCTGGTGAATCCCTACCAGACTAACCGGGTTGGGGATCCCATGGACCTAGTTTGTCTGGCACAGCAAGTACAGAAGGTAAGTGATGCTTTAGGTCACACTTGTGATATACAATTTTATCATCTTTTAATGATGGATTTTTTTTTTTTTTTTTTGGTGGGAATTTTAGGGAGATGAATTTATCAGAGCCAATGCTTGCAACAAACTTACAGTCATTGCTGACCAGATAAGATACCTTCAGGAGCAAGCAAGAAAGGTGAGATTGAACTGTCAATCAAATTACCATTTTTATTATACAGCAGTGTGATAAATGTCTTAAAGTTGTATTGGGAGCAGCACAGGAATATGTGTCTTTGTTTAAATATATGTGCCAGCATAATAATCTGAAATGTGACAAATAAATAATGGTTAAATTACTCCCTGTTTATACTTCAGGTTTTGGAAGATGCCAAGAAAGATGCTGAGCTTCACCACGCCGCTTGCAATGTTGTGAAGAAACCAGGAAACATGTATTATCTTTACATGCGTGAATCTGGACAGCGATACTTCTCGATTCTGTCTCCACGGGTGAGTCGATTGCCACATTATGAGTCTCTGAGTCTCATAAGTTGTTATGAGTGAGAAGTGAGGTCAATCTGAATTGGTTGGTGCCAACTAATGGTAGTGAAGCAAAATATTTAATATGCATTACTGTAATTGCACTATAACTTCAGAAATGAGGAATTCTGCTGTTCAGTAATGAAAATAGTAGAAAGATGTAACAAAAGAAAACAATAAATAATTGTGCTAAAGCAAAGTACAATATTTAACAGCTAATTTAATATAATATGTTTCAATCTCTTACAGGAATGGGGTCCTAGTTGCCCTCACAAGTTCCTTGGCGGATACAAACTCCAACACGACATGTCTTGGACACCACAAGAGGAGGTTGAAAAGCGGGACGCTGAAATTGGCATCATGGACAAACTGTTGAACAGGCAAATTGCTCTACCAGCCTGCACAGAGCCCAACTTTGAGGGTATTTCACAGTGAAAGGGCCCAGCTCACTCATGGACTGTCTTCTCTGGCCATGGAGGCCAACTGGTCTTAAAAGATACTAATTGTTTGTTAATACACAGGTTAAAATGAATTAAAATTCAGTTTTGCAACCTGGATTGCCTTGTCACTACTGCTGAACAATCATGCATTTAATGTCTTTATGGGCAGATTTTCCATGCTGCTTTCTCAAATGTATCTTAATTTAAGAACTATATCTTTTTGGCATTTGGTTTTTATTAAAGGGTTAGTTCACCCAAAAATGAAAATAATGTCATTTTTACTCACCCTCATGTTGTTTTACACCCGTAAGACCTTCATTCATCTTCGGAACACAAATTAAGATATTTTTGATGAAATCCGATGGCTCAGCGAGGCCTGCAATAGACAGCAATGGTACTTTCTCTCTCAAGATCCATAAAAGTACTAAAAACATATTTAAATCAGTTCATGTGAGTTCAGTGGTTCTACCTTAATATTATAAAGCGACGAGAATATTTTTGGTGCGCCAAAAAAAACAAAATACCTTTTTGAAAAATGAAATTTCAAAATAACCTTTTGAAAAATGACTTTTTAACAATATCTAGTGATGGCCGATTTCAAAACACTGCTTCGGAGCGTTATGAATCTTTTGAGTCGAATCAGTGATTCGGATCGCGTATCAAACCGTCAAACTGCTGAAATCACATGACTTTGGCGCTCCGAACCACTGATTTGATTCATAAAGCTCCGAAGCATCATGGAGCAGTGTTTTGAAATTGGCCATCACTAGATATTGTTAAAAAGTCGTTATTTTGTTTTTTTTGGCACACAAAAAATATTCTTGTTGCTTTATAATATTAAGGTAGAACCACTGAACTCACATGAACTGATTTAAATATGTTTTTAGTACCTTTATGGATCTTGAGAGAGGAAGTACCATTGCTGTCTATGCAGGCCTCGCTGAGCCATCGGATTTAATCAAAAATATCTTAATTTGTGTTCCGAAGATGAACGAAGGTCTTACGGGTGTAGAACGACATGAGGGTGAGTAATTAATGACATTATTTTCATTTTTGGGTGAACTAACCCTTTAAAGTTCCGCTGTGGTGAAAACATTAAAAACTTGATTGTTTGTATGTATATGTGGTGTTTTTAATATGAATTTGCACATGGTTTGACAAAGCATAAGTCAACACCATTGCTGAGTATTTTCTCCTCAAAACTGCAGTGATCTAAAGACAGTTTCAAAAACTCATCGTCACAAACTACGACAACGTGCCAGCTTTAGCATATCATTAACCATGACCGCTCTTAAGCAGGGGAGTCTCAAGAGAATATATCAAGGTATATTTTTCTGTTTATATGAAAAATTGGGTAGATTTAGCAATATAGCGAGTGTATGATGTATATTACGATGTTATGATGAACTATAAGCCGTTCTCCACTGACGTTCTGAGTTGTTCAAAGCGTTTCTAAGGATACTGATTTTTAGAAGGCAGCTGTCTGACTCTGAGATGAAGAACGTGAACATGGTTTGTGTAGCATTAGCAACACATTATTAGCAGCTGCTTGATAATGTAGTCAAGCAAAAGGCTAATATTAATTACTGTCATGTGTCCTCCGTTGTAAAAAGTGATACCATTGTGCAGAGTTTACCTCAGTAAGTTGACCGAGTAGATCTCTGAGCTTGCGCGAGTGGAGGCGGGGCTCATTAGCATATTCATAGATCTACATATATTAAATAAAGCAAGGGTGTAGCATTACATTCAAACTATTTTAAGGCATGAATAAAATGTTTAAATATGTTACTTTGGTGATCAAAGATGAGTTTTAAGGGATAAAATTATTGACTACAGGGGGACTTTAAATCATTCATTCAGTGCCTTGTATTGATTTTGCATAAAGCAGCAGAAAAGCACTGCTTACTATACATGAAACAGCACAACATATGTGCTCATATATACTTTATTAAACACGTTCTTCAAAGGTTTTATATACAAAAACAAATGGTGTTATATCAATACGAGGAAGTAATAAAATAAATTTAATTGGTTAAAATCAAATCAAATATAATCCATTTAGCCATCTGTTACTGTTGTGCTACAATGATCAGTAATGTTTTGAAGGTAAGAGTTCACAAAGGGCAATAGCTCCCAGTTGTCCGTTGCAATGCTGACCTGAACTGCGTCCTCAGCTTGTGTAATCATCAAAAGGACATGGCACATTGGTGGAAGAAAGAACAAGACTTTCCATGATCTTTCGCTTTGCTGATCCGTAATCAGGTAACCCTGAAAATGTGTCTTGATCAGATCAGCTAGACTTTCATCTCCAGTTTTGAAACAGAACAGACTAATGGCAGATTTGTCCGGACTCCCAGAGGCTGCGGCCTCCCAGATGCGGTCGAACACTTCCTCTTTGCATGCACGTGATGTATTTAGCGGTAAAGGCAGAGGAAGGAATATCTCAGGGAATGAAACGCTCACATCAGGCAGTTGGCTGTGCCAAGAGCGTCCATCTTGGGTGGTAAATATGGCACTGACGCATAAAGTAGTGGGGTAGGGTTGAAATGGTTTGAGCTTTACGTTGACCTCCGGTGGCTTTCGGTCTCTGAACACGCATGGTACGTGTATGTCACTTACCTTTGCATAGTTTGAATCTTTCAGCTCGAAATGCAGACAGATTGTAAAGACTCTATCGAATAAAGCATCGGTTTTGTCTGCATGAGTCAGATTGTACCTCAAAGTGACCTCCGACCCAAAGCCTGGCATCTGGAACTGTTCTTGATAAACCTCCAACCATTTCTTAGTCTCTCCTGTTGCCTCCAATGACTCTAAACCTTCCGAAGAGCTTTGCGCGGGTTTTTCCTGCACCTTGACGAGTCGCAAAACATGCCGCTCGGTTTTGCTTACAGTCAGGTTATTGGCGATCCCCTCGCCTTCAGCCATAATGGCAGAATGCGACCGCTCTTTGGCACGTCCTCCATCAGGGCCTTTGGCGAGAACCCCCGTCAGCTTTTCCCATGAAAGGTTGGTTAGCAATGTGTAGTAGAAGCGAGCGTGATCCTTAATATCCGTGTCGTCATAATGAACCGATATGTATTGCAAAAGATCAGCCAACTCGATAAACACTTGATCAATGGAAGGGTGCTCCAAAAGATTGCGACAAACGGCAAGAACTGCGTTTCCGACCTGCCAGTTGCCTCTTTCACACAAGTTGGAGTTGATGAGAACATTGAGAAGAAGGTAAATGGTGTTCCTCTGGGTAATCTGACCCTCTTTAGCCACTCTTTTCAAGACTTTCAAGTGCCAGCTCAAATTATGAATCGTCAACTGCAATGGAGGCATTTCCATAATGCATTTCTGAAGCCCTCTCAACAACTTAACAGACCAGACGTGGTCGCCCAGACACCCCTGGATGCGATCCGCGAGGCCAATCAAATTTGAAGCTAGTCGGGAATGTCGGGAATACATGTCGCATAATTTATCGATCAGCTTCTCAGAGAGTTCTTCCATGCCGCTGAAGTGCGTGAGAAAAATAAACACCGCCCTGAAAGAGGTCACAACCACTTCTCTGCTACTATCGCTGTCTACGATTTTCAAAAGGGCCATTATGTGATCAAACAGGTAGTCGATCCCTTTGTCTGCTTCGCCCTCATCTGCTTCTAGGTGCACCAGACAAAGAAGGTTCAGTCTGCAGAGCATAGTAGCACTATCGTTAAAAACCGTTGGAAGAAGAGATGCTGCCAAACGTGGCGTAACCAGCACAGGTAAACTCTCTTCTCCGCTGCTGGATATGGGCCGGTTCTCAGGGAAGTGCAGAATGCAGTCCATGTAGAAGAGCTTCTCAGGAGTTCCTAGGAGCGGATGCTGGGCCGTGCTCACAAGACGCTTGAGCAGGAAGTTCTCATCCTCGGCGGTGAAAAGACTGTCTGTGAACGTGTCTTTCATGAAGAGCGTGGCATGCATGAGCTCGACTTCCGCGGTTCCGAAAAGTCGCAGAAGCTGCGATTTGAATAACGTTGGAGAAAGTCCCGGCACCATTGCGACAACTTCTACAAGCTCCCTGAGCAGGGCAGATTGGGAAATGGGCGTTAGCAGGTAAGACTCCTCCAAGAGTGAAGCCATTATAGATTTGAGTTCTTTACAATCCAGTCCTGGTGGCAAACGTGGGACTTGCACCATCATGTTTATTGGCAACAAGGTCAATCCTAACTGATTACTTTTCCACGCAAACCCTTCATTTCCTCCTAAAATGCTCTTAAACTCTAAATCAGTAACATCTTTTTGCTTCGTCAAGATCCGTATGGCGTTCTTCAGCCCTAGCGTATAAAGCATACAGTAGGACTGATGCAGAACTGTAGTTTCTTGGTGCTTCAGAAGATACAGGGCCTCTAACTTTTCAGAAAGAAGACCCGGGCAACAGGTTTCCATTTCTCGAAGGCAGTCACAGGCGGTGGCCCTTATAGGCTGCTGGGAAAGCCCGCATCTGTAGTCATTGGTGTCCTGAATTGTCTGAAATAGAAGGTCCAGCCAGTCTTCAGCCATCTTTGTGTGGGTGGCCAAGCAGGATGTGCATATTATCACGTTGGTGACGGCCAGCATGACATTGCACTTGAGGCTGATGGATTTCTGTGGCGTGTGAGAGAAGACTGACAGCAGTTCAAAGGCCGTTTCTTCTCCCACGGAGGTAGAAGGGCAGAGAATGGTTGGATGATCCAGTAGCACAGACACAAGGAGTATCTTATAATAAGGAAAAAATAACAATATTAAGTTAATTGCACACCATTTCAACAGCCATACAGTATGTAATAGGTCTAGATGTTGCAAAAGATGCAGACATTGTTGAGAGAATGAAGAAAGTTTGTTTATTTGAAATATACCATACTAAATAGTGATGTGTACCTCTGGCTGATAAACAGACATTTTTTATTAAATAATGTTTATTATAAATTTACACTTTATGTTTATATATTTTTTCAGTTTTTAATTTTTGTCACTTTATTATGAAAAAATATTACTAAACATTAAGAATGTATTAAGAAAATGAAAATATTATACTCTATTTTTATGCATTAAAGGAATAGTTCACCCAAAAATGAAAATTCTGTCATGATTTACTCACTCTCAAGTTTCTTTTCAAGAGTGTCGGTAACTAAACAGTTGATCGGCCCCATTTACTTCCATAGTATTTTTTTTTTTTTTTTTCATACTATGGAAGTCAATGGGGTCCATCAACTGTTTGGTTCCCCATATTCTTCAAAATATCTTCTTTTGTGTTCAGCAGAAGAAAGAAATTCATACAGGTTTGGAACAACTTGAGGGTGAGTAAATGATGACAGTATTTTCATTTTTGGGTGAACTATCCCTTTAAGATTTTCCCATGCACATTATATAAAATACACTACAATAAATAAGACGTATATGTGTTTGTCTGCTTGCTTTTATTACCTTGAGCTGATCATTGGCCTTGTCATTCCGCAGTTCGTGTAGAAGTTCAGCCAAGAAACTCTCAGAGGTGGTGGTGGCCAAAAACTGAGAAGGACTCAGTAGAAAGGCCGATATTCTCTGATCCCACAGATCCGCAATTGTCATTCTGGAGAAAAACTGTGAGTTAAAAGAATAGAAGAAGTTATGTTCATGGCATTGGCGCTATATTGATTTAATAATGTACACAAACATTAATATAAAAAGTGCGTTCTTTCAGTTTAACGACTCACCTATCAGATCACACTTTAAAAACATAAATAAAGCAAATATTACTGTGTAAAGTACATCTATTGACGTCTCTGAAAATAATGTGTTCCCAAGCTGTCATATGATAAACCAGGTAGTGACCGGGATCTGTATACTTTAAAATAAAAGTCTAAGTCGCCATTGATTAAATATTCCATAATAACTATTTCAGGTTGTTTTTAATTATCTAATTGTATAGTAATTATATAGAATATATAGGACTTTTTTTTTTTTTAGATTTTTTTTCTTAATTTTACGCTCCTATTATTTACGCTTACATCGCTGACATTAAACAGTGGGCTTGTATTTTGACACGGTGATGTGATCTTGTTTTTTTGTTTGACTGCCATCGTGTGGTGGTTTAAGAATTTAGAGAAGTAGGTCAAAAAGTAACCTGAATTAGAAAATTAAATAATTAGAAATAATAAATACCCTTTACAATGAATAATGAGGTCATGGTTTGTAAGATAAGGTGATGTACATCTAATCTTGAAAACTAACAATTTATTGATGTCATTAAATATTAACACTCTTATAATTTGCTCTCATTGCAAATTGTACATTTTATGTAAAAATGATTATATAGTGTAAATAACGCGGTATAGTACGGAATGTGGCTCAGAGTCAATATGTGCAAAACAATATAAGGAATATGTAATATATAAATGGTGACAATATAAGTGTATATAAATGTATATGAAAAGAAATTTAGGCCCTATTAGTGATTAAAAATACATATATGTATTTATTTAAATATGTAAATTATTATATAATGTCTATCGATGTATTCATATTCTCATCATAATTTTATTAATAATAATGTTTGATATACATGATTATCATTATATTTTTGTGTAGAACTAATGAATTGACTTGCAAATGACACCTGAATTTATTTCCCCTGTATGAACAAAATCATTTATCTTATAAGTGATTGTAATAAATGTTATAAATGATTATAAAAGTTATAAATGTTTCAATAATTTAAATAAAACTATGTGCATAAGTGGTATACTGTACATATCAAAAAGAAGTGATAAAAAAATTACATATATTCTGTTAGTTTTGCATTTATTTGTATTTTTGCACACACAAAAAATTAATAAAAATAATAATTTCTCAGAGTGACGCAGCGCGCGACTCGCCCCTGCTCTTCAGTTCTGGAAACCCCAAGCGCGCGGACCTGCCAACGCCCGGCGCAGAGAAACAAACAGAAAGGATACGGTGAGTGCCAATGACGCTCAAAATATTAACCATATTTCTCTTACTTTAACCAATATTAGCGCTTGACCTGGTGGAATATTGAGTTATGAATATGTGCGGTATGAATAGATATATTCTGAGGGAGTATTTTACGAATTAAACGTGTTAAATGGCACCGGAGGGCAGTTAGCACAGACGGCTAAACGAGGTTGAGGAGAACCGGTCAGATTTTACCATAAGCAGTTTTACAATCTTTGTCGTGTTATTGTATAACATATTTAGTGTCTATTTTAATGTAATAATTGTTTTATATTATGTCAGTATAAAATATAAAGATCTTTCTGGCTTTCAATCTGTCATCCGTTGCAGTCGCCTGTTGACGACAGATAGATGTCATAATTTATTTATATTTTCATATTAGCATGTTATTGCTTATTTGTCTTAAGTAACGTTACAGATTGATTTATGCTGGTTGATATAAAGGAATTGTGCAGTGCTTATTTGCTCAGTTGAAATGTTGTGTTTTGGTGGCCTTCAGTTATACAGCATAATTGGAAATGGAAATATGCTACATTAATGTATTTTTAATTATTCTACATTGAATCTGAGTTTGTTTGTTTAGCATGGATGACATTGTCAGAATTTTGTTATTGATCTCTCAGCAACATTTTGCCAGCAATGGCAAATTCACTGCCATTTAAACTACACCAACCTCTAGATAGATAGATAGATAGATATTAATACATATTAGTAGATATTAATAGTTTGAGTTGTTAATTAGATTTGTGGTTCTATTGGGGTTCTAAGGTACTAGTTGACAATTGTTTCTTGCTGTCAAATATCATTTGTGTCAGGGATGTCTCTGTCTCTCTCTAATGCTTTAATTCTATAGTTCATGTGGTTTTTTTTAGCACTGTTATTGACTTGTCTGCAGGTTCTGGGTCATGAAAATTAAAAAAAAAAAAGCACTCAGCATTAATGATGGATGTTTGCTTCCTTAGTACTGTTTTTGATTGATTTTTCCTTGTAGACTGAATGATGTGAAGTACCAAATCATAACTCCCTCTCAAATGAATTTGTTAGAGGAGGACACAGCATAAATTTTACTTGCATCAATATGTATTTTGCAACAAGTTCTCTTTCACTTCTTGTCACTGAGGAAATGCTTTTCCTGCCACGAATGAATCGTTAAAACTATCACAGGAAGAAGGCAGGACTAGAACGAGAAGAATGGATGAATCCAGCTGCTAGAACTGATCTAGCCTTGTGCTTTAAAGTAGAAATAGATGATAATCTGTTTGACTGATATTAAAATCATTTTTAACTGATATTCTCATTGTATTGGTTCAATTATGTTTTACTGATAAATGACACCATTTATCAGTAAAAAAATCACCATTTATACTTTAAATGCTGATAACAGCATTTAAAGTAACCTATTTAATATGTAGTGTTGATCATTACTTAAGTTTTTACATAACAGCCATTCATTCTCAAGTGAGAAATGTGTAGCTAAACAGTTAGATAGGATAAACAGCAAATATTATTTATATTATTGTTAATTTATTATTGCTAATAACTAGGAGTGCACCAATGCATCAGGCAATAATCGGTATTGGCCGATTGTTTAAAAACAGCCGATGATCAGGGCCAATTATATCCTGTCAATCAAAAGGGGGCGGAAAAATGTGTTCAGACTGCACCTCAAGAAATGTGTGAAAAAAATTGTCTCGTGTTGAATTTAGGGTTGTTGAATTCGACAATAACGCATTAACAGTTTAAAAAATAGTGGCATTAAAGCAGACTCTATTTGACCCTATGTCTCACCCGTAGTTCAAGGCAGGGATGTCAGGCCCGCGTTTTTTCCCTACACCAAAAATCTCCCATCCAATAATTGCAAAGAGCTTTGTGCTTTACTTTTGATAAGCAACAAAGTTTCATCTTTCAAATTCAGTCCATTTTATCACGAAATTCAAACAATAAATGCAGTTTTGACGCTCTTAAATGTGACGCTGTAGTGCCTCAGTTCAAGCGGCAGTGTGGAGTGTGAATCTATTCTTATAGTTATAGTAAAAAAACATGCACGAACATCACAAGGTATGATGAAAGATACAGTACAACTTACCGAAATGTATCATGCCTCGTGTAATTGCTCAATCAGTGTTTCAACCGGGAAAATGCGTCAATAAAACAGCTTGAGAACAATGTCACTTAACTTTGCATTTACCTCAGGAAAGTTATAAAAAAATAAAATAAATAAAAACACTATAGAGGAGCTTATTTACTGTTAATTATATATGTATGTTTGAAAAAATTTGTCATGAAGACAAGTGTTTATGAAAACTACCTTATTTACAACTGAGTTGGATATAACGTTTCAGTTTTTGAGTGTAATAATTATTATATCTGAAAATAAATAGCAGTTAAAGGGTTAGTTCACCCAAAAGTGACATTTCTGTCATTTATTACTCACCCTCGTCGTCCCAAACCCGTAAGACCTTCGTTCATTTTCTGAGCACAAATTAAGATATTTTTGATGAAATCCGAGGGTTTCTGAACCACACACAGGCAGCAACGTCATTGCACCTTTTGAGGTCCAGAAAGGTATTAAAGACATCGTTAAAATGGTCAACGTGACTACAATGGTTCAACCTTAATGCTATGAAGCGATGAGAATATTTTTTGTTGCGCAAAAACAAAACAAAAATAACGACTTTACAATTTGAACTGTTGTTGTACGCAGTTGATGTAATGAACGCAGCGCAGGCTTCCGTGTTCTACGTCAGAACACCGGCTCATTATTGACTTTCATTTTTGGGTGAACTAACCCTTTAAATTTTACCTCTAATATTATAGTAATGTACCAAATGAGAGGGGTTCCTGTATGTATAGTTTACAGCATTAGTTGGTAGAGATTTTTTTTTTTCTTTAAGAAAATCAAACTATCGGTATCGGCAGAAATCATTCCAAATAATCGGTTATCGGCATCGGCTGAAAAATTTAATATCGGTGCATCTCTAGTAACTAGACCTATGTATTGTGCATTTCTATTGCAAAACTCTTATTATAGTGTCAGAAGCTGCAATAATATAATTTATAATTTATTTTTCATTTATAAGGCTGTTTATTAAACTTGTCAAAAATAATGTGTAGTAATATTGTTCATTAAATAAGCAATATTGGTCATTCACTTCTCTATACCCACAGCACTTTTAGTAATTTTATGTGTATATAGTCTTATGAATAGTGGTATGTAGTTAAGTATTTTCCATCTTGTGGATTTAGGGGAAAAAAGAAGAATTAGAGGTGAGATTGAGTCAAAGCATAGGCTTGTCCAAATGTACCCTGGTTTTAAAGATCAGGGATTTACTGTCTGGGTATGCACATGGGTCTGGATTATATCGCTTTACAAAGTCTATTGCTTGAAGTGAGCTGAAGTTTGGCCTTAATACAGTTCTTTCCGGTACAAAACTTGCCACTCACATTTGTCTGCATGGGAATTTTCTGTCGGTATGATTGTTTAGGATGTCAGAGGTATTTTAAAATAAATCAGTGTATATCATGCAGTTTTGAGCATGTGAGATTTGTAGTTTAATCCAGTGGAGACTTTCTGAGAATGTTTGGAGAAGAAAAAAAAAAAAAAAACTATAACTGCAATCTAGTTTAACTAATTTCATTTTTGATAAGAATTTGTGTTGGACAGGTGACAGCACCCACCAGATCCCTGCACTTTTGATTGTGGGTTTTCCACTGGCAGTAGAATGAGGTCAGGCCTGGCTTCCTCTGATTGCGGTGTGCGAGGGGAAGGAAACAGCCGGGATGGGCTTCCATCTCCTCGTCCTGACCATCTGTGAGCTTGAAGGCTCGCCCGCTTACTGCTGCATAGCTCTGCAGAGGCTTAGCTGCCGCTCAGGCGCGACGCAAACAGCAGGAAGTTGTTCTCTCGGTCTTACGCTTCAGTCACCAACTTCCCCTCCGCACACCAAAGCGATATTGCCGTACTATTCAATTTTGCCCCCATGTCTCCTCTCCTCAGGCTTGGGGTCTGTGTTGTGTGAATAGTGGTTCAGTATACTGACCCGCTGTAAGCGATGTGCTAATACCAATGACGTTATGCTTGAGTTTAAAGCCGCAGTGACCCACAATCAGAACAGGGGAGGGGCCTACTGGCCCGTCAGAGAGGGGGTCATTTGAATGTTTTAAATGTGAAATATATCAGAAACTAAATTTAAAGAGGACAGACCTTTGCTCTAGGACTGTATGCTTAAACACTTTCCTATGTGTTTGTGTCTTAATACAGCTGAGCAAATTGAGGTTGGATTTAGCACCACTTTGCCTATATTTTTCTTATTTTTACCATTCTGTGCAAGTTTGTGTAAAAATGACAGCAGGTATTTCCTCCAAGTTGATAAGAATGAACTCTGTGCTGATATGTGTGTTAATGTAAGAATATATATCTGTGTTGTAACCTCTGTCTGGGAGGAAAATGATCTTGTAGGTGATGCGCTTAGTCTGCAATCAGAATACAATTGAAGACGAAACACTAGCTGCGTTTACATGGACCCTAATAATCCGATTGAAATCAGACTAGTAGCACTGTCGTAATACCAGGTCAATCGTAATGAATTGGCCAAATCCAATGTAAATTTCATTCAGATTGTAAGGGGAGGTTTAAACCTTTTCTAATCTGTCGATAGGACACATAAACACTCGATCGGAGTGAAAACCAAAAGTGGAAAATTCTGCGCATGTGCAATGACATAGAAATGGCGTAATGATGAATGACGCACAGAACAAGCTGTTGTGGTTGTTGCTGAAGATGGTGTAATAAATGCCTGCCTTGTCAATTTAATATTCTCCTTTTCCACTCATCGTATTTGAAGTGGTGCGGGACAACATTGTTCCACCAGTCGTTGCTTCAGACTCTTATCCACAGACGCCTTGTTTTGGGTGTGGGGAGGGAAATTTTTACTGCTTGATAAATATAAGCAGCACGCCATAACACCGTGTCCTAACCAGACGCGACGCCACGACACGCGATAAAAGGCATCTTTTCCATGTTAAATCAGAGTTTTTGTCCTACCAGCCACGACGGCAACATGCGATGATTCTATTTTTGAAACGGTTTCTATTTTTCTGCGACGTGACGTCCCTTATCCATTTTGTTGCGAGTGCCTGGAGCTTGCAGAGAGAGCCCGCCCACACGCTGTTCTGATTGGCTGTGATTTTTGATTGACTTTATCGCATCTCTAAGTCGTGTCGTGGCTGGTTTGGATAGACAAATTGTTTGTCGCTGGAATCTTATCGCATCGCGTCTGGTTAGGACACGATGTAACGCTTCATCATGTGCTCATCATCTCTTAATTAGGACCCGAAATGGACAAATATAAAGTCTGCTTTTTAAAACAAAGAAAAGTAGAAATTGTTGGAGGTTGGTTAGTATGTGCCAACAGCGTGAAACTCTTTATATTCATGCAGTGTGCGCATGTCAAATGATCAAATCTGATTTGAAGCTTGTGACATAAACGCACACATCTGCCTGATCACTTTATTTAGCGTTCATGTAAACACTATGTTCAGATTCGTCATTCAGAATGATTTCATTACAATTTAAACAAAAGGTTTCCCTGTAAACGTATCTACTGTTTAACTTTTAAGGGTGTGCAATTTTCAGTCTGGTATTATGGATTTAGCTTGAATCCGGTAAGATTCAGGGTTAAGTTTCCATCAACCCTGGGTAGGTTGGTAATATAAAAAGCCATAATGTATTCAAAGCAAAACCATGTCTCACTTATTGCACAGCCACAAACCATTTACATGGATACATATAATGTGAGCCCATCACCAATAACATGTCAGACTAATAGGAAATTTATTACTGTGCAAATGTAGCTGTCTGTGAGACATTGAAGGGTGTGAAATTAATTTGAATATGACTTATACTGTCTTCAGCAGCATAAAAGCGGCGACAGATTAATTTCTCACATTTTGTGTTGATCACAGCCAAGCCTGTCTCAGTTTCTAATGTGGGTGTTTTATACTTGTAGACGAACAACACCTTTAGTATCTAACAACACCTTTAGTATCTAACAGCATGAGAGAGATTCTTTCTTCCAGTCTGTTTTGGTATTACACTGATGTATTTAGATGATGTGGTTACTGATCTTTAAAAAAAAAAAAAATAAATAAATAAGGATTTCTGCACCACTGCCACTGCAAAATGTTTTATCAAAATATAATTTATTACAAAAACAACTGTTGCATTTATGAATCTTTAACTACACTTTGTCATAAGAACAACAGTAGGTGAGTCTGGTGTTGATTTAGTTACCCATGTGGTGGATTCAGTGAGTTCAAACTTGTAACTATCAATTCATTAAAAATACTGGTTGTGAATCAGTCAACACTGCTTGCGTTGTATGTTTGTTTTGTGGTGCAGAGAACACTGATTTAAATCATATGGTCAGTTCAGATCATACAGAATAGAAGGCTTTAGCCCTGCTAAATTCACTTGATGTTGGCCTCTAAAAGCTAAAATATTGCTATCAAGAATGATTCGTGGTGTAGTGGTTAACGCTTTTGAAATTTAAATCAGGCTTGCAACATATCCCTCATGTTCTCTTTCTGCTCTCGATTTAAATAAATGTGGTAAAAATCCAAGAAATATTAGATAAAAAAAACCATCTTGGCTGTTTCTATGGTGACAATTTTTTCTATATATTTTAATTAGGGATGCACCGATACCATTTTTTTTAAGGACCGAGTACGAGTACCGATACTTTTTTTTTTTCTAGTAATACTTTTTTTTTTTTCTAATTTTTATGTGCTTGTCACAAACTTAAAGAACAAAAATTTCACAGTGTCCAATAATCTTCAAAGGGCATAATTACCAGTGTATATATAATTGTTGTTATATAAAAAGAAATTTACAAACAGATTACAAACAATACAACATACTATAGAGATACAAATTAAATAAACTTGTTTTTCAGATACAGTAGGTTTATTTACCATGTATACATTTATTTAACATATTTTGTTGTTTTATTAACATTAATGACAAATATAGGCTACGATCCCTTTAAGACCAAATCCATGGATACTGACACGTATCCTGTTTTCACCAAAATGTTTACGTCCACTTAAGCCATAACCGACTGTATTTACGTGAGATACTCCACACGATGGACATTTTGACAACTATGTGTGCATTTCACCATTCAGGCACAAGGAGAACTGATCGCGCACTGTCTGAGAGAACTGGGATCGCGCGCAAGAAAGAGAGAGAGCGCTTCTGGTCTGTGTCATTCAGCGCGATTCCGCCTATCCCGCCTTCGCTAATCGATAACGAATTGTGATTGAAAGCATGCAGTTCGCAATGTGTGTGTGTTGTCATCACTAATTTTGAAGTATTTCCACACCTGAGGCTGACATTGTTTCTGCTGCTGCCGTCGGTGTCTCTGTGCAGGGACAATTCTGTCAGTTATGTCACGTGAGGTATCGGTCTTTGGTATCGGGGGTATTTTTACGAGTACAAGTACATGAGCTAGGTATCGGGCCGATACCGGTATCGGTGCATCCCTAATTTTAATTAAAAATATAGCTACATTTTTATGACCATCTTTTATGAGTGACGTTTTCTGTTGCCTGTACACTATTACTCTGCACACACATGATAGTAATGGACATGGAGGTGTTGTGTAATGCTCATGTGCTATAGTGTCTCCATTTACACCTTTTGAACCTGAGAATGACACAGCATTGGAGAGCAAACTATGACTGAATGAAGTGCAACGTCTCATGTGAACACTTTTGTCTTTCATTGCAGATCTTGAATGAGAACAGTGGATTTATAAAAGCACAGCTATGCAGACGATCAAGTGCGTCGTTGTTGGTGATGGTGCAGTGGGTAAAACCTGTCTATTAATCTCCTATACAACTAATAAATTCCCCTCCGAATATGTACCAACGGTGAGTAGCGTTTACAGTTCATTTCACATTCACTTATATAAAGTCAAATTTCCTGTTGGATTTCAGTGGTTGTAATTCTTTTATTGTATTTGGAAAAAAAAAAAAAAAAAATTTCCTCAATGTACAGTGGACTCTTTCTTTGCTTACTTGCAGGTCTTTGATAACTATGCAGTTACGGTTATGATTGGTGGTGAGCCGTACACCCTTGGGCTGTTTGATACTGCAGGTACAGTACAAATACTTTTTCTCAACATCTTACACTTTCATTTATAGCCTATTGATTAACATTCATTATCATTAAGGTTTATTAAAACGGAAGTAAATTATCTGGCTTTTAGAGCATCTGGTTTCAAGGGTGGAGCTCATATGCTGAAAAGAAAAAAAACATTCATGATCGTCATTGTTATAAAAATTAGACCTCGGGAGCTTTGGAGAATTCCACACATTCCTGTGGAGGGTGGTTGAGCTTGAAACTGCTTTTTTGGGAGGATTGTGGGACCAGTCTTTCGCTGTGCATGTGTTCAAATGCACCATTGAATGACGTCTGTTGGCTGCTCAGGATCGCAACTGCATTCTTAGTTTTAATGTATCCTGTTATTTCCATCTCTCTGCAGGTCAGGAAGATTACGATAGATTACGACCCCTGAGCTACCCTCAGACAGATGTCTTCTTAGTCTGTTTCTCAGTTGTTTCACCTTCTTCGTTTGAAAACGTCAAAGAAAAGGTGAGCTTGAATCATTCAAACCAGCCAGAACCATATATTTTGTTAGATGCACTGTCTATTTTTTTTGTGTGTCATGCTGTCTGTCTCCACCTATAGTCCAAAATCATTGCCTGCAATTTTATTTTTTAGTATTCAGTATGGACTGTTTCTCAAAAGCATTGTGAGTTAAGTTGAATTTAGGGTGGTTTCACACTTGGTTCGATAACCTGCTCACCTCAATTTTATATTTTTGTTTTTGAACCATTGCTTTTGTTTCCAAAGCTTCAATACGTAGCGGCACTTGCGTCTATCTGCCACGAATGTACTGCAAATGCTCTAAAGATCGCTGAAATGACACATACAGCTCTCTGCTTGCAGTACGCCAGTCACGCTCTTCAGAAAAATGAGTGAAACACACACAAACACACATTTTTATCAAGTCATATGTCATTAATAGTGGTTCACTTCTGCGATTTAGTACGATTGCATTCATATCAGCAGCTAACCGTACTGGAGTTCACATAAACCGTACCCCAGACCACCCTTTTTAAGTGGACTCGGGAAGACAACGTTCACATCATCCAAACGAACCAAACTCTGATGTCAGTCAAACCTGGGTGCGCACCAAAAATGCTAGTGTAAAAGCACCCTTAGAGACCATTGGTTCCAGTGGTTCTAATATCTAATTAGGCTTTCGATGCTTTTGAGAAACGCAGCTCTGGTCAGTATATTAATCAATTACTAGTTATAGACCTATTACACAAGTTAATTGGAAAAATGTAGCTTGACCCTTTGTGCTTGTGTCCTTCAGTGGGTACCTGAGATCACCCACCACTGTCCAAAGACCCCCTTCCTACTTGTGGGGACGCAGATTGATCTGAGAGATGATCCTTCTACCATCGAGAAGCTTGCCAAGAACAAACAGAAACCCATCACTCCGGAGACAGCAGAGAAGCTGGCCCGCGATCTGAAGGCTGTCAAATATGTGGAGTGCTCCGCTCTGACGCAGGTAAGAGGGTCTCATATACGGCACACACTTGTGATCATATATGTTCATGAACGTATATCATCTACATTACAAACAGAAACTGCCTCTTTAGTTGGTCATTTAACACACTAAAATGTCCTCAATGAGATTGTGTTCTCAGTTAGATTTCAGCGTGTAAAGAATGGTATCTTTACATTCTCGTTGGTTAGAAGTGTCCTGATGATAGTGTTAATATTTTACATTTGATTGTTGTGTCAAAGCTTTTATTTGTATTTTTTATATATATTTTTATGTACTATTTACCAGAAAGTGGAAGCTTCATAGCATTTGGTCAGAGGCTCAGAGACATTGGTGAATTTTTATTTGTTTTTGAAAAGGGAAAAAAAAAAGGATTAAGGATTGACCTTTGGTTCGGTTGTGGTCAGAGGTTGATCTGTCATTGACCTGCTATTCTCTGCCTGTTGATGCATGCATATTAGAATATAATTCAATATGTGACTGTATAAGTGATTCTTATCTAATGGGAGAATTTGTATTATAGACAACATGAAACAGCACATAGAAAATGGGCCTATGATGCTATTGATTAGTATTATTTTGCATCCATGTGTAAGGCCAAGAATATACACCGATCAGGCATAACATTATGACTACTGACAGGTGAAGTGAATAACGCTGATTATCTCTTCATCACGGCACCTGTTAGTGGGTGGGATATATTAGGCAGCAAGTGAACATTTTGTCCTCAAAGTTGATGTGTTAGAAGCAGGAAAAAAGGGCAAGCGTAAGGATTTGAGCGAGTTTGACAAGGACCGAATTGTGATGGCTAGACATCTGGGTCAGAGCATCTCCAAAACTGCAGCTCTTGTGGGGTGTTCCCGGTCTGCAGTAGTCCAAAGTGGTCCAAAGAAGGAACAGTGGTGAACTGGCGACAGGGTCATGGGCGGCCAAGGCTCATTGATGCATGTGGGGAGCAAAGGCTGGTCCGTGTGGTCCGATCCAACAGACGAGCTACTGTAGCTCAAATTGCTCAAGAAATTAATGCTGGTTCTGATAGAAACAGGTCAGAATACACAGTGCATCTCAGTTTGTTGCGTTTGGGGCTACATAGCCGCAGACCAGTCAGGGTGCCCATGCTGACCCCTGTCCACCGCCGAAAGCGCCAACAGTGAGCATCAGATCTGGACCACAGAGCAATGGAAGAAGGTGGCCTGGTCTGATGAATCACGTTTTTTTTTTTTTTTACATCACGCTTACCTGGGGAACACATGGCACCAGGATACACTATGGGAAGAAGGCAAGCCGGCGGAGGCAGTGTGATGCTTTGGGCAATGTTCTGCTGGGAAACCTTGGGTCCTGCCATCCATGTGAATGTTACTTTGACACGTACCACCTACCTAAGCGTTGTTGCAGACCATGTACACCCTTTTCGTGGAAACGGTATTCCCTGGTGGCTGTGGCCTCTTTCAGCAGGATAATGCGCCCTGCCACAAAGCAAAAATGGTTCAGGAATGGTTTGAGGAGCACAACAATGAGTTTGAGGTGTTGACTTGGCCTCCAAATTCCCCAGATCTCAATCCAGTCCAGCATCTGTGGGATGTGCTGAACAAACAAGTCTGATCCATGGAGGCTCCACCTCGCAACTTACAGGACTTAAAGGATCTGCTGCTAACATCTTGGTGCCAGATACCACAGCACACCTTCAGTGGCCTGTTGCACAAAGCCGGTTTCAGTTTCTACCCAGGAAAGTTCAAGATTAGTTTGAGCAAACTCTGTTTTTTCGGACTCGTGAAGGTGGATTGGTTTTTAGCGGGTTTCATTGCTATGGTAATTTACGCTACACGGCTAACCTGCTCCGGAGCAGGTTTTATTCTGAGTTAGAGATCGCAAACCAAAACTGGACCAATCAGCTATGAGTAAAGTGACATGTACCTGATGCAATAAAGCCACTCCCCCTGTATCTCTCACTCCAAATTAAATCAGTTTATAGTGAAAACATTTTAGAGACAAAATTGCTCATATTTTGCTGTTAATTATTCATTATATTTATATTAAATAAATAAATTAAAACTATGAATAATTCATGACATATTCATATAATTAGGCCTATTATATTAATTGACAATATTAAACTTTGCTTTTAAATTAAAATAAATGTAATGCATGCATAATATATAAAGCCTTTAAACAGATTAAGCTTACATGTATTCTTTTGAGCTCTTTGTGAAACTATATTAATTATTTGGCCTATTTGTTTGATTCACATGCATTGATATAGTCAGATATATTTTCTTTCAGCTGCCTTCTCAAACTTTTACTGTAGCAGTGTTTATTCCTGCTTTGTAAATGCGTTTAATTTAATATTTTTCATAACGATCTCTTAATCTTCGGAAGAGACATGAATTGTGCGGCTCTCTTGCGAGAAGTGAATCAAACTGACGTTCTCCTTGTTCCGTGTGATTGGTTGTTTGCCACACGTGTCACACTTTCAGGTGCACGTGCTTTGCAAACTCTGGATTAAACCTGAGTTGACAGAGAAAGTTTATACCGAGCGTTGTGCAACAGTTGATCCTGATCTAAACCAGGTTGGATTTATCTGGATTTGTCAACTCTAAAGCTACTCTGAAACTCAGAGTTTGTTCAACTAGCTTCATGCAACAGGCCACAGGGGTCTAGTGGTGTCCATTCCTCGATGGGTCAGGTCGGTTTTGGCAGCAAAGGGGGGACCAACACAATATTAGGAAGGTGGTCATAATGTTATGCCTGATCGGTGCATATTAAAGTAATTATGATTTCATGTTGTCTTTTGTGTTTGGCAGGATTGTTTTGCTTTTTAGGAAACAAATGTACTGTTTTTTTGTTGTTGTTTTTGTTGTTTTTTTGGGTTTTTTTTGGATTGCTGTAGTTGATTTAATTATGTCTGCATGCAGTCTGTTTAGAAAAGAGCAATGGAGAAAACAATATTTAATACATTTTGCAATTGGCATCCTAAATTTTGGAAGGTTTTTTTTTTTTTTTTTTCAATCGGCCACACATGTATCCATTTCCATAATTGTTAGTGTCGTCAGTAAGCCTGCACAGCATCTGCACCTGTAGAATGACTTTGTTTCAGTGCAACATACTCTTCTACAAGCAATTTCTCTTCCTCACTAGCTGCTGTGCTCTTTTGAAATGTGCTAGTTCCTCTCTTTTATATCTCACCTCTTCTTCTCTCTCTTTCTCATCTGTTTTCTGTAACTGCTAACATTGGTGCTTTATTCTGTTTCCCTTCCCTTCTGTGTTCATAGCGAGGTCTGAAGAATGTATTTGATGAAGCTATCCTAGCTGCCCTCGAACCTCCTGAAACGCAGCGAAAACGGAAGTGCTGTATATTTTAAGCCTCTCTCTCTTTCTAACGCCCCACTCTTCCCCAGATGTTTGCTGCTTCCTTTAGTTACCTCTTGCTCCACAGAAAAGACAAGTATCCCAATCTCTTAAGTGACGTCATAAATATGTATCTTCTTTCAACAATACTAAAGGATTTGCTTTTGCTATTTTCCTTTTCCTACTTTTTGTTGTCTTTGGAGACTGCTAAAGTTAGACCCAGTTCTTGGGAGTGAAATTTTTGTCTCCTTTCTACAGTATTTTTTTTAAATACTATTATTATTTGCACTTTTGAGTTTCAAAATAAAAATGTGGAAGTTTACAATGAAGGGTTGCATTTAGTTTTTTGCTTTAAATACTGAGATGTTGCTTTAGACTTTGGATCAAGTTCATAGTCTTGATTTCATTGTTACTGTTATTTAAGAGCAGACAAAGGTAAAATAATTCAGTACTTTGCTGCTCAGTTTATTTGCATTTCTAAGAATCATTCCTCTTGTCAGTGTATTTATTTTGTACTGCAACAATTGTATCATATAAAGTTAATTCTAATCTTATTAACGTATGGCTACAGTTTGCAGTTTGGTGCCATTCTTATCCATACAACGTCTTGAGAGTTTAAATGGCTAAATATAATCCTGTGAAATGATATGTGCCATTAATAAAGGACAGCTGCAATTGCCATTACTTAATGCGTCTCTCTCGTTAATTATGCTGTTTAAACGGTAAATGTGTTTTTAAACCATTTTAATGGCAAAGGTCAGTTTTGCTAACAATATAAACAATGTGACTGGCTAATACAGTTTAATTAAATCAATTTCTACTTAAGGATGCATATAGCACACTGTGAACACTATTAAACATTACCCACACTGTTTTTTTTGCACAAAGCGCAATCCACATCTACCTTCCACCAGTTGTTTGCAGATAAATCCTTCTCACTATAGCTCACACAGTGGGGCCTTGTCACAGCCTTCATTTGAGACATGCTAACAACCCTGGACCGGACAATAACTTCTCAGACTGCTCTTCTGAGGACGATTTCCTCGAACAATGTCGTACTTATTGTTTCCAAGTGCCCAGCACTTCCTGCTTACCCCTAATCTGGGCATGTGCACAGAAAAGCGTATTGTACGTACTGTCACCTGACTTGTCAACAAACAAAAGTGATCTGAAATTTCATGAAAGTGTTGTTCTTGTTCATTACACCCAGATGAGGTCAGTCTTGTAACACTTCCACACTGCAGGTTGCGTTCTCTCGCAGATCATTTGTCTGTGTTTATTTCACCCAGAGGCTTGAGTTTCTGTTTGACCAGCCCTTCACCTCACCAACCCTTCAGTCTCTGAGCCTGTGTTTGCTTGCACTTCCACTTTCTTGTTTGACACCTTGTGTTTGAATGACTGCTCCGCATGGCTGATTCAGTTGATTTTCAGTTCACTGGGTCTGAACCAAGTAGTTGCAGCTAATATGTTGAGTTTATGGAGTTTTGGCCAACCAAATTTATTTTTAGGTCATTTGCAGGCCCACATGGAAACTGTGTCTGCCAAAACAACCTCAAAATTGATCATTCATAAAATTCGACTAAAAAATTGAGTAGTTTGGCTAATGTGCTTTCAGCTACCAATAAGAGTGTTAAGGTACTTGCACACTGGGTCTGAAATTTTCTTATGCGTTTTTTCGTATTCGCCATCCTAAAAATTCGTCACGCACTGAAACCTTGCACACTGAGTCCGATACGTATTAAAGGGTTGGTTCACCCAAAAATGAAATTTCTGTCATTAATTACTTACCCTCATGTCATTCCAAACCCACAAGACCTTCAGTCATCTTCAGAACACAAAATTAAGATATTTTTTGATGAAATCCGAGAGTTTTTCTAGTCTCTAATAGAAAGCAACGAAATTGCCACATTCAAGGTCCAGAAAAGTAGTAAAGACATTGTTAAAATAGTCAACGTGACTAGAGTGGTTCAACCTTAATGTTATGAAGCGACGAGAATACTTTTTGTGTGCAAAAACAAATACTAAGTTGGGGTTTGGATGTAAACACGAAAGCTCTGCACTGTTTACTGCAACTGTGTAGCAGACTGACAGGGAAGAGGAAAAATTGTTGAATAAAGTCGTCATTTTTATTTTGTTTTTGCGCACAAAGTATTCTCGTCGCTTCATAACATTAAGGTTGAACCACTGTAGTCATGTTGACTATTGTAACGGTGCCTTTACTACTTCTCTGTACCTTGAATGCGGTAATTTTGTTGCTTTCTATGGGAGATAAAAAAAACCTCTCGGATTTCATCTAAAATATCTTAATTTGTGTTCCGAAGATGGACAAAGGTCTTGCGGGTTTGAAACAACATGAGGGTGAGTACTTAATGACAGAAATTTCACTTTTGTGTGAACTATCCCTTTAATCCGTTGCGAAAAAATTCGCAAAACAATACAAAACGGAGTCTTCAAGCAGTGAGGATGATTTTGTTGTCCTTTCTTCTTAAAAAAGAAAGAGGAAATATTGGGTCCATCCAATCCTGAGATTGCGTAGAGAGGAAGGAGAGTTCCACCTCCTTATCAAGGAGCTGCAGGATTATCCCAAGCTATTCAAAGTTTACTTCAGGATGTCAGTGGTTCAGATTGATGCTTTGCTAGCGAAACTGGAGCCACATATTAAAAAGAAGACCACCAATTTCCGTGAACCAATCGATCCTGAACAGAGACCAGATTTTGGCATTCGCTTGTACGGTGGCTCTGAATTGTCAAAACACCTCTCAAAATGCTTGCTACGGATGTGAAAAATGCAGAAAATTGAACCCGATCCAAAAAAATTTATGGCAGTGTGTAAACGTGATTGACACAACGTGAGGTCGTATTTATTTTTTAACATGCGAAAATTTGAAATCCATTTTGCAGATAAACACAGAAACTGCACAAATTCTATGTGGACCTAGTTATGAGTACACTTTCTAATTGAATCTTTTGCACTTTTTAGCTTATTTGTTGTTCTTAGTTGCTTGGTTCCACTGTAAATATTACTTCATGGCACATGCATTTCCTACACATTTAAATTTATGTTATGCTTCTTATCTATTTTTTTTCTATGATGCCATTATATTTTGCATTTTAAGATGTCCAAAGTCATCCAATCATGTTGCGTTTGCAAAAGAAATGATTTAGTTTCCAACCCACCCATCGATTTACTTTTCTTCTTTTGTCTGTGTGTTGACCCATGTTGAGTGTCCATCTCTCCCTTGCTTTGTGTTCACAGAAAGGCCTAAAGAACGTATTTGATGAGGCGATTTTGGCAGCCCTGGAGCCCCCAGAGCCCAAGAAGAAGCGTAAATGTGTGCTGCTATGAGCGCCCTGTTTCCCATCTCCCCCCTCCCTTCTTTGCTCTGCTAAGGCTGGTCCACAGCTTTACACTCTAAAAAGCAATGTGTAAAAGAAGTGAGTTTCAATATTTGCTCTGCAATAAAGATATAAAGAGTACCCACCATACACATGCACATATACACACAAAAAACACACAACCCACATGCCCATTAATATTAAAACCTAGAGGGCCTTTTCTAGTTTTGATTCCAGGAGTCTTACTTCTGTACTTCATGGTGAGATTTATTAGAGATGCTGCCTTGGTTTGCAAGCCGAATTTCTACATTTAAGTGGGTTCATGTAATGCATACAGTAGTAACGCTTCGCAGGCACTTTGTTGCTAAAGTCTTAAGTAGATTCAGGTTGTATCCATTTCCATTGTGCTGTGCGAACATTTTGTACAGCATTCAAAATGGCAACTGAATCACTGATCCGAAACGTCACTAGCCCAAGAAATAAAACTGTAGAATTATTGTGTTTCGAGACGCATTCGCGGGTCTGCCGTAATCCCTCTTCCACCCTCGAGCAACATCACCTGAAGTGCTTAGAAATAGCTCCTTATTCTTTGCCAATATTCCCATTTAATAGGCATTCGAGACAATAGCCCTTCAGTTGTTTTCCGTGGATAACTTTGACTCCTCATATAAAGGAAATTGGTCTATCTCAAGCAGGGAACTTTCTAACAGTGTTAGCAGAACAAGTGGTGTGTTCTAATGCGTTGCTAGGGACCATGGAAGCGTTTTTCCAGAACTTGTGATGCATGTAGGTAAGCCTCCAGGTTCCTTTGGATAGGTTAACATGATTTAATAATAATGCAAGCTGACAAAATTTGTTGTAGGCTCCAGTTGTTTTTATTTTACCAAATGTTCTTTTTTTTTTCTTTTGTGATTTATTTTTTGTTGTTGTTTTGTTTTATCTTATTTTTGTTTTCCTCAAAGGTTCATTTCACTCCTTTTGTTTAGGGGCTGGATCCCAGCAATTCTCTGATCCACTTGTGTGTTTCTTTTAAGGAAGAAAGCAACAGTTTGAACGTTTATGTAATTGTGCAAGACAACCTTTCTGACAAACCAAGTTTAAAAGTGCAACACAGGTGGATCAAATTTGGTTTGATTTCCAGTCTTTCCCCCTCCCTAGTTATTTGTTTTTGTTTTTATTTTGGTGGAAACCAAATGCTCTGTATGAAGTCTCTCCTTTGTACTGTATATCCATTCTTTTGAGAAAAAATATTAAACTTATACCTTAATTGCCTTTATCATGTTCCAATCCCTTTCTTAAGGTGCTGCATGCATTGTAGGCTGAACACTGCACTGAATCTCTACCCAAAGGAACATCTCTCCTACAATACCAGTGTATTTTTCACTTGTTAAATGGCAAATTTCTTTATGAATTTTTCCTTTTCCTCAGCAGTTTTTGGACTCAACAGGACTTTTTTCAGCTTCTCTTGTGAGTCTTTTCTGCCAGCAGGGTGTGCTGTATGATCAGATAGGTAAAAGGCAGCCTCTTTGTCATTAATCTGTAGCCGTGAGCATTTTCAGTCTTTGTATGTGATAATGCATGCACGTAGGAATAGGACATTTTTTTCACACTAAACCGTGTGCAGAATTATTAGGCAAGTTGATTTTCTGACCCCCCCCCCCCCCTTTTTTTTTTTCCCAAGCACATTTTACCAATTCCAAACCACATCAGTCTTAACTAATAATAATTTTGTATTTAATTATTTGTAAGTGATATATAATTGTTCATGAAGGCTGGAAGTGAAAAACGCCTTATATTCAGGTGTGCATAATTATTAGGCAGGTTTTCTTTTACAGATATAATGAGCCAAAAAAGAGATTTAACTCACTGAAAAGTCAAAAATTATTAAATGCCCATGAGAAGAATGCAATACTAATGCAATACTAGAAATTGCAAAGTTAAGGCATGACCATTGGACAGTGAAATGCTCTTTGGGTCAGCAGGGTCAGACAAAAACAGGTGGAGAAGAAAAGACACGTTAACTGCAAAAGAAACAAAGGTGAAGAATTATGTCTGAAACCATCAGGAACCCTTTAGTCTCCAGCGCCACCATTTTCCAGAACTGCAACTTACCTGGAGTCTCCAGAAGTGCAAAGTGTCAGGATCTCAGAGACTTAGGTTAGGTAAAGAATCCTAAAAAAAAATGACCCCCACTTAATAAGAATCACATACTGAAGCGTAGTATAATACATGAAGACTTTTTTTTATTTATTTTTTTTATAGGCTTTATAGACAGACAGATTGAGAGTGACTCTTGAAGTCTTCAAGGATCTGGCTACACACAGGTACAAGTAAACTGAAGGTGACCATGCTTGACAAATTAAGTGAATGCTGTTGAGAAAGATTAAGGCCTAGTCCACATGTACATGGGTATTTTTATAAACAGAGTTTTTCCTCCTCTGTTTAAAAAAAAAAAAAATTGTGTCCACATGAAAATGCAAAAACACGATATGAAGAGCTGGCAAGAGCATGCCAAACCAACAGGTGGCGATATAACCCTAACCGTAGAGCCATGTTGGCCAATCAGAAGCCTGGAAAAAAAGGTTATTACTGGTGTTGTGCCGATTGTTGACTCCCTGCCAAATTATTATCCCCCTTGTAGAAGTCGCTGCCTGATTGCCTAATCCTAACCCCTCCCCCACACCTAATCCTAAACCAGGGTGTTCAAACTCGGTCCTGAGGTGCTTCTCAATTCTTATTTGTGCATCCTTGTTTCCTTTCCTCGCGTCTTAGCTCCACCCCTTCAGGATGCAAGGGAAGGACGGAAGGAAAAGACTCGAGGATGGAGGAATTGAATCAAGTGAAATGATATCCTCGCTCCCTTTAGCGTCACTTCAAAGTGTCATCAGCTGCACTCGAGGGATCTACCCACATGTTGTTAAATACGTGAGATGTAAAGTTTATTTAAACTGCAAAAGTAAAGCATACATTTAAATTATTGTGACAGATATGAAGGGGGAGGAGAATGTATATGTGCGTCATGTTTCTCGACAAGAAAGACTTACGCAAAGGATACACCTGTATATCCTCGCTCATGACTCCTCAGGAAGCTTCCTCGATCCTCGCCGCCTCGCGGTGCAATTAGAGAATTGAGATGTCCTTTAAGATGGCTGAGCTTGATCGGTTTCCGGGTCATAGGATGGAGGACGGAGGAGCGAGGAAACGAGGAGGGATATTGAGAAGCACCCCTGTAGGGCCACTGTCCTGCAGAGTTTAGCTCCAACTTGCCTCAACACACCTGCCTAAAAGTTTCTAGTATGCCTAGTAAGACCTTGATCAGCTGGTTCAGGTGTGTTCAATTGGGGTTGGAGCTAAACTTTGCAGGACAGTGGCCCTCCAGCAGCAGGATTGGACACCCCTGTCCTAAACCTACCAATACTTAGTGGGTAATAATTTGGCGGGGGTCAGAATTTGTCACAACTCCAGTTCCAACGTCACAAGCCAAAATCTCCGGTTTCACCGTCTAAATCTTCATCCCGGCAGGAGTTTTCAAAAAAGTTCGATTTTAGTGACTGGATACTAGGTTTGTGTGTGGACGAATGGCCAAACCGCATAGAAAAAGCTGCGGTTTTGAAAATATTAACAAAGAAAAAAAAAATCACCACTGATTGCAGTAGGAGAAATCTAATAATATCACACCTGGACTTTATTTTCATGTTCATATATATTATTCATACATTCATACAAATTTTGGGTTAAATAAATCAGTAAATACTCACTTTTTAGCAGAAACCTTTGTTTTTACGAGACTGTCCACTCAAGATTTACAAATTACATTGGGGTGGATGAGTTAACACATTCTTTGAGTGTTTTACTTGATGGCTGTCAGCGTACACTTGTGTTAAACAGTCACAGAAAACCATGAATTATGAAGTGTGGAATGGCAGGCATTCCTTGGCTTGGTTGGTGGGGGTGTCCACCTGCAGGACTTCACTCATTATCAGCATCATTATCAGTGTGCAGGTTGGACCTACTGACAACTGTGCCAGAACTCCGTTGCAGATGATGATTGTTATGAAAACATCACCAGCTGTGCTGCCGTCATCAGGTGAATCTCACGAGAACCTGTCAAGTAGCTGCCCTGGTCGTATTTCACTCCAAAAATTAAAAGGAAAAATTAAAGGAGTAGTTCACTTCAGAATTAAAATTTCCTGATAATTTACTCACCTCCATGTCATCCAAGATGTTTGTCTTTCTTTCTTCAGTCGAAAAGAAATAAGGGTTTTGAGGAAAATTTTCTCCATATAGTGGACTTCCAGAGGGTTCAACGGGTTGAAGGTTCAAATTGCAGTTTCAGTGCAGCTTCAAAGGGCTCTACACGATCCCAGACGAGGAATAAGGGTCTTATCTATCGAAACGATTGGTCATTTTCTAAAAAAAAAAATAAGAATTTATATACTTTTTAACCACAAATGCTCATCTTGCACTGTTCTGCGATGCGCCGTGCATTATGTAATCACGTTGGAAGTACCGCTGTAGGGCAAAAAACTCCATCTCCATCTTTAAAATCGCCTGACATCGTTCTTTTACCTTTTTTTGTAAAGGCCGTTGGACTTAGTCTTTGCACGTTCACTTTGTAGACACTGGGTCTGTACTTTCGCCTACGTCACGTGTGACCTTTCCAGCGTGATTACGTAATGTGTGGAGCATCGCAGAGCAGTGCAAGATGAGCGTTTGTGGTTAAAAAGTATATAATTTTTATTTATTTTTTTTAGAAAATGACCGATTGTTTCTCTAGATAAGACCCTTATTCCTCGGTTGGGATGGTGTAGAGCTCTTTGAAGCTGCACTGAAACTGCAAACCTTTTTTCTTGCAACTTTTGCACCTGAAGCACTTCAGTTACGTACTATGGTGCCGGTCCAATTAAAGGTCTATCCTTTCACTATTTCTTTACTTGGTCTTTTAGTTCTAGTTGTCTTTTAAGAAGGCAGATTTGTACTCAGTGACTTGTACACGTGTATCCTCAGAGGTGTGATTTGAGGTCATTGTGATCCTATGCAGGTCTACCCCATCACTTCATGCTCTGTACTCGCAATTTCCAGGTGGATGATTCTGAAATGTTAAACTTTTATCTGAGAATAGGGGTGATTTGTCATCTGGGCAGGGCTTAAACAGATTGTCCAAGCTGTCCAGTGCTCTTGGATCTCTCCTGTCCCAAATGCTGATTCTCATCCAAAGCAAACACTAGGTTTGACGTTAGTTTCATTGCTCTGCCATGCTCTTCTTGGAGAGCGTTGTGATGTCTCCCGCAGGATGGCATTTCTCTTCATCATGCCTGAAGGGCCAATTAGAGCCAAAGGCTAAACCTGGAAGGCCGCAAGAATCACGTAAGCCTCCAAAGACCCATAAATATTAGCGGTAGAGGTGACAAATGCAACTCCATGTCTTTCAGTGATGGTGTTGTCACTGAGGTGTCAAGCCTAAGTCCGCATGTCGAGCGATGAAGCCGCAGATAAGCCAGGAGAGGGCTGGGTTGAAGCCTCAGACGTGCCAGTCAAAGCCAAACACGTTTGGGATGTGTTGAAAGGTTAGGCCGTGGACTGCGACTGCTATGAGCGTTGAAATATTACCGAGTCTTAAATCAAAAACCCACATCCCCTGCTCCCCGCCACCCTTTGGCCATCTGTAACGTGGCAACAAGCAGAGCTTAAACTCAAGTCTTGCGTATATACCACAACTGCACTGTAAGAACACGCAGGCTTTCTTTATGTTGGATCGTCTTTGGGAACATGTTAGTCTCTCACACTTTTTCCCCCTTGTCTTTTTTGGGGACAAGAAATACAGCTAATATTGGTCTTTGCAACTACACTTTTTTGGTTCCTTGGGTTTAAATGGTGAGATTTATATGTGAATAATATGATCATGTTTATACTACTCAACTGCACTCAAAAAAAAAAAAAAAAATTTAGGCCTAAATTTAAGATTTATATATTTGAATTGCATGTAAAATGGATTGCACATCTAATAAACCTGTAAGTGTACTTAAAAACTGAACGTGTTTTAAATACACAACCAGGTTTATATATTTATCAGTCAATCCAAATACATATATTTTTGAGTGTGTGTTTCTTACCTGACTTGTGAAATGTCTTCATTTGTTAATGACATCACAACGTTTGGCAACTTTTATTTAATGATTTCCATTTAAAGTATATATTATCAGTATGTTTTGCCTGGGGAAAAAAGCCCATACTCGATATGCTCTGCTATGAGATTTGAACACTTTTTCCTTAATAAGCACTATAACTGAATAACGGTTTCAATCTGAATTTTATGCAGATTAGGGATATAATAAAAAATGCTGGATGGAAACACTAAGGTGAAACTGAAATGTTTAAATTGAGCATTAAGGTTTTGTTTTGTTTTGTTTATTAAGATCCCCATTAGCCACTGAAACAACAGTAGCTATTCTTCCTGGGGTCTCCTCAATATTCATTACATGTTTTACTTATATTTTTTACACCATTCACACAACTGCACACACCATAACAGTGTACAAGACATACAAGAGTTCATAGCAGCTCAATGTCAAAGAAAAAAAAGGTCACCATGAAATAATTTTTTAAATGGAATATTGCAGTGTTTATTATAATTTATCTGTACACATTCTTTTAATTCATGTGCCTTTATCAAAACTTGAGTCAAAAACCATTAACATTAAACACTTTAATTAGACAAAATAAGCCATTTCACTTGGATATTCGTCATAATTCGTAAATTCCATTTGACAAATTTCCATTCCACATATAAAAAAAAAAAAAAAACATTTTTTATTCAATAAACAAACTGAAACATATTTACAGAATAATTCCCTATAGATTTGCACCAAAATTAGTCATGTGACTCATTAATTCACTCCAATGATTAGCTACTGTTGCCCCATGCATTTCAGGCATTTAACACCGAACATTAGCAAACATGAAATTAGAGCGTTTTTTTTCTGCAACTTCCGTTTATATTTTAGCACCAATTTCTTCAAAATGAAGAAATGCGTGGAATGGTAATGCTGTGTTATTCACATCATCTTTGCAAAAAATTTAGCATAAATTAAGTTTCTGTGTCGAAGCATGTGTGCTAACCATTAGGACATTATAGTAATCATTGCATGCTCTTCCATCCTGTATGCATGTGCTGTATTGATACCATGAGGATTCATTGGGTCTCATTCATTAAAAATTGCGTACATTATTTGTATTTATACACACATTCGGAGTATTCTAAATGAGCAACCATGTGTAATTTACATAAAACACGCCCAAACCATGTCCATATAAGGGCATTCTGCACACCTTTTTCTTTGGTCAAACATGATGCTGTCTAAAGACGCGATCTCGCCTGAGAGCACGCGCAGCAAGATCCTCGAGCAATGCCAAGAGTGGCATCCTCAAAACAATTTTAAACACAACAAATACCTTTTATACAGACATTACAGACCTCTGATTAGCCAGCTGTACATACCCGTACCTGCGTGTTTATGTAGAGCTACCTCACAGCTTGAGCTATAATGCAATTTTTTTTACTGATAGGCCTATATATGATTAAATATAGCCTATTTAAGATGTATATTTAATATTAACATGTTTATAAGGCCACCAAGTGTATGTATTTTTGCGTACGAGTGGTTTCAGTTGTTTCTACATTTTTCGTACACTGTAAACCCGAGTAAGTTGGCAAAACTCAAAAATTGAGGCAATCAGTTGCCATGGGCAAAGCATGCTGGGAAATAGACATCCCAGCCCAGTTTCAGTTAAATGTAAGTTAGTTTAAATGAAAAGAAATAAGTTCATAAAACTCAAAACAACGAAACAGTTCAGTTTACTTAAAATATATCAGTTCTGTGAACTGAAAGAAAGTGCTTAATACTCATAAAAGTTGATTTGACTGAACTAATTTGTTTAAGTGTCCTACTCAAAATTAATTATTTTGATATATAAATAAAATAATGTGTATATATAAATAAAATAAATTTTAGAGTGAAAGTTATTGATGAATCATGATTTGTTGGTGAAAACGTACACATTTCACGCACAAATTCTTGCTTTCGCATGCTTAGTGAATGAGACCCAGTGCTTTTAATATTTTGTTAAAGACATGCATTTTCTTTATTACTTTTGGGTCTAATAATTGAAAGTAAAGGGAATTTCTGTGCATGTCCCTTATCAGTATTTTCGGTAACACTTTATAATAAGGTCCCTTTAGTTAACTATTTAATGCATCAACTTACATTGAACAATACATTATTCATCTTTTTTAATGTTAATCAATAAAAATACAACTGTTCATTGTAAGTTCATTTTAGCTCATTTTATTTAATATATTTAACCAAGATTAATACATGCTTTTGAAGTATCTTTCATTGTTTGACTGTTTTAGATAACATGAACTATGTTAACAAATGGAGCCTTATTGTAAAGTGTTGCCATCTTCTCCACAGTGAAGGAACTATGTTTTGAGTGCAGAGAAGCCAGCAGTGACTCCTCTAATCCCTCAGTTTAGTTTATTGTGACACGCCAGTTCTCTCGTGGTGTTCAGATACATGTGTCTCGTCCATGGGCCGTCTCCTTCGGTCACCACCGAGTGAATAAGTACCCCTCAGGTGTGTTAGATTGTCCCATCTATCCATAAACCCTTAGCTTATCTGTTGACAGGCTGTCCCGTCTGCTAAGCGGCTCAGCTCTCTGACCATGCTTCCATATCATGGATGCAGGACAACCATGTCCAAACTAGAGATACCAGCATGCAGTTGCAGTGCAGGTGGCTGGGAGATCCCAGTTGGTAAGACGGCATGGCTGCGGTTGATGGATTAAGTGTAAGGCCTGTTTACGGCCATATCCTTTTTTTTTTTTATTTTGGTATTCATGATCTCATGACAGTCCCTACACCTGTGTCCGATCACAGGGTCTGATATCTGGCCACATGGAAAGCACCTCCATAGTTTTAGTAATTGCATCACCTCTGAGATATGTGGATACAAATTTAGATTCCTGACTGCCAGGCAGAGAGGGGCTCGCATCAGGCTAGAAGGCCTTGTATATCATTCCATGATGGATGAGCCAGTGTAGAGGAATTCTCTGTGGTTCATACTAAAACAATACTTTGCATTGAGTCACTGCCTCAACTTGAACCTTGAAGTCATTCATGCTGCTCACAATGACAACCATTAGTGTTTAACTCAAAATGGGGGTTGTTGGGTGTAAAGGTGCACTAAATAATTACTCTTTTAGTCTTGCAACTGATGCAACTGATACCTGTTTGCATGGATGCAGCAAACATTTTAATTTTTTTATGCCATTGTAATTTTTGACCAGTGAAGTACAGCCTAAGTATTTGTAAAACCGTTTTTCGGAGGATTTCCATTTTTATGTTAGGTACTAATTGGTATTAATATAAATCTTATTAACGCTTGTGCTATGTTGAAAATCCTTTACCTAATTTGGTGTTTTTGGCTTTTTAAGTTCCTTTAAATATCTCATTATGCTATATCACAAAATATTGGATTCAATCTGTTGGTCAACTTTTCTCTTCCAATTAGCACAGGTTTTGTATTTCTTTCTGGAACTGATTGATCATAGGCCTCATTGATCTGAGCTTATGCACCTCAGTATTTTTATTTTATTTATTTATTTTTTAGCTAAATAAGCATGAGTGTACTTTTTTCACTTATAACCTGTTACAATTGAAAGAAAACAAGTTGGTCCAATATTTAGTGATAATATAGCATAACAAGAGATTAATAAGCAATTTTTGTGGTGTTCCCAGTCAATTTACAAGTGTAACAAGTTAAAAAACAAAACTCCAAACAAAACAAAACAAAAAAACCAAAAGCACAAAAATGATCAACTTCTTTTGGGAAGTTGTTATAGCCTGTTTGAGCAAAGTCAGTAAGTTTTAGGGTAAGTTTACACAACAACAACGTATTAAAAACGGAAACATTATTCCTTTGTGCTTTTTGCATACAGACCACATCATTGTCAAAATGATCCCCGTTCGCACGAATTCACGAAAACAACTAAAATCGCTGTATTCTGCTGCCAGGCCAGTAGTTGGCGATGTCAGTTTGTAAAGAAATGCTATGCACCTATAGACTGAAGATGTAATTCACAAATTTGTGTTTTTGTAGTTTACAGGGAGACAATAACGGTATTGTTTTCAAAAGCTTGCACTTTGAAATCCGTTTTCAAAAATGTGCATTTTCAGGCCCCCAAAACGCCGTAAATGAATGGCCAAAACGCCAAAAAAGTTTTCCATTTTTAGTTGAAAACTGTGTTGTGTAAATGGTCCCTTAGTCCAATGCGATAAAATTAACTTGCATTTTTAAGGAAAAGAACATCCTCTTAATGTAAGGGATAATTAATATAATATATATTTAATGTAATTTGCATTAATATACTGCAATTAATATTTTAAACAATTATTCTTACAAGTGCACAAATGTGAAGAAAATGTCCTGAGATTTGAATACAGTTTGGTGGAGGATTTCACTTTTTTTGAGCCATAGCTGAAACAATCATTTTCTGACTCTTAATTTGTATTTCTTGTTTTGTTCCTGCTTCCTTCGTTCCCCGTTTTCCGCTTCTGCTATTTAAGCCCTCAGTTTAGCTCTCCTTTCTGTACCGTACTGTCTTTAGTTAAGTGAAGCTGTTATGTTGATTCTCGCCTGCTGAATAGCCTTCTTTGTTTTTGTTTTATAAATAAAAGTAAATCTGCTGCATTTTCTTTAATTGTGAAACTTTTTTTTTTTTTTTTTAAATAATTCTTATGTTGTTTAAGGGTTAATGCACAAAAAAGTGAAACTATAATGAATGAATATAGTGCAGATGCTCCATGTTACTGCTTTTTTTCCCTTTTCTTTTCTTTCTTTTTTTTTCTATTTTATAGCTTGACTGGCCAACATTCTTCAAAACATTTATTATTATTATTATTATTATTCCATAGAAGAAAGTAAATCATATGAGTTTCAAGCAACATGAGGGTGAATAAATGACAATGTTTTCATTTTTGTATGAACTATTACTTTACATCCTCTGTAAACTACTTAGTTCTCGGGATCATCTCTTTTACGTTAAGGGCAACTGATGTTGTACGTGTTACTTGGCAGTAATGGGTGAATTTACAGCAGAACAGTGATGGAGAAAAAACGCAATGCCAAATTAGATATAAGAAAGATACATGCATCAAAAGAAAAATAAACTTTAGTGTGTAATTACTTATGCCAGTTTGTGCTGCTAGGGTGATCCGAGATGAATTGAGATAAGTAGCAAAGATTCTTCCTGCTAAAATGTGAAAATGCACAAGGAATACTTATTGATTCTGCACCAGAACGTGGTATCTAATGTCTTTGAGGGCTCTGGGTCATTGCACAACCTGATGCTTTACAAAAAAAAGTAAGGGAAGAGGGAGGAGGAGTATGGCAACTGTCATCACAAACAAGAAACATCTGTCTCATTTGTGTAACTTGTTTTCTTTTAATATGAGAAGTATGTTGGTAGAGATCTGTGAGTTTTGAGGAAGGCCTGGGAGGAGAGAGGAACGTGTGTTTCACTCCTGGAATCATTCTTCTAGACCTTTGGTGAACTTATGCCTTTCTCTGCAGACTCATGTCCTCTGAGGTGAGTTTATGTATACAGTGTGAAATGGATAAATTAGTACTCAGAATCAAACTTCACAGTTTGACTCCATCTGATGAGCTCTATTCATCTTTTTGTAGTTTCTATTAAAGATGATAAACATTTTTAAAAAATGTAATTTAAATTTTTTTTGTATTATTTTATAAAAATTTTATTTTGCTATTTTATGTTGTATATATTTGTTTACATTTATTTTTATAAAAAAATATATATTTTTTTATGAAATAATATCAATATATATAATATAAATAATAGTTTTTTTTACTTTTATTTTGTTATTTCATTGTTATTTTATTTATTTTGTTTTATTTTGAAGGGACATACTGTAATATAATTAATTATCTTACAAACAACTTTTTTTTTTTTTTTTTCCATTTATTTATTCATGTATAAATACATATATTTATGGCCACAAATAGCATATTTGCCATTGACTTTCATACCTTGGCTAATCAAACAAATGTTGCTCTGATGACTTCAGAGACCAAAGTCATATTAAAAGTAGCTGAAAGGCTAAAGCCCCTGATCTTTGAGTTCCTTTATTGAATTGTAGGTTGATAATTATGTTATGTCCCTGCAAAAGCCTTTCCAAATATTAAATTACTGTGTGGTATTTTCCATCAAAGAGGCGGTGACAGGGCCATTCTGTTGACAGGATTAGATTTCTCATAGTGAAATCTCCCTCAAGCACATTTTACATCTATTCTCATACACAATGATTTTTCCACATTCAGGCCCGCATATTTGTCCAAAAATAGCCATAGGAGAAATGTCTTACTGCCACAGACAGATTGTCGTGTTTTAGGTGTTAAAAAATCACCCTGAAACATCCATGTCAGTAAAGTACGTACGTATTTCAAAACTATGCAGCAAAGTAGTGCAGTGTTTTCGGCCCCAATATCTCTACTTCCACAAACACAGGATGTGCTGGATATTATGAGGATTTCGCCATGATTTCTCCAGCCTGCGCCCTGCTTTAATATCCCAGTGCACAATAAAAGACAAACCCTCCTCTCTTCAAACCATGTCTTCCTGTTCCTCAAAGCAGTTTATTAGTACCAGACATCGGTATGACCAAGGAATATGGAAGCAGACTTTAAAATGTACAAATAAAATGACATGGTTGGATTGTTTTAGACTACGGTGACACTCTCACAGTTTCCAACAACTGAAAAAAACCAGAGGTGGTTTGAAGACATGCAACGTCAGTTAAAGGCACTGTAAAATGTGTCAGCTCATTTGAAAAGAAACCGGAGGGTGTAATCTACCCGTCAGACTGCTACGCCAGCAAAGTTAGGCCCTTGATAGGGTAGACGGTATCCTGCAGCAAGGGTGGAGTGGAGTCGTCCGTTCGCTTTTGAAAGAAACGTTAGATGCAGCAGCCATTTGTGCAGTGATGCTTTATTTTTCAGGTATGTTTTCTATATGTATTTAAAGGTGAAGTCTATTATTTCTGCACCAAATTGGACCTGCAATCTGTTTGAGCAGCCTGACTGGGATGGACACAACAACATTAGTTCAGCCAATAGCGTGAGTTTGAGGTGGGAATATCTATTTGTCTTAAAGGGGTGGTTGATTATGATTTCACTTTTTTAACTTTAGTTAGTGTGTAATGTTGCTGTTTGAGCATAAACTACATCTGCAAAGTTACGACGCTCAAAGTTCAATGCAAAGGGAGATATTTTCTTTTACAGAAATCACTTTTTAAGGACTACAACAAATGGCTGGTTGGGACTACAATGAGCTTCTTCCCAGGTTAGTGACATCACTAACCCTAAAATTTACATAAACCCCGCCCCCAGGAACACGCAACAAAGGGGGTGAGGACATGTTGGGCTGCTTTAGAGAAGTAGAGGTTTTTTTTATTGCCATGCCGTCATTTTTTGCCGGACTGCTTTCCAAACGAGGGTCAATTCAACACTGAATTTGCACAAAAGATTAACATGACGGCACATGCTAGTCGATGAGTTGAATCAACTCCACAGCAACTACATAAATTTACCCACTAACCATTCAGAAACGTCCAGTTTCATTCTAAAAGTTGTAACTTCTTCCTGAGTCTCTCCATCAGTGTTGACTCCGGTTTGAACAATGTAAGGCTGAACACCGTTACTGACAATCCTCATTTTGGCTGCGTGAGATTCTCCAGCTTTGTTGTTGTTGAGCAACCGAAGCGTGAGCTGTTAAAGCTCCGCCCTCTTCTGCAAAGCATGCCAGGAGCAGCAGCTCATTTGCATTTAAAGAAACGCACAAAAACGGTGTGTTTTTGCTCACACCCAAACAGGGGCGAATTTGACAAGCTATAATAAATGATCTGTGGGGTATTTTGAGCTGAAACTTCACAGACACATTCTGGGGACACCAGAGACGTATATTACATCTTTCTACAAAATATTAAGCAGCACTACTGTTTTCAACATTGCAAAATAATAATAATAAATGTTTCTTGAGCAGGAAATCAGCATATTAGAATGATTTCTGAAGGATCATGTGACACTGAAGACTGGAGAAATGATACTGAAAAATTGAGCTTTGACCACAGGAATAAATTACATTTTAAAATATATTACCATAGAAAACAGTTACTTAAAATTGTAATTATATTTCACAATATTACTGTTTTTATTTTTGATCGAATAAATGCAGCCTTGTTTCAAAAACATAAAAAAATTGAACGGTAGTGTGTATTCCATGATACAGGTATATCTATATCTATATATATATATATATATATATATTTTTTTTTTTTTTTTTTTTTTTTTGTGGTACTTAAAACAAGCTGTTGGGCAACAGCTCAGCAAAGAGGTGCTTACGAAAGTCATCTCTGAGGCCGCTTTGTTGCAGCACCAAACCACATTTATGCATGTCCGACAACCTTCATTCCTGTCATTATTCCATGAATAGTTTCTATAAATATTTATTGTTCTTGGCGTGATGGCATGACTCTCTGAGTTCAGCCTAGACCGTGTCACTAGGCAGCTGCCGGACTGGAACTGTCCTGATCCCTAAACCATTACATGGGTCTGTTAAACAGAATAGAGAAGGAAGATGCCATTGGTAATCTTACTGAATTTTTCTGAGAATTTCTGCTGTAGTAGGTGTGGTTAACCTGATGATTTTATATTGACCTTGTACATTACCGTTCAAAAGTTTGGGGTCAGTAAGAAAGTTTTATTTTTTAAAGAATTCTCTTATGCTCACCAAGATTGCATTTATTTTATTAGAAATACAATAAAACCAGTAATATTGTAAAATATTATTTCAATTTGAAATAAAATTTTAATGAAAAAAACAAAACAAAAATGTTTGATGTTTTATATATATATATATATATATATATATATATATATATATATATTAGTATAAAATGTAACTGTGATAGAAAAGCTTTTAGCATCATTACTCCAGTCTTCAATGTCACATGATCTTTCAGAAATCATTCTATTTGCTGCTCAAGAAACAATTCTTATTATTAATATCAATATTAATTAATAATGTGTCCTTGATAAATAAAAGTATTAATTTCTTCTTCAAAAATGTAAAAAATAAATAAATAAAAAATTCTTACTGACTCCAAACTTTTGAATGGAAGTGTAACTTAAATCAATGTTTCAGGTTTAGTACAAGGCATAACATATTGTTGATGACCACAAAAAATAATTTCAACTCCTCTTGTTTTCTGTAAAAATAGCAAAAAATGGAGGTTATGGTGAGGCACTTACAGTTGAAGATAATGGGGCAAATGATTTAAAAGTAGAAATTAAGTTTATCATTGTATAAAAGCACTTGAATTGATTCCTGAATAACTTGTGTATTATTTAAACTGTATAGCTGTTGAAATCATAATTTATACAGTTGTTTTATGGTTTATAGCATTACCTTGTCATGGCAACAAAGTTAAATGCAGAAAAGTTTAGTAAACTGAGCTTAACTTGTATTGAACCCGGGATATTTCTTTAACATCAACAGTGGCAAGACTGCAAAACCAAACTTTACAAAATGTAGAGTTTTATCCTAAAGTGTGAATCCCATCAAACAAGACTACATTCATAAAGACCATTAAACTATAGTACCCTGCTAAAAAGACCAGATTGGTCAGCATGGTCTTTTTCGTGAAGCTAGTTAACTAAGGATGTTTGCTTCCATTGCAAAGAGCAATAAGCACAAGCACGAAGATTTCAGTTTTTTGACACAGCATATATTTCAATTTAACATACATTCATATGAAATATAGTCCTCTTCAGTGTATAAGTCTTTACAAACCTATGTTTCTTTTAAAAGCATACTGGATAGCAAGTTGTACTATAGAAAAGCTTGGAGTTATGGTATCGTACATAGTCGCCATAAATAATTCAGTCACTCAGTCTGACTAATGGAGCAGGGAATGCTGGGGGATTTGTTTATTTGTGATATGTGCGTCTGGAGAGGAAAAGTGCTAGAGTCATCGTGCACAGAATCCATGGTCCAAGCATCCCAAGCGGGTAAACAATTTATGTTTGTCAGTTTTGCGCCAGATGCACGGTTACAGTTCAGCACCAATGATCTGTCTGCGTCACTAGCTATGACTTTCAAAGCGCTCCTTTTGAACAGCTTGTTAACACTTGTAATATTTCCACTCTGTCTTGTTCGGAGTTGGTTCACTTCCCTTCTAAAGCAGGGCTCACTTGAAGGGTAGGGACACACCAAACCGACGGCAAAGAACTAGCACTGATAAAAGCCGACTGTGTTGTTGTCTTGCGTCGCCTGCATCAGGGCAAAAAAACTGCACATGAACACACCGAGAGAACTACAGCCGACTGTCAACCATCATGAGCGTTCTGCGCCTGCGTGTAAGGAGACCGCTGTCTAAACAAAGCAGCACCTGCTTACCGTTTTGAATATCATTCATGCTGATCACTTTCTATATTCCACTCGGCTCACGTTAATATTAAAGATTCGCCCAGGAACACTCATAACACTCCGTACATGACGTAAAATTAGAAGCCTTCTGTCTGTACCGCCTTGACTTTTTGCTCACTGTTTTGCTATTATTCTCGCGCTTCAACTCATTCACTAAACAGAACAGCCAATCAGAGTTCTCTCTCGCATCTGTTTTGCTATTATTTTGCTACGCCAATTCTACATGCTGAATCGGCCCAAAAAAACCCAGACAGCCAGTGTTGGCAAGTCCGCAGTTTTCCAGCAACACTGTTGCCGCGGGTTGTTTTTCATGTCCGCGGGTTGAAGCGACCCCAAATAACATGATATTTAGCCCCTAGAATGCGTATTTTACCAGGGGAACCCTGCCAAAAATGCAGATTTTACCCCCCTGAAACACAATTGGGCTAGTTTTGGGCTAGTTTTGAGTAGCAATTGGGCGGGTTTTGTTGTGAAAACCTGGCAACCCTGCCGATGGCATCCGACTAGAGCCAACGGTTCAGAACACACCGGGAAAACAGTCGGCCGACGCTTAAAAATGGTCCGGCCAGTGTTGCCAAGTCCGCAGTTTTCCCGCAACACTGTTGCCGCGGGTTGTTTTTCATGTCCACGGGTTGAAGCGACCCCAAATAACATGATATTTAGCCCCTGGAATGCGAATTTTACCAGGGGAAAACCATCAAAAATGCAGAATTTTACCCCCCTGAAACGCCATTGGGCTAGTTTTGGGATAGTTTTGAGTAGCAATTGGGCCGGTTTTGTTGTGAAAACCTGGCAACCCTGCCAACGGCGTCCGAATAGAGCCAACGGTTCAGAACACACTGGGAAATCTTAGTCGGCTGACGCTTAAAAACGGTCCGGCCAGTGTTGCCAAGTCCGCAGTTTTCCCGCAACACTGTTGCTGCGGGTTGTTTTTCATGTCCACGGGTTGAAGCGACCCCAAATAACATGATATTTAGCCCCTGGAATACGAATTTTACCAGGGGAAACCCATCAAAAATGCAGAATTTTACCCCCCTGAAACGCCATTGGGCTAGTTTTGGGATAGTTTTGAGTGGCAATTGGGCCGGTTTTGTTGTGAAAACCTGGCAACCCTGCCAACGGCGTCTGAATAGAGCCAACGGTTCAGAACACACTGGGAAAACTTAGTCGGCTGACGCTTAAAAACGGTCCAGCCAGTGTTGCCAAGTCCGCAGTTTTCCCGCAACACTGTTGCCGCGGGTTGTTTTTCATGTCCACGGGTTGAAGCAACCCCAAATAACATGATATTTAGCCCCTGGAATGCGAATTTTACTAGGGGAAACCCACCAAAAGTGCAGATTTTACCCCCCTGAAATGCTTTTGGGCTAGTTTTGAGTAGCAATTGTTGTGAAAACCTGGCAACCCTGCTGACGGCGTCCGGCTAGAGCCAACGGTTCATAACACACCAGGAAAACTTAGTCGGTCGCCGCTTAAAAAAGGTCTGACGTTGCCTGATTGCCGATCGTCTGCTTGGTGTGTCCCGGGCTTAACAGTATCGGTGAGTGATTCTTGAATTCAAGCAGCATCACAGGAACAAATGGCCACGGGTATGGAAAGTACATGTACGCCTGGACTGCATCTCAGCACGTAGTGTTCGATAGTTCGGTTAGTCCATCTTTCAAGATGAAACCCTAAAGCAGCATTAACGATGAAAAGGCTTTTAAACGTTGACCTTTCTCCATATTCATGTGCCCCTGATCCCGCCGGGTCAATGTCTTTCAGTAACCCCATTCCCAATGGCACTCCTCTGGTGCACGTCACATTAAAAATTCACTCTCTATTCGATTGCAATAAGTTAAAAAATATACATATATATAAAAATAAGAGAGCAACTGCAATTAAAAACAGAACGAGGAGAGAGAAAAATACTCTCAATTGGGACGTCAGATATATTTGCCCCTATATTTTAAAGTCTCATGTATGACATGTTCCTCTATCGGTGCATGAAATGCCTGGGAATGTCTCTGTCTTCCCTTTTGTGTATTTGCCTAGTTTCCCTGTGCATGTAGGGAAGTGTTGAGGGGATCACCGACACGTGTGCATCTCTACCATCTTGCGACACTGTTTGCACTTGACGTAGCAGCACCAGTGGAACTTGCAGCTGCAGCGGTCGACCACCTCCACCTCCTCCGTGTGGAATCCGCGACCGCAGCACATGAGCTCGCAGCCGTCGATGGCCTTCGAGGTCTTGTTGCAAAAGCGCCCTGCGGTTCCCAGTATGCCCGGCGTTCTGGGGTCGTGCTCACAGAAGTCTGGGCTCGGGTCCAGGTACACCAGATCTTCATCTGTGTGCGGCTTGAACTGCGAGTTTCGTGGAACCAGGACCTTGGTGGTGCCCACTTTACGCAGCTCCACTTCTGTAGCGCCGTCAAATTTCTCCTTGATGACGTTGCCCACTTTGCGGAATGGCGGCATTGCTTTCCAGCAGGTCTTCACCTCGCAGGAGCCTGAAACGCCGTGGCACTTGCATTCCACTCGCATGTGGTTCAGAATCGCCTTGGAATGGTAAAAGAAATTTCATTTATTAACAAATTATGAGTGTACAAACCTTTCAGTGGTGATGTTTGTAAGGCCTCTTACCTTCCTCCCTGCCTCATTGTTATGGAGGTTCATTAGGGCTCTGTTGGAGGACTGTCCTTTACTTCGTTCCCTGATGTCCACAAAGGACTGGGAAAAAGCAACCCCATATGCAATATTATCTGAGCATCCTGACCACTGGAAACCTGTTGAGATAGAGACGGTCAAGGATGGAGAATCTAATGAGAGAAATCAGGAGTTTTATCAGTTCATCTGGAAACAAAGTTGTTTACAAGGTACTGGATTATCATTCTAACAAAGTTTTCCAGGTTAGTAAAATGTAATCTTTGAATGTCATTTATAGTGTAGTGTGAGCTACTTATTAACAAGTAAACTAGATATCCATGAGAAGAACTGCATATTTAGCTGTTTTTGAATTTAGTTTTAGTTAAGAATATGAAATAGTCTGCAATTTTTACTGTACTTTACTGCAAATGGTTTTGATGTTTTTTGAATATACTAAAACAAATCATACTGTATTGAAGTCTCAATACATTTTTTGTGTATGTTTGTTTATTGTGCAATTATTTGTAAAGACAGTTATTATTGTATTACAATCTGTTTCAGATCCTGCTCATAAACAGCATCTGTGAATAACATGAACCATGACTGATCACTTCACATGTCAGTCACACAACTCTTCCTATCTAAGTGGGCATTTCTTGGTCAGGATAAGCTGCTTTAATGACCAGAACTTTCACCGTTCAGTCTGGGTATGCAAGAATAATTTTTGTGGGTTCATAGCAATATTAATGATTAATCATCATAATTATTATGCAAACAAACCACACATACCTTCTGGACTGACACCGTGCACATTGCGGTCACAGCCACACTTGTCCAGCTCCCCACTGCTGCAAGCTCTGGTCACTGCGAAGGCTACGCTAGCAGCAGATATGGCGTACACAAATGCAGCTTCTCTGGTGCCTGTGACAAATAAGCAAACATTAAGCATCCCCAGAGCTGGCTTCATGTCCATTTAAATGGGATGCTACTTACCTTGTGTGACCACTTTCCCAAACACAGGAACACTCTCTAGTGTCGAGCAGTTCCAGCGTCGGTTGCGGAACTGAAACTGGCACTCGTCGATGGCGAGCTGGGCGCCCCTGCGGACCGCGTCCATCACCTCCACGTTACGCTTGCAGATCTGAACCTGCCTCTGGATGAGTCCTCTGAGCTTCTCACAGGTTTCTTCATCAGAGATGCTCCCCACCGATGACAGCTTTGCCAGGTATCTGAGGACAAACCAATAGACTGGTAATCAATATATGTTCATAGACTGTCATTAATGCAGACATTTGTACAGAAAAATTTGTATCTAGAAGCTGGATGGTTTTGGAGATGGAAAAAAATCAATCTATCCATCCATCCATCCATCTAGTTTTCATTATATTTAGTTTGTAATACTTTATAACAAGTTTAAATTTTTTAACATTAGTTATATCACTGGCTATCATAAACTAACAATAAACAATAACTTTTATTGCATTTATTAATTTTAATATAAATTTCCACTTATACAAATACATTTGTAATATTTCCAGTTAAATTAGATCTATTCTAAAGATCTATTTATATTAGTTTATTTAGTATAGTGTATTTAGTATATTGGTGTATTATTATTATTATTAAATATTTTATATTTCTTATTATATTCTGTAAAAAATGCTGTTCATTATTAGTTCATAACTACTGCATTAATTAATGTTAACAAATTTTAACTTATTGTAAAGTGTTATTATTTTTTTACTATGTCAGGGCTTTCAAAGTTTAACTGATGTTAATGAAATAAGTTCAGTAGTGTTAAACTTTTCAGTTCTCATTATCTAGTGACATTTTCATGTTTAATGAAGGCAGGTTATAGAGGTATCAATTTTTATAATATATATAAAACTAAAATTAATTTGCAGCCATTTTATTTATTTTTTTATTAATTACATTTTAGCTAGTTTCAGGTTTTCATTTCCCCACCAAATGATGCTTGTTTATATATATTTTTTGAAGTGAAATGCTTTCATTTAGTTGTTGTTATAGTTCCTTTTAACAGTAACGCTGCATTGTCGCACTAACAGGTTTTTCCATTGACTCTCCATAGCACAAACAGCACTAATATAAACGCCATGGCCCTCCTGTGATGTTCTTGGAAGGCTATGCTCGGCAGATGAGGTAAGGGTGATGTTGAGAGAGGCGGATATAGACTATCTTCACCCATCACCTCCAGGGCCAGGGGGTCGGGGCAACACCATCGCTTTAATGGGTCTGCTAAGCTCCATCTCTTTAAGGCACCTTATAAAAATAGTCCTATACTACAACGCAGCACACAGATTTCATCCGTACACACCAAGCTTGGTCTCATTATCATCAAGAACGGGTGGAGATCAAAGTCTTGACTGTTTAAGTTCTACACAGATGCATTTAGTGGGTTGCGTGCAGGTGATGTTTGCAAGAGTGGTCACGGACGGGTTTGTTTTGTGTTATTTGTCTCTAAAGGTCTTTTGGTGTGGTACTGAGTAATTCGAATGTACGCCTAAATGCATCATGGAAAGCTTTGTCAGAATGGCTTTGAAGGTTCTGTGCTGTAAATAGTCATTTAAGTTGCAAGATCTTGTGGTTTATTGATTCGGGTTCTAACTAAAGGCTAGCCCTCAAAATCAGTGCGAATCGGCCTGCCTTTTATTCTTAAAAATAAAAAGGAGAGGTTTCACAGCGATGTCATAGAATAACCATTTTTGGTTCCCCAAAGAACCTTTCAATGATCCGTTCTTAAAAGAACCATGCTTTTTTTAATTTTTTTTATGAAGAACATTTTAAAATTCCAAAGAACCTTTTTCCACTATAAAGAACCTTTTGTGGTGACACTTTACAGTAAGGATTAATTTGTTGACATTAGTTCACAGTTAAAGGCACAATATGTAATTTTTCACCACTAGAGGTCGTTTATTCAAAACAAAGGTGTAGGGAGGTGTTGTCTTCACGTCTACAGCCGATGGAAAAGAATCAGATGGGACTCGGGCAGAAATCATATTCATGGATGAGCTAATGTATTAACGATTTATTAACATTTATTAAAAATGTATTAACTTTAATTTTTAATGTTGCTGTTTGAGCATACAACATCTGCAAAGTTACAACGCTCAAAGTTCAATGCAAAGGGAGATATTTTCTTATCTCTGTTTCGCTGTTTAAGGACTACAACAAGCGACTTTTAGGGACTACAACAAGCTTCTTCCCGGTTTAGTGACATCACTAACCCTATAGTTTACATAAACCCTGCCCCCGGGAACACGCAATAAAGGGGGTGAGGACATGTTGGGCTGCTTTAGAGAAGAGGAAGAGTTGTTGTAGTAAAGTGTTGTTGCCATGCCGTCATTTTACGCCAGACTGCTTCACAAACAAGGGTCAATTCAACGCTGGATTTGCACAAAAGATTAACATGACGGCACATGCTAGACGATGGGTTGAATCACCTCCACAGCAAATGCATAAATTTATCCACTAACCGTTCAGAAACATCCAGTTGCATTTTAAAAGTTGTAACTTCTTCCTGAGTCTCTCCATCAGTGTCGACTCCGGTTTGAACAATGTAAGGCTGAACACCGTTACTGACAATCCTCATTTTGGCTGCATGAGATTCTCCAGCTTTGTTGTTGTTGAGCAACCGAAGCACGAGCTGTTAAAGCCCCGCCCTCTTGTGGAAAGGGGGCCGGGAGCAGCAGCTCAATTGCATTTAAAGGGACACACACAAAAACGGCGTGTTTTTGCTCACACCCAAATTGGGGCAAATTTGACAAGCTATAATAAATGATCTGTGGGGTATTTTGAGCTGAAACTTTGCAGTCACATTCTGGGGACACCAGAGACTTATATTACATCTTGTAAAAGGGGCATTATAGGTCCCCTTTAAAACTTTAAACGAATGGTTGGTTGGTTTGTCCATATTTAACCCAACCATGGGTTGAAACAACCCAGCATTTTTTTTAGTGTAGTATGGAAGTAAGCATATTCAGACGCAGCGAACATTCTACAAACGAAGTTAAAAGAAGTTAAAATTTTCAGAAACGCATCTTTTTTTTCTCGCTCCACTGACCTGAGTCTTGTGCTTTTAACACCAAAAACATGTTCTGTGTGAACGGCCTCTAAGAGTGTATAGTCTTGACGTCCGCTTTGTTTCTGGGGCTCATTTTAACAAGTTAAAAACAGCACATTTAGATCCCAGCGACTGGCAGCGGTGCATCGCACCCTCTCCGCTGTTGACAAGAGCTGATTTTGAAGGCCAAGGCTGGGGCAGATAAGAAACAAACACCTCCTTGTCCACGAGACCATCATCTCTGCTCTCACAAGCTTTGATAACACACTCCTGTCTGTCCGGCCAGAAGATGAAGCATGATGTCACCGGCCAGATGCAGACGCATTCTGCATGGTGTTTCTTTTTTATCATGTGTAGCATCTGTTGACGATTGCATGTTCTTCCAAGCGTGTTTACAGCTTTTGTTTGTTTCACCAGTAAATTAGCTCTGTGATCCTGACCTGATAATGAATCTGGCAGCCAAATGGCAGTCCGTTCTTGCGGGATAAGCGTAGGAATATAATATATCAGTGCCAGATGCTCTCATAAGACGTGCGCTCATATCAAGCTTGGGGTTTTGACAAACAAACACCTGAAGAACGGCCGGCTGCATATTTGTCTGGGAAAAAGATTGTCTGAGACCTTGAGAGAATCTTGTTTTCATTGCTCCCCATTTCTAGCGTTCTCTTCTACTTTATTTTCAAAAAATGTACTCGTTAATCACAACGCTAAGTTTGAGAAAACAAGGGGAGCCGACGCGACTATGGGATTTTGTAAAAGAATGGGAGATGCCTTCCTCTGTGTTTCTGGGAGGTTTTTGCGGAGCATTCCACCTGGAGCACGGTGCCTTCTTCCTTTTGTGTCATGTTTGTGTTGAATTACACAACCCTGGCCTCCGAGCGCTGTTGGCTCCAGATGGCTTAGCCAAGCGCGACTTAGCACGCAACCATGCTGTTTGAGAAAGTTTGGAAGAGAATGAAAGAGAAAAAGAAATCGCCAACTCGTACACACACCAGGCTGTATATATCCGCTCGCCTCTTACTGCTGTCAACGTATAAATAAACTTAAAGTTATATACACTACCATTCAAGAGTTTGGGATTGGTAAGTTTTTTGAAAGAAGTCTCTTCTGCTCACCAAGACTGCATATTTGAACAAAAATACAGTAAAAGCGGTAATATTGTGAAATAATATTACAATTTAAATGAGCTGTTTTCTATTTGAAAAGGTTTTAAAATTAAATTTATTTCATGTGATCCAAAGCTGAATTTTCAGCATCATTACTCCAGTCTTCAGTGTCACATGACCCTTCAGAAATCATTCTAATATGCTGATTTGCTGCTCAAGAAACAATGTTGAAAACAGTTGTGCTGCTTAATGTTTTTGTGGAAACCGGGATTTCAAGATTCTTTTGATGAATAGAAAGTTCAAAAGAGCAGCATTTATTTAAAAATAGAAATCTTTAGTAAAATTATCATTTAAGTCTTTACTGTCAAAAAAATAATAATTTCTTTAAAAAAAAAAAAAAAAAAAAAAAAAATGCTTACTGACCCCAAACTTTTGAAAGGTGTATATACAGTCAAACCAAAAATGATTTAGACATTTTTGATATATTTTTACTAGTGGGTACAGGACACTGTAGTTCATTTATGTAAGTGAGGATAGCAAGATAAATTAAACTGTGACATATTATACCCAAAAATTCTTCATACAGTGGACTACCAGTAAAATTGATAAAAATTTGGAACCAAATTTGACTTTGACTTGACCATGTTTTGATTAAGTGTTATCTGACATAATTAAGATTCATTTTTTCTGACACAGTTTAACTCTGAGATCTTGTCATATTTTATTACCATTTTTTTTTAAACTATAGTGAATAAACTGTATTAATGAATGAAATGTTCAAGGTGTCTGAATAAATTTTGGTTTGACTGTATATATCACTGTAGACAATGGAACGTATTTGTAATTTGTATGGTTTTTGCAAGTAAAAACTATGAATTACCATATTATATATACAGTATATATTAGGGGTGAAACGGTTCTCGGTAAAAAATCGAACCGTACCGTTCTGCACACTCGGTTCGGCACGCACTTGCACCGCGGTTCATCTCATATCTGACGACGCATACGCATCTATAATATGGTTTGTAGAAAATAAATAAAACAGACAAACAGAGTTAGGCTAATGTATGTTTCTGTCGATGGATACGCATTCTGGCTTCCCCTAAACTTTGTTCAATGCGAGTGCCGTATGCTCTATAATATATGACCAGTCATTTACGTCGTCATCACCCTGGTGTTGATAGCGCGAAAGCGCAGGTGAGACCTGAACAGCACACGTTGCTATCTGCGTTTAAACTAAACTCATTTAAGCCTTGCCAATTTAAACATTTGAGTGCAAGGCGTGAAAGAGAACTTATGCGCGCGCTGTGAGAAGAATTGTGCACTCATCTGAAGCGCGCGTACAGTGCGCAAATATTGAGGTCTCTTTCAAGTCTTGTGCTTGAACGGACAAATTCACACAAAATTATGTCAACATGCCCGTCTTGGCGAGTATCCAAGCAAGCATAGTCGGTTATGTCTTAAGTGGACTCGAGAAAGAACGCATGTGTTCAGTATCAGTGTACTGATCCGTGTATTATGTCTTAAAGATACAGCAGCCCTTGCATTCCTGCTGTCTGAATGTGTTTTTAATGTTAATCAAACAACAAAAGACAAGGAAATCACTCATTGCTCATGACTGAATAGTTACTTAATAATTAATAATGATTGATCTTTATTTAATTTATACAGTGAAGATTACATGCAGTGTTGTTTTACATTTTACTAGCTACTTTATTCAATTTCTGTACCTGAAAACTGGATACATGAAATACCTGAAAAGCTTTAATTATTTGTATCTTTGCTTTACTGTATCTATTTGTGCTGTTTGATTATTTGTTCTTATTTTCTTTATTTAGTAGTAATTTTTTTACCTGAACATAGCACATACCGAACCGTACCGAAACCATGAGCCTAAAACCGTGATACAAACCGAACCGTGAGTAATCTGAACCGTTGCACCCCTAGTGTATATATATATATATGTATATATATATATATATATGTATGTATGTGTGTGTATATATATATATATATATATATATATATATATATATATATATACATACACACACACACACACACACACACATTCAGAGTAGGAAATTGCAACTAAAAAAGCTTCACTTCCTCTCAGCATCATTTTTTGTGAGTTTATTGAATAATCAAACGATGGATGTTGACATTTCCTGTCTCTCTGTGGTAAATCGGTGAAGGTAAATATCAGACCTGTACAAGCTACCGTCAGCAAGTAAACATGCGTGCTGCGGCGTCCAAGGGCCACAATTTCATGATGTTTACAAAAATATTTGATATTTACATATTTGTCAGCTGTGCGTCACAGGGCAACATGTCTGTGTATTAAAAGCTGTTTGTCTGACATAAATGCAGCATTAGGAGCGTTTAAGGAAACTGATGCATTTCATTACTTCGTATTTCACCCACATTTTTCTATTTTTTATTATTATTAAACCACCTACATTTAACAACATTTAATGTCCCTCAGCAAGGAGTTTAACAGAAACACTATTGCTGTTAATATAATGCATGACTGTTGGCATTGCTCATACTGTTCCAAAAACTTTGTGGGTAACTCATCTTGCACCATTTGTGGCACAGACAGAATGATATATTAAGTAGTGCGACTTGTTCATAATTTTCCTATTACTTGATATGATTTTTAGCTGGCAGATGATGAATTGCATTATGTATGCAACCATCCGGGGCCAGTTGCATAAACTTAGCCACTATGTTAAAACTAGTTTGACTAGTTAAGAGTCTTACTTTTTCCAATTTAATTTTATTAAACAGCATGTATTTGAAATAGAAATCTTTGTAACATTATAAATGTCGCTTTTGATCAATTTAATGCATCCTTGCTAAATAAGAGTATTAATTTTGAAACTTTTGAACCATAATGTAAAGATGATGATCCTCACAACATTGAAAATACAGTCAAGAAGATGTCCTACAGAAAGGACCCAAAATGTGAATTAAACATCCATCACAGAATGCGACATGTTTTCAGAAACAGATGTGTCATTCTTGCACAACTGTGTTTCTCTGATAAACAGCTCTAGTTTCCTCAATACCTCAGTGACTCATTGGTATTTCTAACTCTTGCAGACTCTTAAAAGCACATGTACCAAAAAGTAATTTGCTCGTTTGCTTTTAGTAATGAACGTTTGACACCGTCTTAACAGTTGCATATACACTTTGCTTATCTGCAGGTCTAGTGGATCTGTCTTTAACTCTAGAGGGCAGTGTTATCTCATTTATTGACAGTGTCCTAAAAGATTAACATTCAATTAACTGAACATGTTAATTCCAATCAATCATATGGATCTCATTTGAAAATATCACACGTCATTACTAATGCCATTTTGTTTCCTGGGTTGTTAATATTTGTTTAAGCTTGTTCTATCTCTTCTAGCAGGTTAAATATGTACCAGATGTACATCATGTAGATACTTCAGAGCACCAAATGTCTTTCAGAGAGGTACGAAAAGTAACATTAACATCTAAATTTAAACTAAATCTAAGATATACAGATTAATTAAACTTTGCTAATTGCCGTATATGAATATCTGCTTAGACAGGGCAGAACCTTTTGAATACCCAGCTAACAAAAATATCTAAGAACATTTTGCTAATGTTCCCATTTAGTTATGAAAACATTATTTCTGAATGTTCAAAACATACAGTTTTTCAAACGTTTAAATTTTTTTGTTGTAATGTGAAAGTAAATGGAACATTCTGTTTTATCATTTTGCAAACGTAATGGGAATGTTACTTTTGAATGTTCTCTGAACGTTCTAAAACAAGTAGCAACATTTATAAAATGTTAGATGAACGTCCAACTTAAGTGTTTTAAAAAAAATGTTTCATGAACGATGTATAAATACCGTTTTAAGAACATTTTTAAAGACCAGATAACTCTGAATGAACATTCTATTAACGTTACTGGAAAAATGTTTGCTCATAACTTTGAAAGAACCTTGCCAGAACGTTAGCCAAAGTTCTGAGAACGTTCCCTGTTAGCTGGGTATACGCCTTAAAACCAAATGAAAACAGAACTACTTGTGTAAAATATAATTTGAATCAATTCAAGAAGTAAATGGGTGCAGGTATATTTCGAAGACATCCCTGCTTCTGAGCTCTAAAGAACATCCTAAACATCTTGTGATGTAAGAACGTAGATCTGTAAAAGTGAAGATGGATAGATGGGAGGCTGGAGGAAATGCACTCAGGTACAGTAAGAGAAAAATTAAGAGAGATTGACTCTATTCCTTTTTTTCTGTTTAGGTGCTGATGGGAGTTTTGCAGTTTCATTTTTAAGAGGAAAGAACTTGAGAAAGTTGTCTGATGATGAGACAGACCATTAAAAAAAAAAAAAAAAAAAAACGAGAGCAAAGAAAAAAATATAGGGTCGTTGTGGATTTCAATCTCAATTTGCATTGTGAAAAGCATCTTTATTGCAAGGAAATTAATCCTGATTGATGGGCAGTCAATATGAGATTGCTCAAATTCATCTTTTTCGGTCTCTCTTTTACTATATTTGTCCATCACTTGTTTTTCTACATGTAGTGTGTAATATAGCTGTTTGTGAGTTTAAAAGGTCTGCAAAGTTTCAAAGACCAAAGTGCATAATAAATGGGGTTATTTTCTCCTAAAAGAAAGAACTGATTCTGAACAACCTGAAGCGAGTAGGCAGTAATTCCAGTCTTACTTCCTGCTCCAACGTAGGTGTGTAAAACATTTTCATAATTCATTCTTTATTGGCTGCCCACGAACAACGTCTACTTTGACCCGCCCTCAAACACTGTATTTGTAGCTGAGGCCTGGAAGAGTTTGGTTCGTGTTGTCGACATGTTGAGAAGATGCTGTTTTCTGTGCCTTGAAAGCAAATCCACTTTGCAGGCACTTCCAAAGGATGAGGACTCAGGCTTGAATTGATACGCTAAAACCGACGCCATCTTTACTGTTTTTATGCTGAGGAAGATTCGGAGCTGAAATTCAGATATGGTAATGGACGCTTGATTTCTGACACGCACTGTAAGCGGTAGACCAATCACAACAGACTGGGCCATCTGACCAATCAGAGCAGAGTAGGCTCTCAGAAAGGAGGGGTTTAGAGAGACTGAATCCTTTATCAAACCATTTCAGACACTGAGAAAAGAGGTGTATATTATGAGAAAAATTAAAGTGTTTTTTGACCTTGGATACATGTAAATCTACTGTAGGAGACCTCTAAAACAAAACTAGGAACCTTTAATTGGGGCACTTTAATGAGGATAGTCAAGGGGAAAAACATAAAAGTTGTCTGTTTTATCAAATTAACCTTTAATAGGCTGTTGTATGAGTGGAGGTATGTGACAACAGGTTTTACAGCTTCATTACCCTGTTGTCACTGGTGTTATTTGTGTTATCAGCCCTCGGCGCCAGGATGTATTTCACATTAGAGGTTTCTCTCTTCTCATGTTGCTCATCAGCTGTGAACTATTTATTGACCATCCATGTGCAAACGTCTCCACCACTGTTCTTTCCATCCCACGTGGAGAGTAACACTGTATCACATCCTAAACAAATACAATTGTGTGATTTTGTATTGTTTTTTTATTCATAATCGTAACTGCAACTGAGTTCTGTGACCTCAGCATCTCAAAAACCATCTCAGCTTCGGTGCAACTCTTTCTTTATTTCTGAAATTATTGCATCATGGAACTAGAGAAGGAAAGTTCATCAAGACAAACTTTAAAGTTTAAAAACCATTGAATTGTGAAGGTTGACGTAGGTTGGATACATAAAGACTGGATGGATTGATAGAGTCAGGATTTTTCAAAAGAAGTCTATGGATATTTTGGGAGGATATTTGTTCATCTGGGAAATTGTTTGATCCTTTAGAAAAGACATGCCTGGTTCATACTACACCTGATTTTTACAATCCGTTTGACATAGGGTGTCATGGTGATTCGTAAATGACAATGGGAGTCAATCATTTTATCTTGTATAGCGTGTCATAGTGGACGACAACCGACGCTTCACAACAGACGTGTTTAATTTTTTTCGATCCTCCACAATGGGTTCCGTTGTGGTGAGAAATCAAGTCCCCCCAGGAATCGGGTCTCCTTTAGGACACCGAAAAATCCCATTGGTTCAACGTACTTTTATTTTTAGTGCCTGATTATAATTCCTGCAAAATCACGTTATGATTTATATCATTTAAAATGCGTTATAATGACCATTAATGTCTTTTAAAATTACATGGTTCATATACTAGTATGACTGAAGCTATAGGTTGTGAAATCAAGAATTTCTCATTATTACTTTTTTTTTTTTTTTTAGTTATCTTATGTACTAGCATAGCATACATCTACCCAATTAGCCTGCTAGCTTAGCTTATATTATATTAGGTTTTTTTTTTTTTTTTGTTTCCAATATAGTTCCCAATTACATGTTTCAAATTAATGATGTTTGTGTGTACTTAGCATGACAATTAATTTATAATAGTAATATCATATACTATACTACATTGCTATTATTGTGTAGAATTAATATTAAATTACTTTTACAGAACATAGTGTGTTGCAACAATCATTATCCTTGTAAAAAATACATTTTTTAGGCATGTTTCCAGTTTGTTTTATTATGCAATACATAGGCATTAATTTTATATTTCAAGAATGTTGTTTGAGTGCTTAATGTAATAAACATAATACAATAATGAAATAGGTTATAATTAGTCAAGACATCACGATAACAAATTTTGATCAGGCATTACCACCTGGGTCCTAAAGGAGACCCGATTTCTCATGACACGTCACATCTTGACCAATAGGAGCAAACACGCCCCTTTGGTAGCAATTGTTTGTTTCCGCCCTTGTTTCCGGAAGTCAGTCGCTAGTCCCGCCTTCTCGATGACTTCACGTATGTCATTAAAGACGACAAGCGATGATTGGTCAGGTGAGCAACGTGAAGTCTGACATGTTTTTTCCATGACATGACAAGAATTTAGGAGTCAAAATCGACTGACACAGTGACTTTCGTAACAGACAAAAAATTTGTATTCTGAACCCGACATAAGTTGAAACAGACTGAGGGTCTGTGCAAAGTTTGGTGGATTTAATTTGAAAGCTCTAGGAGTTTCAGTCAGAAATGTTGGTCTCAGCTTAAAGGGACAGTTCACCTAAAAAAACTCACCCTCATGCCATCCCAGATGTTCAGAAGACATACATTCGTCCACTGGGGTCATATTGACTTCACTCTGTGTGGTTTTTCAAGCGTCAAACGGGTGACAGCCATTCAATGGCATTATATATCCTAAAAATTATTGTTTGTGTTTATCTGAAGAAATAAAGTCATATACATCGGCGACGACATGATTTTTGGGTGAACTATCCCTTTAAGGATTTTGAAGTTTGATCAATAACAGTATGCTGGCTTTGCCAAACCAAGATAAAAGCAAGAATCGCTGCTTGTCAAAATGCATTAGAATAAGTATTGAGAGACTATTTGCAGTATTTATTTAGAAAAGAGTCTGTTTAATAACATTTACCATCTGTTATTTATGGTATCTAATTAGTGATTCATTCCTGGCATTTGAACACAAAACAACAGCAAATAGTCATTCATAAAAATTTATACAGCAATGTAAGCTTATATTTGCATGAACAAGCAAGTGCTGTAGACGGAGGTTTGAAGATGTGCAGGTGCAGTTCAACTGCTCTCGTGACCCGCACCTGCACCTCCACCCTCCATACAGGTGTGGATGGATGTGCTCAAGAGTAATACATACACACATCCCACAAATGAAAAGCTTTCAGCTGTACTTCAGAACATTTAATTATGACTGTCGAGTAAAGAGTTGACTTTTACACCACAAGTTCTATTCTATTCTATTCTATTCTATTCTATGTGTCCGAGTGACCAGGAGAAAGTTTTTATTCAAAGCACACATTCTAAAAACCAACTGCTTCTATTAAAACTAAAAATGGCTTTACAGCTTGATACTTTTTAAGCACCAAAAAAACCTTTATTCTCCAGTTCTTTAGAATATCGTGTATATATACTGGTGTTTTAAAAAGCCCAAAAGCTAAAACACTGATCTGAAGAACCTATATTTAATCATCAATCTCCAAAGAGGTTTGTGCTGAACCTATAACCTACTATAGAAAATCATTGCAGATCCTTTATTTTTAAGAGTGAATGCAGGTGTTATTGATCTGACTGCTGCATAATAATTAAAAACAGGCTTTTTATATGCAACAAATATGAAACAAAACAGAAACATTTTCGGTTACTCAGCAATCTTATCTGGTTTTATTTTAAACGAGTGAGACAAAACATAAACAGTGTGTTTTCTTAATCTTACCTTACATCTACATCTCACTTTGAGATCAGACAACATGCAGCATGTTTGTATAAGACGAGGTCACTGTTTATTTCGTTTAAACTAGAATAAGAGCGCTACGTTGTGAAGAAGATTTATATGTCCTGAAGATGGTCTTCATCAAAAAGCATGCAACGGATTTACTGAAAAGTTTTGAATTCACCCGTCACTGTAAAAAAATATTTTCATGATTTGTTATCACAACATTTTTTCTTTTGTCAAATCGACTTCAATAATTAATGTGGTTCAGATGACATAATATTTTGAGTTTCTGTTGATTAAACCAATCGCCTTCATTGTATTAACTCACATTTTTAATTTTAAGGCAACCATAACTTACTTTTTTTAAGTTAAACCAACAATTCTTTTTTACCGTCACGCCGGTTCCATTGAACAATATATTTTTTCTACTTTCTTGTAAGAATTTCAATGAATAAACCTTAAAATACTTTTTGGATATATTGCAGGTTTTTTGTTTTTACATTGAGTCTCTCAAAGACCTATGCCCTTTCCTTGTTGTTCAAATTAACCATATTAGCTTAACCCTTCAGTTCTTATCAAACGTTTTACTTCAGGACAAGTCAGATATTTAGCCTTAACTAATTGTTTTCCTATAAGAATTTTTATAGTGTTCCTTCACAGTATAGGCTACACTACAGCTTCATGCCCACGTGTTGCTCATATAACTCATGTTTGCTAAAGAAAACTTGTCTAATGTCTATTTGGCTACTTGCTAATACCTGTCCTGGGATGGGGTTGGAATAGTGTACAGGCTCCTGTCAGAATGATCATATTTTGTAGACAGGTAGGAGGTTTTCCTTTAGTGTGAAGCGTGTCTGTACATGCCCCAAACCTGTCACCACGCCTTTAGTTAAAAACACTCTTCCATCGAAAACTCAACTGCATCTGGATAGATTAAATGATGTGCTATTTCTGCCCTGAGGATACAGATACATAATCTTAGAAATGCAAACAGAGAATATAAATCTTGATATGGCCTTAACCAAGCCTGCTATTCTGCTACTTAACCATATAAATGTCCAAATCAGATCATGGCTTCTTTGCTATAATCGTAAACTATTAGAATTTATTCATTTCTACAGCTCTCTTCAGCACTGTAAGTATGATGAAGGGTGCTGTTACTGCTGTCATATTCATGCGTTGCTCTCCAGGCTGCGCGCAACCAGCGCCAAGCGCAGCTGTGCCAAATGTACATGAACTGGAAGTTCATGATTTCAGATTCCAAATAACTAGTTTCATTTCCTTATTTTTGTATTGTTCATACAATGCGTGCTTTTGTTTAAACTGATAGTTTTAATATCTATTACAGGCCACGTTATACTTCTGTTCTTTGACTGTCTTCTGCGAGTGCAAAAAGTGCAGCAAGGTCATGTAAGCAATCTACAAAGGTAGGAGCAGTATATTCTCATTTACAAGTTAGCTTGGTTTTCAGATTTGTGATTGCCATGGCTCATAAACTGTGCTGCACTGACACGCTACACGTTTGCTTTTGGCAGTCTGACTGACTTTAGTCATAACAGAAAACATAGACGTCAAAACATCACATGAATGAAGAAAGTGATATTCACTTACAGCCAGTTGCTCGCATTGGCGGAGAAGAGCGCTAGAAAGAGCATAAGCAGTGACCTTATCAAATACTCCGATGACATCTTGAGAGGAAGAGAGGATCAAATCAGGTAAAGGTTGCTGGGATAAAATCCTCAGGAGGAGTTTGTCAGGGCACTGCGCTGAAAAGTTGCATCGAAAAGCGATTAATCCATCATTGCGCATCCATTTGGATGAGAAGCAGGTCTGTCCGGATCAACAGTTCTTGCCTCCGCGCAAGTGCTCAATATAGCTTATATAGTGGCAGCAAAATCACACTGAGCGGTATCCTCTTCAGAGCGCGTGCAGCGGTTTCCACGGTCCACTTTTACGCAGCATCAGGTAAAGATGAGGCACGCGCGGTCCCGCCAGTCTAAATGACAGCCTTGGTCCTGCGCCTGCTGTTAATTCATCTAAACGTGAAGGTTTGATGGCCTCTGTAGATGCCACTCTGAATTCAGTCTGAGAGTGAATGCTGAATTTACTGACTCCTGAAGGGTTTGGTAGGGGCGGCGCGTCATTTGGGGGAGGTTTTGATGTGTGAGAAAGCAGATAAAGGCGGGTTTAGTGCATGCATATATGTTTTCTCTTGCGCTTGGCTGCCAAGTATTTGTTTTAGAGTTCTCCAGAGGGACTCAGTGCGGCAGCTATTCGCCGTGCTCGAGGTATAACCTCTTATACTTTTGGCAAGGTGTATTTTCCCTGGCCTCAGTGCCCCCAAACGCAAGTGGTTAAGATGCTATTTATAGACTGTCTCGTATTTTGACAGCTTTGTAAACAAACAGACATTATGGCATATTATTAATGCTGTATAGTTGTCATTTGAATGAAAATGAAGAATTTCAAGATTCACTTCGAGACACAGCATCTCCAAATATCTGATTTATTAGGTTTACATAAACAAGTAAACCAGGTTTTGTATTGAACACTGAAATCAGTCGGCGGTGGTTGTTTCCTCAGCACAGTCACAGCAACAGTTCATCATATGTGTGTTTAACATGTTATATATGCAATAGGAAACCACAAACATCTTTCTGTGCTAGTAAATATTACGTGTAATTGTTTTTATCAGTCTAGTATACTGGACTGACAGACAAGTGTTTGACTGGCTCACTCGAAATGCTTGTTGACCAACAGAGGGAGAAAGTGAGTAACAATAACTGATGCGCGTGTCAAGGCTGGTGTTTTCTGAATTGAAGGACTTCTGGGTTTTAATTTGTGAGAATGTTATGATTAATCTTTCAATTGATTAATGTTGACATTTTTTTAGCCTTTTTTAAACTTGATGTTACAAAATGTGAACTTTTGGTGCCCAGGTGAGTGTCACAGCTTAAAGTATCAGATAATTTCTCTTTCAAAACTGTGAAGGGCCATTCAAAATGTTTCAGGCTTGATGTCATACACATTTTTTTGTATTCTGTATAACTTTTGATTGGAGACGTAAATTGGCAAAATACTGATAAAAAACATTTTAAATGTTTTAAATTTTTAAAGAACTATTTTCTGTTTGAATATATTTTAAAATGTAATTTATTCCTGTGATCAAAGCTTCATTACTTAAGTTTTCAGTGTCACATGATCCTTCAGAAATCATTCTAATATGCTGATTTGCTGCTCAGGACCGTCAACCCGTTGGTCCCTGTTGAAGTCCACTATATGGAGAAAAATCCTCGAATGTTTTCATCAAAAACCTTAAATTCATTTCGCCTGAAGAAAGAAAGACATAAACATCTTGGGTGACATAGGGGTGAGTAAATTATCAGGACATTTTAATTCTGAAATGAACTAATCCTTTAATGACATAAAAAAATACTTGCCAAAAAGCTGTATTAGACTAAATACATTCAAATTCTTGTATAATTTCTCTCCCATCAGGCCTTTTCAATACCGTTGTCGGCTCAGACTCAGTGTCTGGACTCATGAGTGACCAGAACACACTTGTTGCCGGCTCTGTCCAGATCTGCACCTCACTGGTGCTGATTTACCGAGCCTTGGCCCATGTGCAATCCCACACTCACAAAAGAGGTGTGATCTGTTATCCCCACAGACGCCACCGATGATACTGGAGCAATGAGAGCAAGACTGGATGGAGCCAAGGAGACGAGGTTTGGACAGTAGACAACCTACATGACACTTTTTTTCACAGTTGTTGTGCTTAAACTCTCTCTTTCCCATTGAGCAAATCAGCAGCCTTAAAACCACAATCAGTGGAGGCAGATTGCTCAGGGTAAGTGCCGAATACTGTGTTGGTGTGGATTTGGGAAATCTGTCACCCTCTTTTTCTGTCTTGCATCGATCTGAAGAGACTTATCATATGTGTTTGTCAATCATAACTATATTCCACAGATTTCCAGTCTCTCATCTGTAACTGCTAAACAGGTTTGTTCATATCTGCAGTGTCTTTCATGCAATGTAATACAATGCATTTTCCCTGAGCCACTTAATTGTTTATTTTATTTTAATGCAGATTAATTTACATGGGATTTAGCCATACAGGTTAATTTTCATCTGCAGTCCGTGGCAGGTTGATGGCAAGAAGAAGAAAACAAACACAACAACATAAATTATATGTATACATAATTAGTAAAACAATGACCATATAGTACATTAAACATTAATGAATGCAAGTAAACAGAGACATATTGGCACAAAAACACACAAATTACTTTAAAATGTAAGCTGATAGAAAACGAGCCACTACTCCAGGTTATGACATGTTTGATTATCCAATAACCATGTAGAAAATGAGTTAAAAGATGCAATATTTGCTAGTTTCTCCTAAAAATTTGAAATTTGATTTTACCATGTTGATTTTGTCTTTTTTCCAGACCAGTTCAGCAACAAGACCACAGTAGACGTGTGTGGATAAACATGCACTCAAAGATGCTCGTTTACGACCGAGAAATTATAGACGTGCTACCAGTGAATGAATCCATTCTTGTGGTGCGAGCGCTGCAGACGTCTGGATAGGCTCTTCACAGCATGCGCCGAACATGCAAGTGCATAACAGTCATCGCACAGCAGACTGCAGTGCCTTCAGTGCCTAGCAACCTTTGCATGACTCCTGCATAGCGTTTGCTCTTTGAATCCTTCAAATTAGACTGTGTAAGCCCTATCTGCTTGGTTGATGCTTATCAATACGTTTTCATTTATACGTCACCCTGTGTTTTCACATTTCGACCTCTAATAAACAGTACTTTGATATTGCACCAATATCAATATACAGTATATATACACCAATCAGGCATAACATTATGACCACTGACAGGTGAAGTAAATAACACTGATTATCTCTTCATCACGGCACCTGTTAGTGGGTGGGATATATTAGGCAGCAAGTGAACATTTTGTCCTCAAAGTTGATGTGTTAGAAGCAGGAAAAATGGGCAAGTGTAAGGATTTGAGCGAGTTTGACAAGGACCAAATTGTGATGGCTAGACATCTGGGTCAGAGCATCTCCAAAACTGCAGCTCTTGTGGGGTGTTCCCGGTCTGCAGTGGTCAGTATCTATCAAAAGTGGTCCAAGGAAGGAACAGTGGTGAACCGGCGGCCCGTGTGGTCCGATCCAACAGACGAGCTACTGTAGCTCAGATTGCTCAAGAAGTTAATGCTGGTTCTGATAGAAAGGTGTCAGAATACACAGTGCATCGCAGTTTGTTGTGTATGGGGCTGCATAGCCGCAGACCAGTCAGGGTGCCCATGCTGACCCCTGTCCACTGCCGAAAGTGCGGACAGTGGGCACGTGAGCATCAGAACTGGACCACAGAGCAATGGAAGAAGGTGGCCTGATCTGATGAATCACATTTTCTTACATCACGTGGATGGCCGGGTGCGTGTGCGTCACTTACCTGGGGAACACATGGCACCAGGATACACTATGGGAAGAAGGCAAGCCGGCGGAGGCAGTGTGATGCTTTGGGCAATGTTCTGCTGGGAAACCTTGGGTCCTGCCATCCATGTGGATGTTACTTTGACACGTACCACCTACCTAAGCGTTGTTGCAGACCATGTACACCCTTTCGTGGAAACGGTATTCCCTGGTGGCTGTGGCCTCTTTCAGCAGGATAATGCGCCCTGCCACAAAGCAAAAATGGTTCAGGAATGGTTTGAGGAGCACAACAATGAGTTTGAGGTGTTGACTTGGCCTCCAAATTCCCCAGATCTCAATCCAATCGAGCATCTGTGGATGTGCTGAACAAACAAGTCCGATCCATGGAGGCTCCACCTCGCAACTTACAGGACTTAAAGGATCTGCTGCTAAAATCTTGGTGCCAGATACCACAGCACACCTTCAGGGGTCTAGTGGAGTCCATGCCTCGACGGGTCAGGGCTGTTTTGGCAGCAAAAGGGGGACCAACACAATATTAGGAAAGTTGGTCATAATGTTATGCCTGATCGGTGTATATACTGTATATATATTAGCATAGCCAAGTTAGAACCATATAGTTAGAATAGCCAAGAAATAGGCTTATACATTTTTAAAAGATAGAATATCTTTCATTGAAAAAACTAAAAAAAAGTATGATCCACACTACATTAAATACAAGTTCACTTGCAATTAGGATTAATAGGTTTCGGTTAACCACAATGTGTTAATTTAGTATATTGTTGGGGCTATGCGGTTATATAAATATTAATCATTTTTATTAATAATATTAATGTCATTTGGCTTTTACTTTTATTTAGTACTTATAAGTTTACTTGCAATGAATTAATTTAGTATATTGTTGTTAATTATATATTTAAGAAGTATATATTAAAGTCCTATTGTTTTACAACCAGATGCCATCAGTGAACCAATGTACTTAAGGGACTATGTCACTCAATTTTTTATCCAGTTGTTGTCATTTATTTTTAAATAGAAGCCTCTGACTGATGAAGTTTTAAATTGAAACAAACATGGAAAGAGTTATGGGGGCAGTTGCGTTTAACTGTGCGCATACTTTCGAAAGATCCAGGAAATGACATCAGTATCTGTGGCCCATCTGCTGCGATCCTGTGGAGTTCAAGAGAGGACGTCGAGCCCAAATTAAAATCAGATCTAAGGGTGCTGATCAGATCTGCTTTCTTTGTCATGAATACATATATTGTTGTCTTTTCAGACCAAAGCAAGCTGGCTAGAATTAGGCCATCAGTGTTGAAGTTAGTCAGAAGTGACCAGAGAGGTGCAGAGGTTAGGCAACAGAAGGTTGATCTGATCATCCCTGTCTGTGATAAATTAAATCCAGAATGAATGACTCCTGGGAAAGGGGAAGAAAAGGGCTTAGTCATGAAAAGGCGTCCCTGAGCCGTTCCGCCCTCCATGGCAACATGGATTGGCACATATATCTGATCACAATGGCATTCCGAACCCAAACAGATTTTATACAGCTTGTGCTTGCAGAGCCATCGCCAAGGAAACGGCTTCCCAATGGCATGTTAATGGTGGTGCACCGGACCCCTTTAACATTTACACTGAGCGTTAGGTACCATAAACATTTCCCCTTTGCGTTCTGTTGACTGTGAGTTATGGCGTATTATGGTCTTTTCCGGCCTCTTACAATCACACCTGCTATCACAAGGATTAGATTTAACAAAGTGATTTAGCCAATAAAATTAGAAAACATTTAGATAAGATCTATTCATTTGGTGGATGCTTTTTTCCAAAGGGACACAGTAGAACACAAACAATTAGTAAGCCAACAGCATTAGAAGTGATGCAAGAAAATCAATTTCACTTGTTATTATGCAGCTCTCTGGAATACTTGATTTTGATTGGTCCATCCTGCTGCTTTCAAGCCATGTCATAATTACCATAATTACGAGATGACAACCCGTGAATTTCTGCTGGACTCAGAATTATGCGTTTCATATTGCAACACTATCAATGCCAAAATAAATCTACAGTGGTTAGATGGTACAGCGATCATGTGGTACAAGTTCACAAATTCACAGAGAAACAAATGCGCAGCCATCTTTAGAATTTTGTCTTTGAATTTCCGTTTTTTGCGGTAGCTCTGTATAGAGTACCTCAGGGATGACGTGTTTTTGTAGGCAAAACCCGGAAGCGAGTTAGCATTTTAGGACTTCTGGTTCCATCGCCCCGAAGTCAATGGGTTTTTTGAATGGGTTTTTGCTAAATCGCCTGAAATAAGGTCTGTGGTTAACAAAGCCTCTAAATATTTTCACGTTTTGATCTATGACATAAAACACATCAGTTATAACCCGCTTGTGATTTTTTTTAAACCTTTATTGTGTCTTAAAAACGGCGGTTGCTAACAAATTGCTAAAAGGGACTACTTCCTTTGGCGGGGACTTTAGACGTCATCATGACAAACAGGACATTTGGACAGCATTTCTCATGAAAAAGTGTTTATGATCTGCGCTGTGTATGAATACTTAATCAGCGAGCATGTTTTTAAATAAAGTTGTTTTTTAAATAAAGTTTGAGGAAGCTTGGTGGTAGTGACGTTGATCCGCGACCATGGTGTGCTGTAGTCCGTTTATAGCCTACTGTTAGCTTTTTATATCTGACGACTTATTTTAGGCTTCAAAATGTATAAATGTTGTGTTAACTTGTAAAGATTATCTTGATAGACAAAACGTGTAAGTGTCATAACCCTTTGTTAAACACAGAGCTTATTTTTTGCGGTTTTCCAAAAGTCTATGGGAAAAATGCACTGGCTTTCGATCGAGGGAACCCGTGCGCCGCTAACTTCCGGGTTGGCCTACAAAAACACGTCATCCCTGAGGTACACTATATTTCTATGGCATCGCTGTCTATTAGCTGGTGAAGTGGATTTACTTATTGTAGACTTAACGAAAGTTATCATGAGAATTTTAATGTTTGAAGTGGATGTCATAACAAGTGTCAGTAGACCGGGAAGATTTTAAAACAAGTGGTTCATTCATAAATCCGTAATCTTAACTTCACGCTGTGGAAATACAAACCGAAAGACGGAACACGAGCGCAGTGCGGAAAAGGGGCGGGGCTACATACGGTCTAAAGGAGGACGTGAACACTTTTAAAAGTCAGAATCTCGTAATTCTCATAAAGCTGGTTAACAACTGAACTTGTTAACCCTGTTTGGGTTTATTTTGCAGTAAAGACATAGTTCACTGTATATTATTCTTTACTAATTTAACTTTTTAGTTTGTTTTATTGTTGTGTGTGTCTCTGCGTGTCTGTGTTTGCTCCTAGCATCGATCATGGCAACCCTTCCCTCTGGAAATCCTGATGAGCACAACACGGGTGTCATCCGAGTGAAAGTGTGTACAGGTTCCTCTATCTCAGATCACAACAGGTTAAGTTTGTTCTCCTTTCCCCTCTGCCTTCAAACATAAAAGCAGATCTTCAGTCAATACTGCACAAATATTGACCAATACTGGAAAACAAAATTCACATGGTACAATGAAAGTGGAAAATGAAGAACAAACAATGTGCATCAGGTGTGTTTTGCTTTTTGATGTTTTTAATTAATTTATGAAGCCACTGTAAACTTTGTTACATATTATATTGTTATATTACAATGCTATTATATTTTGTGCAGGGAATTAGCTTATTTTGTTGCAAATTTAAAAAGCTTGACAATGTCACTGCTAAATATTGTGGAATTGCGCCATGTTTCAGACTGACACACCCCCAACTCGTAAAGATCGGGGTTTAAAGAAAAAACAGAGCTTCCCACTGGTATTTACGACTTTGTGGTGGTGTTCATGTGCGTTCAACTCATAGATACGATCTTTTCGACGTGACTTGAACGCACCATATCCATATAATGAAAAAAAACATAAATAAGTTATTTAGTTACTTTTTATGGGAAGTAATGCGTTGCGTTACTTTTCTCACCTGGCTGAGGCTCGCTCTCTTCCAGACTTTACAGGTGTTTTTTTACTGAGAAGTTCCTTTTTTAACGCAGTAATGCATTCAAGAACATACACTTATAATAACATACAACTTCATTTTCAAACACATTTACAATATTATTACATTCTGAGCACTCAGAATATTTCCTGACCTCTAGAGCTATGTATGCCATACAAAAGAGCTCTTAATATTATGGGTTATATTGCCTACTGTACAACTCATACAGTAATTGTAAGTAAAGTGTTTTGTTACTTTTGTACTTTTTGTCTGTTCCCGCGCATTCACGAGATCACCACAACGTATGCGTGTTGTGTTGGTGCGAGAGCAGACGCTGTTGCGTGAACGCACGTTAGAGATTAATATTTTGTAAATAAAGTGGTAAATTATGTTTTTTTTGCACAAACAAGGCACTCGCGTCGCTTCATAAAAACCACTGGAGTCACATGGATTACTTTAATGATGTCGTTACTACCTTTCTGGGCCTTGAAAGTGGTAGTTGCATAGGCTGTCAATGGAGAGACAGAAATCTCTTAGATTTCATTCTGAACGAAAGTCTTATGGGTTTGGAACGAGTAATTAATGACATAATTTTGATTTTTGAAAATTTAACAGTAACATACATTACTTTTTTTTAAAAAACGTAACCCAAATATTAATGTGTAAATGTATAATGTAATGCGGTACTTTACTTGTTCCATCAAAAAAGTAATCTGATTATGTAATGCATGTTACTTGTAATTCGTTACCCCTAACACTGCTAGTGAGAGTGAAAGAGAGATAAGGAAAGAGGGGGATGTGACCTGTAAACTCGGGTTAGGGCACCCAGGGGTCAGTAGAAGAGATTGTAGGAGATGAGCAGTGAGCTGAGTTACTCAGTAACTCTTTCTCTCACACAGCAGGGTTTTGGATCAGCGCAGGATTAGATCGACACATAAAAACTCACTCCCGTTTCTAAGAAGATCTTATTTCGTAAAGCCGCTCTCACCACAGTCCATTCATATAATTCGGTTTTGTTCTTTTTATCTGACGACTTCTTTTTAATCTCATCTCATCCTCTCTTTCACATGCAGATTGGCACACACGGATTTCACTTACATGGTTACAAATGTGTATCATGTCATGTTTTCATGTTCTCGCTCTCTCTCCCATCGGGATGTTTTCTGTATTGACTCTCTGGTTAAGGCGGAAATCAGCAGGATGGATGATGTTGAGTAAATGTTAGTCCACAGTCAGCCTCAGTGTCAGGGTCAGGGATAGCAGTGTTTGAGCAGAGCCGTCCTCACACATTCACAGCCTCGGTGGACCTGTTACCAGAGACCAGACTCTCAAACGCTGGAATGCTAATGGCGTAAAATGATAACTATAATCTGACAGTTGCGTATGAGCATCATGACAGCCACAACAATGAGCCCAGAGCATATGTAGACATGAGGGATTGTGCACAGATGCATCTTAACATTTTATATATCAGAGGTTGCTCTTTCATTGTTCAGGAGACTTAATTGGGGAGTATGAATGTTGTCTCAAATGTTTCTCCTACAATGAGTCAATTATTAACACACAGTATAGAGGTATAAAATTAAAGTGGACAGTCAGATTATTTAGTCATGGAAGAATTTGATGAGAAATGTTTGATTTCATATAGAGATCTCTGACTTTTCTGTCCAGACTTTGATACTGTGGTCTTTTAAAGTCTCCATTTGATCTCAATTAAATCTTATTGCTGTCTAGGAGAAAAGAAACAAATAAAATAAATAAATAGGATAAAATAAAATAGGAATAGAATAAAATAAATAGGAATAAATTTTATATATATATATATATATACACACACACACGCACACAATTTCCGTTTAAACGTTTGAGGTCTGTACATTTTTTTTTATGTTTTAGAAAAAAGTCATTTTTGCTCAACAAGGCTGCATGTATTTGATTAAAAATACAGTAAAACAATTTAAAATAAATGTTTTTTATGTAAAAATATTTTAAAATTTCTATGTAAATGTATTTTAAAATGTAATCATTTATGATGGCAAAGCTGAATTTTTATTTTTCCCAGGATTCTTTGATGAATAGAAAGTTCGAAAGAACAGTATTAAAACTCTTTACTGTCAATTTCTCATCAATTTAATGCATCCTTGCTGAATTAAAATAATTACTGTATTATTTTTTAATTTTATTTTTAAATTTTTATTTAAAAAAAAATCTTATACTGACCCCAAACTTCTGAACGGTTAGATTAAGAAAAAATATACAAAATATTTTCTTTAATGATTTTTCTGTCCTTTAGAATGAAAACCATATTATTACATATTATATACATATTATAATGGCCATTTGGAGGCATTGAGTTGCCAGAAAACCAAATGTAAAAATAGTGAAATGCATCTAATCTTACAGTATATTGCATATTTAGGATAAGTTGATCAACTTTGTTGTTGGCATTAAATGGTACACAAATTCATCAGTCACACCTAGTAAAAACTATTACTGTGCTGTAGGTCATTTCAAGCATAGACAGGTAGATACTACACAAGGTGAAAGAATATTTGACCCAGACTAAATATGGGTCAATACCGGTTGAGAACTTCTGGTCTAGTTTCTTGAGCTGGTGAGATGTGTTCAGACTCAGACTGTGACCTGCAGTTTTGGGGGGTTTTAAGGGCTTCTCTAGATGCTGGTTTGGGGGTTGATGGGGGTGTTGCGAGGTTGAGGGGTTAGGCCCTCAAATGAACAGCTGAGTTATCTTATTTAGTCTGTATAAAGGCTGCCCAACTGTCATAACAAAGGAGCAGGACAGCAGGGCCCCTCGACAGACAATGGGGAGTCAATGGCTCCAAAGAGCATCTCTAACACAGAGCTCCCCTGAAAAGAGAGGCCGTTTGAATGGGATTGAGGGAAGCACATAACAAAGCTGGAGCCCGACTCAATTGGGGGAATCAATCAGAGCTCTCACATGGCGTTCTGCATGCCGGCACTTTGTAGAAATTAAATTTACACGTGTAGTATATAGATAGATATAGAAATGCAATAGATAAAATAGTTTTTTTTAAAATAAATATTATATTTGTTTCATCACTTCAGGTGAAGTCTTGATCGTCCTTTGTGGACATTACCTTTGCAGCTCAGTCTTAGAGATGATCCTGTAACCAAAGTCACATATATGACTGAATAGTTTCAATTAATGGATCTTTTCCACTCATGTTAAGGGTCAGAAATGTATGGAGCCCGTAAAGGGACATGATGGAAAAAAAATATCAGATGGGAGGAAAAATTCTGTCAATGCTTTTGCGTTCTCTCACAAAATGTTTGGATTCCCCCAAGAAACTTTTGAGTTTGCGAGCGAATGCAAAGTTTCTCAGGGGAACACAAAACTTTTGCGAGAAAATGCAAAAGCATGGAAATATATTTTTTCCTCCCATCTCATGTTTTTCCCATCGCCATGTCCCTTTAGGGGCACCGTAGAAATGTAATGATTACCAAGTTGCTTCCGTGTTTTACTTTTTTCACACGGATTTGTTACATAACTTTTCTCATATCTTTAAAATTTGACACAAACAGAAGCTCTTCTTATGAGTATAGGCTGTATTGTTTAATTTTTAAAAAAATTTGTATTGAAAAATTAACCATGTTTTTATGTTTTATGCGAGTGATGCCACATGCCACAGCGTTGCCGTGTGGTTGCTAGGGTGTCACTAGGGTGGTTTCTGGGGTGTTGCTAGGGTGGTTGCTATGTGGTTGGTTACTGACCCAGGTCAAAGATAGTTCAAGTCCACCAAGTCTCAATGGTATTCTGGTCTTTTATATGTGGTTTGTGTCACTTCTTTAATGTAAGAGTACGTTTAAACGACAACAATGTACTAAAAACGAAAAAGTTTTTCTCTTTGCGTTTTTCACGTACAGACAACAACGTTGTCAAAACAATCCCCGTTCACACTGATCCACGAAAACTATTAAAAACGCTGTATTCTGCTGCCAGGCCAGTAGTTGGCGATGTCACTTTGTAAAGAAACACTATGAGCCTATAGACTGAGCATGTGATACGCATGAGCATGACATCACTGTTTTCACAAATTCGCATTTTTGTAGTTTGAAACAGGTTTTCAAAAGTTTGCATTTTCAGGCCCCCGTTGTCGTATAAATGAACGGCCAAAACGCATAAAAAGTTTTCTGTTTTTAGTTGAAAACGAATGGACCCTAAGTCTGTGGGATTTTTTTGGTGCGTTTTATCGTTTGCTAATCTGATCACTATGAAAATTAATAGTACACCTCTTTTCAGCAATACTTTAAGGTGAATGTAGCACAAACAGTGTGGGGGAAATTTAATAATTAGCCTTAGCAATAATTGAACTATTTAAATCATTAGTGCAGTTATCTTACCTGAATAACTTTTGCGATGAAAAAGAGAAGCAAAACACATCTAAACTCTTTCCTGTGTTGCCGTCGATTGACGAGAGGTTCTGGGCGGGAGCTTTAGAGAAATGTGTAACAGAGAACAATGATGCTTTTCAGACTGGATGTCAGCAAAGTGCTGTCAAGCAGACGTTCACACACATTGTCAAATTAATGATTAAGACGAGCTTTGCGCTGAGACTGTGTTTTATTCAGTGTTTCTGATGTAGCGAGGGCCAGAGGTGGCCAGCGGTAGACTCCCTTTGCTCTCAACCCTCCCCCAGGTCTCTGTTCCCCTCATATTCAAAGCCGTCGGCCTCATGGTATATCATTCACTTCGAGTTCACTAATTAACACATTTGTGACCTACATTTCCTGGTTCCTGACTCTCCTGTACACACTTGCTTCACCTTTAACCTACTGTAAAAATGTTAGTCATTTTATTGAAGATTATTAAAGATTGTAAAAATTCTAAAAACATGTTAATTACTTAATTTTAAGTATGAATATGGTGAAAAACTGTATAGGATTTAACAATACAATACATAATTTTACTGTACATTAGTGTAAATTTAGGTTGTTTTAGAAGTAAAATGAGTCACTTTATAATGGTGATATATACAGATAGAAGTTCCTAAAAATATATAAGTTCCTCCTAAATATGCAGGCACCAAGTTGCAATTTTACACTTTGTCACTGTATTTTTTACAGTGAATTTCTGGCCCAGCTGGCAGTTTTTCCTGCAGATTTAAACCGTGCATGTTTCAGATGCACAGCTTACAGTAATTCAGATGTAGCTTTCGTCGCCATGTGTATGCAAGTCCGTTTGAATTATGACATGATAAAGAGAGTTATTGTTACTTCTGTAAACATAATATAAGCCCTCAGAAAAGCAAGAACATCCATTAATTACACACTGAGCTTAGAGCGATCAGGGAGGGAACAGGTGCTGATTGTCTCTGAGCGAGTGCTCCGTGCCTGCAACACCCTGTCTGATATCCCCTTACCCAATGATCCGAGGAACACACAACCGTATTTCTGAGAGAACAGGCCCCAGCTGCGCGTCACACCTCATAACGCCTCAGCGCTACAGTGTTAGGAAGTTTTAGGTGGGTCGGCATCAGCGGAGAGCGTTTCTAGAAATGCAAGGAGTCATATTTTATCACAATTGCTATAACGGACTATTTGAAGTGCATGATTCAGCGTTAGCTCATGAGTAATGTGACAAGAATCCAAGTTAATGAGATCAATCAATCTATCAGGATTATCTCTGGTCCTCACATGAAAAGAACCATAATTTTGGCTCATAAAATTAGAGAATTTATGAAATAAGAGTTTTAGTTGAAACATGCCCCATCTGTAGCAAGAATGTGAATGTCTCAGTGGAAGAAGAGAAACTGCAAGTATGAGAATGCAAAAACTGGGATTAGTTTGTGTAAATCCTGCTTAAAAGACTGGGAATATTATTTCTTGAATCCTTGAATCCACGAATCCTGGATCTAGTTTGGTGGATATTGGTGGATCAGTATAGCCAAAAAATAGCTAGCTGGTGAAGGTGGTCAACAAAGCTTATGAAACTCTTGCCGGTTAAAAGGATAGTTTCTGTCATCGTTTACTCACCTTGTATGAATTTCTTTCTTCTGCTGAACACAAAAGAAGATATTTTGAAGAATAAGGGTAACCAAATAATTGATGGGCCCCACTGACTTCCATAGGATTGGAAAAAAATACTGTGAAAGTGAATGGGGCCTATCAACTGTTTGGTTACCGACATTCTTCACAATATCTTCTTGTGTTTTTGGGTGAACTATCCCTTTAAGCTAGTTAAGAAGCCTGGTATGGACATCAGCACACATTTGGGGCACCTAATGCATGTGATGATATTCATGAGCACAGTGAAATAATCAGCACCTGTTACTGTTGAACATACAAATTTTGAATACAAATTCTGCACACATTCACTTATTTGACTAGTAAAAGCTGCAGTATAAACCAGAGTTTATGGTAGAAGTCAAAGTCTGTCTACGCAAGACTACCAGCATCCCATAATGGGGACCAGCATCCGAAACACAACATATGCTGGTGCCCAGCAAATTTTGTATGTCCTGAAAAGCATCTGGGCTTAATTATGGTTGTTGTTTTTTATCCACGGGTTCTTAACTTAAAAACCCCCCACTGCAACTGAATGAGAGACTGCCACACATGTAGACATACGATCATACAAATGTGGGGATTGGATGAGTGGCATTTGCTATTAGTGAACAAGCAGTTTTTATAGCATTTCAAAATATACAAAAATGGCCAAAATATATTGCTAATATTGATTTTAACATATATTTACTGAAATACATTTTGATAAGGTTTAGTATTTAGTATTTCCTCATTCATTTTTTGATTGAATGATTGATTGATTGATTGATTGCATTTAACCAACATTTTAAGAATGGAAACTTGCACATTTTATAGTATATTTTAGCATTTGTATGAAATGTATTTTAAATTTGGAAAAATAAATATATATTTCCTTAAGCCATGCTGTTTACAACACATATTTTAAATATATTTGAATTATATATTTTAAATATATGTTGTACTAAAATATACTACAAAATGCGCAAGTTTCCATTCTTAAAATGTTTGTATTTTGATTGATTGATTGATAGATAGATGGGTTGGTTGACTGATTAATTGATTGATTAATTGATTGATTGATTGATTGATTGATTGATTGATTGGTTGGTTGGTTAATTGGTTGGTTGGTTGGTTGATTGATTTGATTGATTTGATTGGTTGATTGATTGATTGATTGCATTTAACCAACATTTTAAGAATGGAAACTTGCACATTTTATAGTATATTTTAGCATTTGTATGAAATGTATTTTAAATTTGGAAAAATAAATATATATTTCCTTAAGCCATGCTGTTTACAACACATATTTTAAATATATTTGAAATATATATTTAAAAATATGTTGTACTAAAATATACTACAAAATGTGCAAGTTTCCATTCTTAAAATGTTTGTATTTTGATTGATTGATTGATTGATTGATTGATTGATTGATTGATTGATTGATTGATTGATTGATTGGTTGGTTGGTTGGTTAATTGGTTGGTTGGTTGGTTGGTTGGTTGGTTGGTTGGTTGATTGATTTGATTGGTTGGTTGGTTGATTGATTGATTGATTGATTAATTGAGCAGTGACACTTCAAGTCAAGCATTTTCCTCTAAAGAAAACTGAAAAGAATTTGAGTATCTGTTTTTATAAATAAACCATTTAACTGATCACTTCTTTTTTGAAGAAAAAATGTTTTTTGAAGTACAGTTGTGGTGTTAACTGCCCAGGTCACATAAACACAATCTTGCATCTTACAGTTATTTGCCAGTTATATCAGGAATATTTAATGTCTATCCCATTTGTTGATGTAATATATAATCATTTAGCAGGTGCTTTTATCTACAGCACTTTACAGTAGCAGCCTAGGGCTTAAAATCAAGGGCTTAGTTCCATAATGTAACATTTCTAAATGAAACCGGATATTCAATGATAGAAAGAGCAGGGTTGCATTGATTTAATCCATCAGGAATAGATTGGATCGCAAACATCTCTTGGACTCACTTTTGAGGAAGCCTTTGACCAAGACAAATGTCAAGTTCACCCTCAGGAGCATTTCAACATATCCCAATGGTAAGATATTACATTTTGGTATTACGTACAGATTAATGTGCACAAATGAATAATGCACAATAAGACAAGAAACATATTTTATGAAAGTAAGTACGGTCAGTTTTGACCACGTTAGCTTTAAGCATTTTCCTCAAGGGCACAATGGTGGCCTATTGTGGGGCTCAAATCGACAACCTTCTGGTTGCCAGCCTTAAACTAGAGCCACTACACCAGACCACGCTAGCTTCCAGCAGCCCACAATAGCTTGATCGCAGTCTCTGATACATTAGTTCATGGCTCTGGAATTCCCAGTGGAATTGGAGTCCTGTGGAAATGTGACACAACCCAGCACTTCCATTCCCTATTAAAATGCGGCCATGGGATGCGGGTTCAATGCAATTCTTGCGAGTCAACAATGAGGTTAGAAATACCATCAGGCTTCTGAAACCATATGCACCGCTGTCCCCAAAATAGGTTACCAGAGGCCTTTTAACAGACTCCATCAGGGGAGGTGGGAGACCTTCGTTCACAGGAAAGATTAAGATACCATCAGAAAGAGGTGCCAAGGGGGATCAGAGTGGAATGGGCCGAGGGATGAGCTCACCGATGGTGAGGCTGTGTGTCTCTGTTCCCGGCCGGATCGGACCCTCTGAAGTGCCACGGAGAGACTTGATTGACATGGATGCAAATCATGAATGGTTATATGAATAACAGAACTAGTTATTATTGCCTCTCTGTGAGCTCCTATCGCCTGCTTATGAGAAATCTGCAGACATAATGATCTCTTTGATTGATTGATTGATTCAGATTGTATCTACATTTTCTAGAATAGTTGATAGAACTGTTTGAAAATTGCTTGTGTTAGATAAGAATATAAGATCCAGTTAATACTAGTATATTTAAAGGTATAATTTGGGGGTTTACACTTTATTTTAAGGTGTCCTTGTTACAGTGTAATTATACATTTAATTACTGAGTAATAATAGTTAACTTCATGTACTTACTATAAGGTTAGGTTTAGGATTAGGGTTTGGTTTAGGGTTAGTTGCATGTAATTATGCATAATTAATAGTTATTACTATAGTAACTACATGTAACAAGGACGCTGTAAAATAAAGTGTTACCAATTTTTTGCATCTCTTGTTACAACAAATGCTAAATAATGACTGTCTGCCATTGTTGGGGTCAAGTTAGCCCCTGCTTGACTACATCATTAAGTTAAAATGATTTTTTTTCTCATTTGACAGCCATTTAAAAGTATCCATGTACAGTATTCTGACAAAATCAACATTTTTGCAAGCAACATATAAAATGTACTCCACACGGCTCCGGGGGGTTAATAAAGGCCTTCTTTATTAGGTTAATAAAGTCAGGTTAGGTTAATAAAGGTTAATAAAATCAGTTCAGTTACGCTTTTTTCGTAAGTTGAATACGTAGGACGTAGCGTAAGCGTTTTGAATATGGAAGGTGGTCTGGCGGAAGCTAGATATTTTACTTTATAACTTGTTAAATATGGATATTTTTCTTACACAAATGCATCGCTTCGCTTCAGAAGGTCTTTATTAACCCCCCAGAGCTGTGTGGAGTACACGTTTATGATGGATGGATGCACTTTCTTGAGCTTTAAACTTGTTGGTCCCGTTCACTGCCATTAAAAAGCTTGGACACATCAGGATATTTAATAATATAACTCCGATTGTGTTCATCAGAAAGAAGAAAGTCATATACACCTAGGATGGCTTGAGGGTGAGTAAATCTTGGGGTAATTTTCATTTAAAAGTGAACTAATCCAGTTAGTGCATAAGATTTGACACACTAAAATATGTAGGGGCAAACTTGCTTATTCTGTAAAACAGGTTGCATCGCTTCTGGTTCAGGTCTTTTGTATGTGCTTCGTTAAATATAGAGCCATTTTAATCAAGATACCTTCAAAGGAGCGAGCAAAGATGAGCATAACCGATATCCATTGCATATGCAGATTGATATCTAAAAGTTTTTTTCCTTCTTTTCACTAACATTTAGATATTTAAATTGAATAAAATGCCAACAATAAAAAGAACTAGCTAGGTTAGCTAGTTCTTTTTACCTTAAAATTCCACAAATATCGCTGTCAGTTCGTACTGCCATTAACACTTTCTCTGACAAGCGAATGCAATGAGAACTGTTTTCCTGTTTGTGCATTTGACGTTGCAGGCAACATATGTTTAAATCTGGCATGTGACACTTCCTGATTCTATAATGTCCTGTGTAATCTCTCACTGTCTATCTATATCAATAAAAGTCACAAGCTACATCTACATTAATCCGGATACATTTGAAAATGACATTTTTGTTTTAAAGCGCATCTGCAGTGTTTTCAAGTGTTTTCCGAAAGTTTCACGTCCACACTGAGACATCTGAAAATGCTTAAATCATCCTACTGCGCATGCTTAAAACATTAAAAGCTCCCTGAGATGAGAGACAAGACATCTCAAGCTATTTTTCTGCCAAAATCATTTTATTAGCAAAATATCCAACCACTTATTGGTTCGTACAAGTTGCACTCAATCGCCATTCCATATCTGGTCTATTGCCTTCATGTTTTGATACAGGACAGCAATTGCTAGTAAATGTTTTGTCATCTTTGCAGGAATGCAACACTGTGAAAGTGAATAGCACATAGCAGGCACAGCAATGCCAGTACAATCATAGATATGCATCACATGACTATACATGCGTCATCGTTTTCGAATGCCTCCGTTTCCAGTCCACACTATACAACGTGAAAACGGTGTTTTCAAATGTATCCACTTTAGACCAAAATGTATGCGTTTTCACACATTTACGTATCCGCAATAAGGCCAAAAAGATCAATTACCTTCAGACGAATAGATGAAATAGCATCACAAATATCCTTTGCAATCAACAACCAGGGTGTTTACTGACCGCACCTTAAAGAACTTCCTTGTGCCCTAAATAGATTTCTTTTTCTCGATCTCCACTTCCTTTGGCCACAGCATAAAATCTATTTTTGGCGATAGTACTTAATCCAGTTCTCCAAGCTCTCCAGTGATTGAATTAAAATACAGCGGGAGCAAAATGAAGACAACAAGCTGTCTTAAAGCCAATGGAGTCCAGTGACAAAAGCCTTGTCATGCTCTGGTGGGGTCTTGCCTCTAATCCAGAGGGTTTTAGAGGCAGCAGACACTGGCTTGTTGTTCTCTGGCGGGGATGGCTAGGCGCTAAGTAACTAGCAGAGCTACTGGCGACAGTTCCGTCCAGGAGAGATGGCCTGCTAATCCTAATCACGCCTGAGAATGCCGTCTGGGTCACATGACCTTTCACTAGCTGTAATGGAAGGGGTCATAATTGGGATTTATCGCCGCAGAGGCAGCCTGCAGGAGAGGTGCCAGTCAAAGGGTTCTGGGTCCTGGATGTCTGACGGGTATAGTGGAGAAGAATGAGTCATCTGAACGCTTATAGACACATTAAGGCCACATTGAGCATGTAGAAACATCAGACACTAATTCAAATGAACCTTTCGAATGAGTGTTTGAATGAATGTTGGCTGCAGAAACACGTTATTTCGATGGTCCACTTTAGACATTCTATTGCAATTACATGTCAATTAGCAGTCATTAGAGCATTAGTAGACTGTCTGCTTAATATCTGCTAATACTTTATTTTGATGCTCCCCAACAGACATTCAGCTGACTATAAGAAATTTTGCAAGTATGTCAACTTATTCTACTAAGTTATAAAGTCAGGATTGCGTGATATAAAGTAGAATTGCGAGTTATAAAGTAAGGACTACAAGTTATAAAGTCAGAATTCTGAGATATAAACTTGCAATTGCTGTTTATATCACGCAATTCTGATTTATATCGTGCAATTCTGACTTTATAACTCACAATTCTGACTTTATATCTCGCAATTCTGACTTTATAACTCACAATTCTGACTTTATATCACAAAATTCTGACTTTATATCTCGCAATTCTGACTTTATAACTCACAATTCTGACTTTATATCACAAAATTCTGACTTTATATCTCGCAATTCTGACTTTATAACTCACAATTCTGACTTTATATCTCGCAATTCTGACTTTATATCACAAAATTCTGACTTTATATCTCGCAATTCTGACTTTATAACTCACAATTCTGACTTTATATCTCGCAATTCAGACTTTATAACTCACAATTCTGACTTTATATCACAAAATTCTGACTTTATATCTCGCAATTCTGACTATAACTCACATTTCTGATTTTATATCACGCAATTCTGACTTTATAACTCAAAATTCTGACTTTATATCTCGCAATTCTGACTATAACTCACATTTCTGACTTTATATCACACAATTCTGACTTTATATCTCGCAATTCTGACTATAACTCACATTTCTGACTTTATATCACACAATTCTGACTTTATATCTCGCAATTCTGACTATAACTCACATTTCTGACTTTATATCTCGCAATTCTGACTATAACTCACATTTCTGACTTTATATCACACAATTCTGACTTTATATCTCGCAATTCTGACTATAACTCACAATTCTGACTTTATATCTCGCAATTCTGACTTTATATCACAAAATTCTGACTTTATAACTCGCAATTCTGACTTTATAACTCGCAATTCTGACTTTATAACTCACAATTCTGACTTTATATCACAAAATTCTGACTTTATATCTCGCAATTCTGACTATAACTCACATTTCTGATTTTATATCACGCAATTCTGACTTTATAACTCAAAATTCTGACTTTATATCTCGCAATTCTGACTTTATATCTCGCAATTCTGACTATAACTCACATTTCTGACTTTATATCACACAATTCTGACTTTATATCTCGCAATTCTGACTATAACTCACATTTCTGACTTTATATCACACAATTCTGACTTTATACCTCGCAATTCTGACTTTATATCGCACAATTCTGATTTTATAACTCACAATTCTGATTTTATATAACGCAATTCTGACTATAACTCACATTTCTGACTTTATATCACACAATTCTGACTTTATACCTCGCAATTCTGACTTTATATCGCACAATTCTGATTTTATATAACGCAATTCTGACTTTATAACTCACAATTCTGATTTTATATAACGCAATTCTGGCTTTATATCTCACAATTCTGACTTTATAACCCGCAATTGCGAGTTTAAATCTCGCAATTCTGAGAAATAAAGTCAGAATTGTGAGATGCAAACTCACACATTTTTTCTTTCTTTAAGCACAAACTCACTTAATTTTGATTAGACTTAAACAAGACTTAATATCTAAAAGTTGGCATGAAACAAAAGTTTTTTCTTCCCTATTGTGACGTATATTCAAGTGAAACGGCTTTTCAAACAAGAACAAATGTAGGGCGGGGCTTGATTTGTCTGTAGGGAATCGATTGGATGGTTGTGGTTTGCTATTGGTCGATCTCATGTGAATGACACGTTGCCCTGCCCTCACGCCAATAAACGTCATCAGAAGAGAAGAGATGTCACTTCAAGAGGAAAGGGAAGTTATTTTGATTAAAGATTACAAGGGCACATGAATTTTAAAACAATGATTTGCACGGATAAATCTAAATAAGAATTGTAAATTTTTTAATCATTTTGCTTCTCAAGTAAATATGTCTTGATCTAATTTTTTTTTTTAGATATTTTTAATAGAAAACAAAACAAAACAAAAATACTTAGCAAGAAAAACATTTTTTGCTAAGCAGTGATACCACACAAGGGAAATTGGCAAAATACTTCCTGTTCCTATTTGTAGTCCAACTTCCTGCGCAGTTGATTTATGTTGTCTTGTGGGAACATAAGATCTAGGTCTTTCCATGTTTGAGACATGCATTGTGTTGTGACATCAACACGTCCAAACTTTAGTGGAAACATGAGTGCAGATTTTGCCCCCCAAATCCCATTCCTACTTTTCTTGGTTAACATGAGGACTCTCCTTAAGTGTAGGCAGAAGTACAGATTGTTGGTCGAGATTTGCTGGAGGGTCCTCTTCAACAAGAAGGCCTTTTCTGTGTCTGGTGTAAGTCTATTCAGGGTGTCCTAATCCTGTTAACAAGATCCCTGACTGTGGGTGTCTGGGAAGTTGGATCAATATCAAATTCTCTCTTTTCACTGTTCTGCTCAGGCAAGCGATAGGCCAGCTTAAGAGGGTCTGGCAGGAGAATATGTCGCTCCGTGACTTTGCTGTACCAACAGAGATTCAAACGGATTTTCGCGCTGCCAAAATTACTATTTTACAAGCTAGAGGTTTAGAAATGTTTTTGATTTGTGGTGTTTGGTAGCATCATGTGTAGTTCTATTGCTCATTCTTGGGATTAGGGATTTAAACAAATCTAACTCTAAGTATTAAACTTTAGCATGTTACTTGTTTGTGCTTCGGACAAGAATGATAGCTCAAATCAGGTGGTTCGTTGAGAAGAGGTGTGCCAACGCTATCTCACGACCAATTCATACGTATTTTATGAGGTGGCTAATTCATACAATTTGTCTAAACCCCAGTGACGGGTAGGGTATTCATACGAATTTGGCAACTGTAAAGTACTTACGATTAGGCAAAAAACGTACGAATTCGTAAGAATTAGCCACCTCGTAAGATATGTACGAATTGCCGTGAGATGGGTGTGCTAGTAGTTTTCTAAGCGATCCGACATGCAGTGCTCACCTGATTGTGATTCATTTAAGATGTTTAACACATCAATTTAACATGATCGATACTAATTCTGATATGAAATTATGACATTTATTCAGCTTCAACATTTGCAATTGTTGTTATATATTTTAATCAACTGACAGCACTAATTATAAATTATATTTCATTAGTTTCCAATTTTGAGAAGGCTTTTAACAGCATGTTTTCCCTGTCTGCTGTAAGGAGTTTTAATATAGTCAGTCACTATATATATATATATATATATATAAAATGGTTAAAAAAATATTCCCGGAACTGAGTTCCCATGAAATTGGCAGCTGAGCTTTTCTCAGTGATCCAATATAAATTTTTTACCTGATGAATAAAATAAAATAAAATAAAATAATAAAATAAAATATTTATAAATTCATATTTATTTAAACATTTATAATTTATATATATATATATATATATATATATATATATAGTTATAAATATTATATATATATAATATTTATAACTACATTAATTATAATAATATTTAAATTATTTTACAAAATATTAAATGTAACAAAATAATTATAAATGCAAAATCTTATAATAATTTATTATTATTATTATTAGTATTATTATATAAGGTGTACTGATGTTTACAAAATATGAAATAATTCAAAATATGTATAATGATAATTATTATAATTATTTAATAAATTTAAAATTATAAGTAATTTTAAAAGTATACATTTAAGAATATATTATTCATTTGAAATATTATACTAAATAAATAATACATTTTATACATTATATTTAATAATAATATATTAAATATATTATTTATAAATATATTAATTGTATTTATATAAATTAATTTTATTTAATTAAGGTTTTTTTAATACAATGAATTGAATTAACAGTAGCGGGTATCGTCAGTGGTCCCAATTAGCAGGGTCCACGCTCAGGTGAACAATGGTCCTCCTCATCAGACATGAAATATGCTCTCAATTAATCACGGGGGGACGTAACCTGATCCGGGGTATTTTCTCATCTTCGTCTTGACTGTTGGGGCTGGATAATCCAAAGGCCTTGATGTATCATTGCCCTGTTGGATGTCTGCTGACTAATGTACCAGTAAATGATAAAAATAAGTAAGAGGGGGTGGTACAAGTCAAGTGGAACTTAATTACCTCTGACAAGAGTTTTCGAAGAAAATGAAAAATGGATACCAGATCACACACGTGGGGATTGTGTGACAACAATGACCAGCTCTCTAACAGTAAAGGTAATGTATACCATATGATGCAAGCTATTATTTATAACCAACATTTCTTAAAGCATGTGATGAATTGTACAATACTGGAAATCTAATTATTTCTTTTCCGATCTATACCACCCAGCAATCCGCCTCCAGAAAAACATGTTTGTGTGTGACCGAGGCAAAATGACACGTACTGAGAAAAAGTCGGTCTCAGGGGCCTTCGATACAGCAAGCGTCCTGTGTGTCTCCTGGGGGTCCGAGCGCTGTGTGCATCTGGAAGAGATATTTGGCTGGAGTTCTACCCAGAAGGCTTTCACAATGTGCCTTCCCATCTCTGAAACACATCAGAGTTGAGATGCATGTCAGGAAGACGAAATGCAGCATTACCGTCCGAGAAGAACAAGAGGGTTTATTGAGCGTAATTGCATGGAACAATTAAACTAATCTGATGAATCACAAACACATGGCTGATTTTCTCTCATTATTTAAAGGGGACCTATTATGCCCCTTTTCACAAGATGTAATATGAGTTTCTGGTGTCCCCAGAATGTGTCTGTGAAGTTTCAGCTCAAAATACCCCACAGATCATGTATGATAGCTTGTCAAATTCGCCCCTATTTAGGTGTGAACAAAAGCACTCCGTTTTTGTGTGTGTCCCTTTAAATGCAAATGAGCTGCTGCTCCCGGCCCCCTTTCCAGAAGAGGGCGGAGCTTTAACAGCTCACACTTCAGTTGATCAACATCAACAAAGCTGGAGAATCTCACGCAGCCAAAATGAGGATTGTCAGTAACGGTGTTCAGCCTTACATTGTTCAAACCGGAGTCGACACTGATGGCCTACATCACAAGGGGAGCGAAATCTGAGCAGCTCATTTTTTCACATGCTTGCAGAGAAAGGCTTACCAAAACAAAGTTACTGGGTTGTCCTTTTTCATGTTTTCTGGGTTGGTAGATGCACCGGGGACCCGATTATAGCACTTAAACATGGAAAGAGTCATATTTTCATGATATGTCCCCTTTAAACTAATCTGATGAATCACAAACAGAAAACACATGGCTGATTATTTATTTCATTAGAAGCCTTTGCCACAGTCTTTCCAGTTAACACATATTATATTTCATAAAAATCATTTTGGATATCCAAGATGTTTATTTCGGGATCTGGTGCACCATAGTTTCAGCTGCACGCCCTCCATGAACTCTTGCACTTTGACTGCTAATCTCAAATTGCTCCCGATGTTCACACAGGAGCTTTTGGCCGTGCTAATTGTTTTGCTTATTTTTATCTGTCTTCCCATTTTCCTTTCAGCGCCGAGTGGAGGAGCAGCCAACACGAAGCAGGTCCAACAACATGCCTCTCAGCACGAGCGGGAAGTCTAATTTTCACATCTGCTCAAGTGAGAGGCTTAAATCAACAATCACTTAAGATAACAAGACTATATAATTTACAAAGGCAATGAATTTAACTAGCAAAGCTCTTAAACACCCAATATTGTGGGCGTTTGTAGGCCCTGCTGAGTTGAGCAACTGCAGTGAGTAACCGGTGACTCAAAGAAGTGGCAGAAGTTCAGATCTACTCCGTTCCACAAGAAGCAGGTTAAAGTCTTAAACTATGCTGCCATATTTCTGATGCCGTGTTTCATATTCCTGGCGATGAGCAACTGTTTCACAGAGATGATAGGACATCATACACTCTAAAAATGCTGGGTTAAAAACAACCCAAGTTGGGTTAAATATGGGTTCTTTTTGACCCAGCGGTTGGGTTAAATGTTTGCCCAACAAGCTGGGCAGTTTTATTTAACTCAACTATTGTTTAAAAATGACTATATGGCTGGCTTAAAATGAACCCAAAATAGATTGGAAATTAAAATCAGACACATAATTACTAGAGGCAACAATAATAATCAAAAGGTGAACATTTATTAATAAGCAATTTAATAAATGTTTATTGTTTAATTATTATTCATTAAACTAATTAATAAATGTTAATTTATTAAACATATTAATAAATGTTCATTTCCAACATGCTTTGGGTTCATTTTAAGCAAGCAATACAATAATTTTTAAACAATAGTTGGGTTAAACATTTAACCAAACCGCTGGGTCAAAACAACCCAATCGCTGGGTTTGTATATTTTTAACCTAACTTGGGTTATTTTTAAAGTGTAGAAGGTCTTTATCTATTAACATTGCACATTTTGTGCACTCTGTTAATATTAGTATTGATTGCCAGAAAATTTGGCAATGGGTAAATATTACATTTTATTATTATTTCTAAGAAAAGTGTCATTTAAAATGAATGAGCAGTGACTTACAAAGTGATCTTACTTTGAGTTCACCTAGTAGGCGATAAAACAGGCTAAAAATCTCATAGACGTACAGTTTACTACCGTTCAGAAATTTGGGGTTTGTACGATTTTTTAATGTTTTTGAAAGAAATCTCTTCTGCTCACCAAAGTTGCATTTATTTGATCAAAAATACAGTAAAATTGTGAAAAAATATTACAATTCAGAATAACTGTTTTCTATTTCAATATATTTTAAAATGTAATTTATTCCTGTGATCAAAGCTGAATTTTCAGCATCATTACTCCAGTGTTCAGTGTCACATGATCCTTCAGAAATCATTCTAATATGATGATTTGCTGCTCAAGAAACATTTCTTTTTATCAATGTTGAAAACAGTTGAGCTGTGTAATATTTTTGTGGAAACTGTCTGTGGTGCTAGACAGTCTTAAAAGACAATATTTTGCAGTAATTATCTTTATATAAAATGAAAGTTTGTTAGTCCATTACAAAGGCATTAAAATCTAATGTCTCTGAGTCATAAAGTAAAAGTCTTTGGTTCATTTGTTCAATTATTGGGGAGTAATGATTATTTGCTGTCTCACAGGGACTCTTTTCTTTTTTAATATGAGTTAGGACCGTTTGCCTATAGTGGCATCTGCTGGGAAAGTATGGATGTGTATTGTTCTTCATAGCCATTATTATAAAATGAGTTCAGACTGAAATTCAGCTTGTTAATTACTGATAATCTTCTCTGCCACTCTCAAATTTCATTTGATTTATAGCAGTTTATATTAAGTATACACAGTATACTCAATTTACCACATCAATCATTTCAGTGAATATAGACTTAAATGTCAGTCTGATCCATATATAAAGCTATTTTATGACTTCGGAAGACTTGAATGGACTACTTGTCTGATATTAATAAAGCGTGTTTTTGCCAGTGGTCACTATTCATTTTCATTGCATGGAAAAGAGCGCCGTGAACATCCTGCCTAACATCTCCCCTTTTTTATTTTTTTATGGTATATTGCAGTATTTACTATAAATGATTTATCCATACACACACACACACACACACACACACACATATATATATATATATTTTTTTTTTATTCTTGTGCCTCGTAATCTTTAATCAAAATAACTTTCCCTCCCTCTTGCAGCGACATCTCTTCTCTGATGATATATACTGACGTGAGGGCGGGGCAACCTGTCACTCACACAAAATCAACCACAACCATCCAATCAATTCCCCATGGACAAAATCAAGTCCCACCCTACATTTGTTCTTGTTCGAGAAGCCGTTTCACTTGGATATACATCACAATAGGGAACAAAAGACTATTAAATCTTCCTTCCTTTCAATTAAAAATCGTGTTAATGTTTGTAAATACATCAATTATGAAACAAATTCAGTGTGAGCTGTAAAGCAGCTCTACAGAAGACAATAGTATCATTATACGACTCAATTTAGTTAAGTGTTTCAATTCAATTGAATAAGTCTCAATGTTGCGAAGTTCATCAATTATGAAACAAGTTCAATTCAGCTATAAAGCAGCTCTAAGGCAATAGTGTCATTATTAAGCTCAATTCAGTTCAATAATGGTGTCAGTGTTGCAAAGTTTTATTTCAGCTTTGTTCTCATCTGATAGTGTCAGTGCAGGTGTGTGTTGTGATGTCCAGCTCTCTGTTGTGGGTCCACACTCAGTTTTCCATGTGGAATTTCCTCTATCTCTTGTTCTGTGATGACACCCTCGGGCACTATCTCTTCTCAGGGTTGAGGGAGCATTAGGGTGCAGGACCTCACTGATGTTTTGATTGTGTATCGATCTTAATGGTCTCCCTGTCTCGATGACTTGTTAAAAGAAAGCAAGCGTGCAGGGCTTCACTGCAGCATTGCGGTCGCCCTCCAAACTGCTGTCTTGGGGATAATGCTTAAACCACAGACCGTTTTTTTTCCATTTATTATAGCTGAGAACTGTGAGGAGCTCCTTCCGCTTGTTAGCATTCTGGAATGTGGCGTAATGCGCAAAAAACAGTTTGCGGCAAGCATTCTTGGTCAGACGCTCATTTCAGGACTTTTTCCTGACATGGCACCCACATGATTAGCACAGGATCGGAAAACACAATGAGTTGTGAGACATCTGGGAAAGAGCGTACAGAGATGATTCCGAGAGCCAAACCACTGTTGTTGTTTTTATTGTCGTCTACGGGACTGACTACATTTATCTGAATAGTTAGGCCAGAAACATACTTTACGCAAGTAGAGGGTTGTGGGGTAAACTGTGACACTTTTTTTACTTAACCAATCCTTTGTCAAGTAAAGTAATAAACTAATATGCCAAGTTATTTCAGGATGCCTGCTATCAACTGAAATTAGAAGAAAGCATTTATAGGGCCACATAAATATGGCATAAATATTTCATACAAATATGAAAATTGTAGAAAATATGAAAATGTGGTCCATTGCCTCATCTTAAGGGTAAGTTGTGTCAAAAAAAGGTTAAAATTATTCATCTTTACAATAAAATAAAAATATGAACTTAAACTACCATTCAGAATTTTGGGGTAAGATTAAAAAAAAAATTGATTAGGGCTGTCAAATCGATTAATCGCGATTAATCGCATCTAACTTAAAAGTTTGTGTTTATATAATATATATGTGTGTGTGTGTGTGTGTGTGTGTTTGTGTGTGTGTGTGTATATATATATATATATATATATATATATATATATATATTCACACACATATATTATATAAACAGATGCGATTAATCACGATTAATCGATTTGACAGCACTAAAATTAATACTTAAATTCTATTTTAAATAAATGTCGTTCTTTCTATTCATAATATAATATTAATAATAATAATGAGAAATTTTTATTGAGCAGCAAATCAGCATATTAGAATGATTTCTGAAGGATCATGTGACACTGAAGACTGGAGTAATGATGCTGAAAATTCAGCTTTGCATCACAGGAAACAAAAATTACATTTTAAAATATATTGAAATAGAAAACAGTTATTTTGAATTGTAATAATATTTCACAGTATTAATATTTTTACTGTATTTTTGATCAAATAAATGCAGCCTTGTTGGGCATGAGAGACTTAGTGGCAATTCAACAACATGATATATATATATATATATTAAATATACTGTATATTAATACTAGATAAATGTCCTTTTATTAAAGAGGTGACACATCTTACCCACTGACTCTGATTTCTTCTCACATCCCCTACATACAATTGGGAAATGTATTGCAAATTTGCGGTAACAAACCTCAGTACTCAAGAGGGCGATAGAGTTCAAATTTATCTGTTAATAAACCAGATATGCTATTATTTCGGTGGCAGGATACTCTTCAAACTGTTTATGACAGTTTGCACTGATAATGCAATGCGTACTTACGAATTTTGCACAGAATCGAGTTTGAGTAGCTAGAAGCATTGTACGTACTTGTATACAAGTATGTTTTCGATATTTTTCTTTGGGGCATATAGTTTTTGGGTGGGCCTGCCAACAGTGGCTATAGCACGTTAAACGCATCTCGCATTTCACTTTGAAACCCAATGAGTCTAATGCATTTCAACCGGTCGGGATAACATGGCAGCTCTCGCTCCAGGTGCTGTTTCTATCGCCACCAGAGACGTCGCCACCCAGGACGCTGAAACATCCCCAGGCCACAACTTCGAGAGCCTGTTTGTGGTGCCTTCGCCAGCTTCCCTTCTGCTCTTTTGAGATCCATTCAGCAGTTTTATCACACCTCCGCAGGATCTCCAGTGAGCTGATGTGTGTTTTGGGCCTGCAGGCGGTTGGTGAAACATGACTGATTTGTCAAGGGGCATGAGTGATGTCAGGGAGAGAGGAGGGACATATTTCCACCCGGCAGGTCAAGGGTCAGCGTGAGGTTACACTTAAACAGTGTGGTAGAGCTAAGCAGGGCCTGGGGCTTCAGCCTTTCATAGAGTTGGAGACACATCCCTGTTTAGACAACAGTGTGAGGAGTTGCTTCAGTTTTAACTGTCTGCCTTAATGTTTACACGCTGAAGAACGAGTCAAGGTGCAAAAAGATTCCTTTCTTTACATTTTATGGAATAGCTCACCCCAAAATGAAATTTCTCTCTTGTTCAAAACCCTTTCTTCTGTGGAAATTTACCAATAATAGTGCATATAGTGAGCTGTCAAGCTCCAAATAGGCCAAAAAGCAACCAAAAAAAGTAGTAGACTTGTGTGCGTACATACTTAGGGGTGAATTCAAGTTGATTGGGACACTTTTTGCCATTGAGATGACTTGGAAAAAGTGTCCCAATCAACCTCAAGTCTTCTATGTTTGCTTTCTGTAAGGGAAAAGCCAATTTTTGTTGAGGTGAGATCAGAACAGCTCGATTAAATTATTAATGGCTAAATAATGCTACAAACATATATTGCTGGCCCAAATCAAGCAAACATTGTAGTACCCAAATCATCTAGATATGATATGATCAGTGTTGGTGGTAACGCATTACAAGTAACTTGAGTTACGTAATCAGATTACTTTTTTCAAGTAACTACTAAAGATATTCGCGAATAATCGTTTGACATATTATGAACATATCTTGATTATCAGAAAGAGAATCACAGTTTTACACACGGCAAAGTCCTGAAATATTTCCATTTATCTGTTTTGCAATCAGCAGGAGGGAAGGAGGATCAGCAGGAGACCCTTGAAGGTGGCCACTGTCAGACAGGTATGAACAGCTCATCAGATGAAAAATGAAGGTGCTGTTTTGTAGACAGCGCAAGTGTAATTAGCCCAGACAAAGGAGTTGGTCTGCGCTTAGTAAAGCTTCTGTTAACCTAACGGGGTCGACAGGTTCACATACGTATGATGTAAATGCAACTCCTTAAAGGAATGTTCCAGGCTCAAGTTGAGCTCTATAGACAGCATCTGTGGCATAATGTTGATTATCACAGAAAATAAAAAAAAACACTTTAATTATATATGCATTTTAGTCCAGTTGTGAACTTTAGAGTGTCATGCTGCTTTTATTGAATTATTCTTTTAATTGACTTCATTTTGGAGTTATTTGGCATGAAACACAGTTCTTTCCCTGTCATGTGTGTAAGGGCTTGTTTAGATCGCTCATGCTGTCACAACATGCCACATGCACATTTCTGTCTGACATTAAACACATTTAAAGTGACTCAGGCCCCTCCAACCGCCCCATTATGTGAACCAGAGTCTCAACAAATTTAAAACAAATTGAGAAATAGGGGCAGCATTCCCCCTACAGGGAGACAAAGCAATATTTTAACATTTTAGCAGCCCACACAAATAAACCCAGCTCTCCGTGTGGGTCAGGCAGCCGCGGACGAGAAGAGGATCATGGGAGGTATTGACGTTAAACTGGAAGAAAGGGCTTTTCACAAGGGGACACTCCTGAGGGTGCACAAAAACCATTAAAGCTTTGAAAAGTGGACAGTTCATCAGTTAGACACATTTAACCTGTGAAGAGACAGATTCACGTGACACATGCTCATGTTTTTATGCTGGTGCTGCTATTAACAAGCAAGGTAGATTTGAGGAAAATATGCAGGGAAATGTCACAGCATTTTTCAATTTTTGCTTTAATCTCTAATATACCTGTAAATGAAAGATCAACCCATAACAAATGCTTAAAATAATGTTCAATATAGACAGCAACTGTGCAGCTCACTTTAAGCAGTATTTGCGCTGAAAGTTATTTTCTCATTCATTTTCAAAAAACACATTAATTCATTTTCTCATTCAAATTCAGAATGTTCTTCAATAGTTCAAAACTGAAAAAATGAATATTGCACAATTTTATTTGAAGAAAAAAAAAAGAAAATTCTATCAAAGGTTATGATTTAATAATTTATGAATTCTAAATTTTAATAAATTATAAAAAATTACAAAAATTCTAAGCTTAAGAATATATATAATTCTTTTCTTACAGAAGCAAAGGTGTCTATATATATATAGAGTATATACTGTATATATACTGTATATATGTAAATATGTATATGATTTGTTTGCTTGTATGTATGAAATAAATATAAATATGAAACAAATTTAGTAAAGTATTAGTATTATATTTAGTAGTATTTGCATTTTAATGCAACTTTGACTTAAATACAAATTTGTAGGTGATGTGTGTGAGTGTGTGCATAGATGTTTCTATATTCATATAAATATATATATGTGTGTGTATATATAATCTTGGACATTGGACGTACATTTGGCACTACACCATTCTTCTTACTATTATATAATATTATATAAAAAATTGAATAAAGTATTTGATTATTACTTTATTAGTATTTGGATTTTATTGCAAAATATTCCCATATATACAAATGTACAGGTGATGCAGGAGATTACGTCATTTTCTGTGGATTATGGGATTGGGTGGTCACTACTGAGCTGTTTTGCCACAGTTCTGGTTTCCATGATAGCAACAACTTCTCTGATTGGTGGATATCTCTCGAGGATTATGGATTGTGTAGGTCTTCACAGGGACTTTGGCTGTTACACCACCTCAAGAGCTTATGGTTGGTCTTCTGATATCCTGATTCTGATATCCCAGGCGAAGCCGGGCCTACTCCATCGCACGGAAACCAGATCCAGGACTCACATGAGCTGGGATTAACACAAATATTTGAGCTTTGCCTTCTTCCCAGGTAACGATACGGCCACCTGACAGCTTTCCACATCACTTCCAACCTCTCACCTCCCAAAACAGTCAGCAAACGTTCAGATTTTTGGCTCTCGGGTTCCACGTATATTGTAAACAGCGGTCTGAGGAGGTGTGTAGGCGTCGTACAGTTGGCCAGTTTCAAGGTCTGCACATTATAAGTCAGGATCCATTTAAAAACAACGCTATGCATCTGCTCCAGTCGGAGAGATTGGATTTTTTTTTGATGAGGACCACAGGTTCCCCTGGCCACCAGAGGGTTTGTGCTGAGCATCAGGTTTCAAAAATGTAAATCTTAGACTCAGGTGAAATTGAACACGGGACCACACAGTGCCAATGTCAAACGCCATGACTGTAAATTCACATGCATCGTTTTCAGTGTTGGGATGGGGGTAATGAAGTAAGACTAAGCAATAACAAATGCTTTGTTTAGGTAAGCTTAGGGTTGAGAATTTGGTTCAGCATATGAAATATTATTAGGACGCTGTTGCTATTATAATGACTAATATCATGTCATTTGTTTTCTGTCTACTAGGGTAAATGCAGCTATATATGTAAGAAAGGAAAGACCAATCACAATTCAGTATGCAAATAAAGATGAGCATGTAGTCCAATCAGAATGCAGTAAAATTAAGTTAGACTAATGTAAATTATAAGATTGAACGAACTCAAATAATATAAGTGTAATTGACCTAGTGAAATTAAGTTGAGAAAACGTAATTTTTTTAGGTGTTACCAATTGAAGTATTTTTTTAAGTTGATCAATTCACCGCTATAAAAGTTTACTATGACAACTTCTGCTTTTCAGTTTTTGTTCCTTGAATCGTTTTTGCAAGTGAAGGGTTTTGGATTGTATGTGTTCAAATCTTTGCGGTTCATTTGTTAGTATTTCATACTGAGAGTGACTCCATTATTTCCTAGACAGAAAAGGATTTTCTTCTGAGCCGTACTTAGGAATTTATTTAGTCATTTGGGATTGAAGACATTTTTTTATTGCCTCCCAATTGTAAGATTTAGAGATGTAAGGCATGAGAGGTAGTGAGAGAATACTAGAGCAGGTGTGAATAAAGACCGTAAGTGCTTTCACAATCCACAAGAGGTGCTGACAGTAATTTATGGTTTATATATCTTTAGGATTTCCAACGAGCAGCTCCTCAGCTGTAAAAACATAGATTAATTTCTTAAAGGTAGCACAGCGAAGACAGGTCAAGATAATCCCTCTTAAGTGAGCTCGATCATCGCAGCATTTCGACATCTGAGAAAGTACATTTGAGGTGTGATGCACCTGTGATGTCACAAGGTAATGAATGAGCCAAAGAAAGCTGTTCCTAAACCCGTGCCTGTGACTTTTTTCTCTCTCTCTCTTTTTCTCCCAATCTCCCCGCACTTGCCTGCATGGGTGATTCTAATTCAAGCTTCATCTCCTCACCGGTTGTCTCTCAGCGCCTTGGCCCCTTTCGCTGATCTTATCTCCCAATTACTGCCCTGCAAACATTCCTGCACTCCAAACAGACTCCGAACTGGAGTCCATGGGATCACCTGTTCACTTCTAGACATGCATCTACATCCTGTTCTACACCAACAATAAACAGTTCTTATGTCATTCTTTCAAACTGGCCTTTATACAGAAAATATATTTTTTAGCATAAACGGTTGACCTCTAGTAACTGCCAGTGTGGTAATAACATTTCTATTGAATCTGTACTCAAAAATAGGAAATATGATTAATAAATAGAATAATATTTGTTTCCACCTGTTACTTCTGACTTTATGGAAGCTTGTTTCTGCCATGAAATAAAAAAGAAAAAAGAAAATTGCGACTTTTGTGTGATATTAAGTCAGAATTGCAAGTTATAGAGTCAGAATTGCGAATTAAATTCAGAATTGCGAATTAAATTCAGAATTGCGAGTTATAAAGTCAGAATTGCGAGTTATAAAGTCAGAATTGCGAATTAAAATCAGAATTGCGAGTTAGAAAAGTCAGAATTGCGAGTTATAAAGTCAGAATTGCGAGTTATAAAGTCAAAGTCAGAACTGTGTGATATAAAGTCAGAATTGTGTGATATTAAGTCAGAATTGCGAGTTATAAAGTCAGAATTGCGAGTAATAAAGTCAGAATTGCATGTTATAAAGTCGGAATTGCGAGTTATAAAGTCAAAGTCAGAATTGTGTGATATAAAATCAGAATTGTGTGATATTAAGTCAGAATTGTGAGTTATAAAGTCAGAATTGTGTGATATTAAGTCAGAGTTGCGAGTTATAAAGTCAGAATTGCCTGATATAAAGTCAGAATTGCAAGTTATAGTCAGAATTGCTTGTTATAAAGTCAGAATTGCCTGATATAAAGTCAGAATTGCAAGTTATAGTCAGAATTGCTTGTTATAAAGTCAGAATTGCCTGATATAAAGTCAGAATTGCAAGTTATAGTCAGAATTGCTTGTTATAAAGTCAGAATTGCCTGATATAAAGTCAGAATTGCAAGTTATAGTCAGAATTGCTTGTTATAAAGTCAGAATTGTGAGATATAAACTCGCAATTCTGACTTTATAACTCACAATTGTGAGTTTATATCTTGCAATTCTGATAAAAAAAAGTCAGAATTGTGAGATATAAAGTCAGAATTGCGTGATAAAAACAATTGCGAGAAAAAAGTCAGAATTGCAAGTTCTGATTTTATAAAAAGTCCTCTACATATTATTTAAGTGATGACAAAAACAAATGAATATTTAAATCAACTTAATTAAATTGCATGTGTTGTAAATAGTTAACTGATTTGGGGCCATTTCTATTCTCTGCCAATAAGAGAAGGAGAAAAAAAAAAATCAATAGTATGTCCAAGGTTCTGAGCATGACCAATACTTTAAATACTTTCCTAAATGTCACAACACTGGCAAACTTCCCATAAATCTCTGTGACTTATGTGAGTGGATCTGGCTGGGCTCATATTTGACCAGTGAGAGCTCTCCAAACAGCAGTAACTCTGCCCTCCTTCAGTACGGACATTACGACCTGCAGACGCGGGGGATTGTAAGCCCAAGGTAGCGTATCAGTCAGCAAAATAACTGACAAGGGCTTCATGGGAAATGACACAACAAAAAACACCTGAAACCTGGGAGAGCAAGAAAATGAGTGAAAATGGGGGTGAAATGGCATTTCAGGGGCGCCTGATATGATTTAGAGAGCTTTAACTCACCCCTCCTCTAGTCCAGACCTCACCTGCCCCTCAGGAAACATTATGTTCTTACTGTGTATATTTGCATTGTCGTGTTTTATTGCACTTTCTGTGGTCCTCACCTCCCAGAAGTTACGCTTAATGGGCGATCCGAAAAGGCACAGCGGGGGATTTGTCTTTCATAGCCTTTTAAGATTAACACAAGACATGCCACTGCAATATTTTCGTCTAAATCTGTGAGATTTTTTTATCAGTTTTATTGGCCACAAGTCAAAAGTTTAAGTCTGATCACTATGAATATAGCAAATATCAGAATTTGCCAAAATAAATAACATAATTTAAAGGGGTCCTTGATTATGATTTCACTTTTTTAACTTTAGTTAGTGTGTGTAATGTTGCTGTTTGAGCATAAACAACATCTGCAAAGTTACAATGCTCAAAGTTCAATGCAAAGGGAGATATTTTCCTTTACAGAAATCACTTTTTAAGGACTACAACAAACGGCTGTTAGGGACTACAACGAGCTTCTTCCCGGGTTAGTGACATCACAAACCCTAAAATTTACATAAACCCTGCCCCCGGGAACACGCAACAAAGGGAGCGAGACCATGTTGGGCTGCTTTAGAGAAGAGGAAGAGCTGTTAAAGCTCCGCCCTCTTCTGGAAAGCAGCCGGCTCATTTGCATTTAAAGGGACACACATAAAAACGGCATGTTTTTGCTCACACCCAAATAGAGGCAAATTTGACAAGCTATAATAAATGATCTGTGGGGTATTTTGAGCTGAAATTTCACAGACACATTCTGTGAACACCAGAGACTTAGCCTATATTACATCTTGTAAAAGGTCCCCTTTAAAGTTTTGTGCACAGGGCAGATTATACTCTTACATTTAACACAATAGTTTGTTTAAATATCTAACCCAAAGCAATAGAAACATCAATCATCACTAATTAATATCCTATGTGTATACTTTATGAATTTCAGAGTCTGTTTACACTAATTGTAAGTAAAGCCATTACATAAATGATATAGTTACCTCAAAAACACCTGCTCATACTTTAATTAACAGCTAGTCATTGACAACATAAATCACTGTATTTATCAAGTTGTGCTTGGTGCACTGACTGAGTCTTTCCAAGAAACAACCCTGTGATCTTTGGTTCAGTTTTCTAAAGGACCAAGAGTATCGTTCTACAAGTGCCCTTGATAGCTTTGACCTCTGACCTTAACATTGTCTGATGTTTCAGGGAAGCAAGAGAGAAGGGCAACATGGGTCAGATAAACAGGAAGCAATTACATTCTTACCAAAGCATTAGGGTTGTCACATATGGTAAAGAAAAATATGTATGTCCCATTTAAACGAATTTAGTGCGTGTGTTCAATGCACAGAACGGTCCATTTTGATTATGAAAACTGATGTACCAAATGTAACTTTTCAGTTTAATATGCAGATACAATTTTAAGTAAGCCATTCACATGTTGATTTCTCTTAAATGTGTAAACACTTTTGCTCTGTTTCAGCGCCCCAACATTGCAGCGTTGACTGAGTTATGGCTAGGACTTTACTTAATGGATGACAGGTAAAGTGTAGAAACCTAATCAATATTTTTGCAATTCCATTAACTATTTCACCTGTATATTTAAGCAGTGTATTTTATTCACTGACATCTTCCCAAATGTGCTACATACAAACACACATTTCACCTCTTTAAGCATGGCACACAATAGGCCTCAAGATCTTACAAGCGAAAATCAATCCTGCGTCTCTCCTCACATCTGACCTCTGCACTCTCTACAAATCCTGAATTAATTAAAGAGGGAAATCCCACTGGCCAACACAGAAGAGGGATTGAGTGTTTTTGGCCCCCTCCGAGGTACCAGAGGATTAGAAGAGCTCACTCAATGATGAGAGTGTTTCCAAACCTCCTGGTACATGCAGTGAAAGACATACCTGCGGTCATGTTTTCATTGTCGATACCGATGGCATTCATTTCACGACTTAACCAGTGATGCTGATGTAAATAGTATAGCATGATGGATAAGCTCTTCAAGTTAGGCTACGTCTACACTCCAAAAAATAATGTGTTGGCTCAACAACAACAAAAATTAACACAACAGTTTGCATCAATTTTTTTGAGTTATGACAACTTTGAGTGAATTTACGTTCCACCAACAAGCTACACTGAGTTAGAGGAACTTAATAAATTGTAGCATAAACACAAATTTTTAAGTTGATTACTCAAAAAAATTAAGTCGCTCCAACTACCAGAGTTGTAGCCCTGAAACCAATTAATCTTATCTATTTCAGTTCAAATCAACAGCTATCATAGCACATGCTAATACAACTTATTTAACATGTAAATTTAATAAACAAGTAAGATAGTCCTTTTCACTGGCATTAGCGCAGTCATTGCTTATAGAGTTAATGTAGTGTTTACCTTCATGTATCTACTCTTCAGCACAATGATAACCACAAAAACTTCATTACAGAAACTCTTTTAAATATCAAACATAACAGCATTAAACACTAACAGGTCTTTCCCTTCACTAAAAAGCATAAAATAACGCTTTCAACATTTATTCTCTTTATCCAGTCCTATGTAAAGCATGCTGGGTACTAGAAATCCACTGTCTATTTCCGAAGTTATCAAGATATTCATTACGTTACTACAACTTAATTTTTTTATTTATTTTTTTTAAAAAAAAAAGCCAATTAACACAGAAATTTGAGTTTAAAATTACAAACAATATTAAGTTGATGTAATGATCAACATTATTATGTCAACAGAACTCAACAAAATAATGTTTGCAACTTAAAATGTTTAATTAAAACCATAAGCATAGTTCTTCTATGGCATCACTGAGAAAACCCAATTTTTTAACCTTTATTTTTAATAGTGTAGCAGGCACATACTGGTATAAACATAGATATCTATCGGTACAATGCGTCACATGACTAAACATGCATCATCATTTTTGAATGCCTCCATTTTCACTGTCCACACTACAACCCCAAACAGCATTTTTAAATGTATCCACTTTGGAGAGCGTCTTAAAAAAGCTCAGTTTTCACAGGACAAAAACGCCTTCTTAGTGTGAACGGAAGGCCAAAAAAGATGAATGTATCTCGATTTTTGTAGACGTATCCTAACATTTAGAGGCTCAGAAGGATGTTTTTGATGGCTTTTTGAAAGTTTTCCAAAAGGGATAAGACAGGAGTTCACGTTTAACAAGAGTTTTGCTCATGGTTGAGTCAACCCTGGCCTTGCCCCTTCGTCCTCGAGATGGAGGCGGTTCTGGGTTTGGCTGCTGACCCACTTGGAAATCCAGCGCCGTAGCTTCAGCTTACATGGGTCGCTCCTGTGGCAGGTTCCCAGTGGTACATACCCCGCGATAAGGAGCTGCAAGGGAACTATTGTTCCCTGAGCCCAGTCTGTCATCAGGGGCTTGTTGAGCAAATACGCCCAGGTATGACCGCGGTCTCAGCATCTCGCACTCCACCTACCTGTCACTTCCAAACCTGAACCTTGGAGAAACAGAAGTCCTTCTTTAGGAAGAAGCCAAGTGTATAATGACATTTTTGAACTGTCATTAGCACTCATAATTGACCTTACAACAGCGGTTATTTAACCAAGGCCACCGCTTTCCAAGGGCGGGTGCTTTATTTTTGTGCGTCAAACAAAATGACAGTGCAAGTCGGCTTGCTTGCTGATGTACCTAATGATTTTGGAATAAACTTTTTTTGGTTATGTTGAAACCAAGGCCGTAATCATGTCTTGAACATGTAACATGAACGAAGATCAATGTCATTAAGAATGTGAAGTCTTGATTCAATGCTTGCAGATTTTGTGAATGGTAGGCTACAAACGAAACTCCATTAACTAGCCACTCTGCATACCTAGTATCCGAATAACATGTGCCATAACAAATGCCTTTTTAACATAGTCAAATGAAATTGACAAAAAAGGAGGTTTGTATGTGTCCAAAAGCTTGATGGATAAATTGGCAGATGGCAACAAGGCTTCTCAACACAGCGATTTGAATGGCTATTTGGGCTGTCACTCATTTATCTGCCGTAGGTCAATTGCACCTTTGAGAACCACATTTCCACAGACACTAAAATTCCCCTGCACTGCACAAACAGGAATGGTTTTCTCCGCTCTTCGGTGGAGGGATGAGATTTCTCTGTGGTGTGACCTAAATTTTTTAGGATTGTAATCTAAATGGGAAGGGACGAACCGCAGGGCTTGTGAAAGTGATCGTATGGCCTCCTGAACTGGGACTGTAGACTGCGAGGAAACGCTCTCTTTAAACTGCCACTTTCAATCAGGAGTTTGACCGTGGCGGCGATCGCGGGGCCTCGGTGGAGGGAAGGAAGTGGGTGGGAGAGACGTCTCTCGCTTCATGAGCTTGATCCAGGATCTGCTCCCTTGACGTGCGTTTGATGGTGTTACATCACAGGCCAGGAGCCCCAAAAACAAGAAAGTGCATGTCTAAATTATAAAGCTTGATTTGCACCATGGCCAATTTTCATATAACACCCTACCCAGGAGTTATTTAGATTTTATCTTGATTTCAGTCATGGGACTCCTGATAGTCCAGTTTTAAGGCACATAATTTTCACATCCAAAAACAACACAGTTTAGCGCCAAATAAAGGCTCGAGATATTCTCATGTGTGCCATGTGTTGCATCACTAAAGTCACACATTCACTATTCTTCAAATTACAGATGCCAAAGACGTGCCAGTCTCAGAAGCTGTGTGAAGCTCTCTTAAAGACTCATTCATCATGGTAAAACGGTCATCCTCCATTTCAGAATAAACAGGCTGTCGTTTTTAATACATTCATTCATGGGTGGCCACCCCTGCCCACCCAAACAGCCCATTGGAAGGTCTGGAGAGGTAATTTTCTTTAATAACATACCGTCGTAGTTTGAACATGGTTATTAAAAACCACCACTATTCTGGGCTTGAGGGGTTTTGTGCCAGCCGACAGTCCTGCATCTCTGAACTAATTCCATAAGAGTAGGAGAAAAATTGCTGAGCAACATTTATGACAGAGCATTTTTTTTTTTACAGAGTGAGACTGACACAGTATGGCTCCCTTAAACACTGGTTATTATTGTTAAGCATTTTGTGATTTAACTTGCTGTAAAATGTAAGTATTAAAGTGCCATTCCAGACCAGCTTTTCAATGCCCATTTACTTTAGTCTAGACGATGTGCAATATAAAATTAATCTCCAAATTGCAGCCATTACTAAGAGATTTTACTTTTACAGCAGAAGTATTAGCTCATAAAATCTAAAAATATTTTTTATAATTATAACGTTATCTAATTAATATAAATATTTTAGTTTTATAGTATAGTAGTCGAATATTCAAAATAACACATAGACATATGCATATACATATTATATATTACCTAATAAATATATATATATATACAGTATATAGGCTATATATATATATATATAATCACTTTACAGATTTGATAATGTGATAAATTAAATAAGTTGTAAATATTTCATGTTGATATTAAAAAAAATTAATAAATTTAAAGTATTTATTTATAAAATTAATACTATTAAATAAACATAAGCAATTAATAATATTAAAGAAATATTTGTAATAGAGTTTAACTTTTATTAATGTCATTCCAGGAGCTAAATATTCAAGATGTTTGAAAGCACAAATGAGACATGTGACGCTGTTTATAGTCGTCAGTTAATGGTGACGTTGCTCAGGCTTCTGTCTCAGTTCTGCAGTGATGTTTTCACAGTCCAGGAGCACAAAAAATAAACAATTCTCCGTTACCTCGGAACGGTAAGGCCAGGAATGAGGAACGTTTAGCAGGCAGCTCTAGTGAACCACAGCTCTCCAAATGAATATTGGCACAACCAGGGTGGATGCCCTCTAAGAAACGAACCGTGAAAGGCAGGAAAACCTGTTTATTATCAATTACATGGAAAATATGCACCTGTCACTAACTCTTATTGCTGTTATGAATTATTGCCAGCTTAACTGTGTAGGAAAGCATCTGGAATACGTTGAGTTTACGTCGTAATATAGCCAGTATCATGCTTCTTTTAAAGTCAACATGAAATCAGATTTCACGTCCCTGGTTTTATTGTGCACTATTTAGTGCATGATATTGCAAAGAAAACAAATGTTTATCTTCATAATCTTTCAATAAAATATAAATGCTAATGTTAGCAAATAGCTATTTAACCATTGTTTCATGCTACTGTTGTATATAATGCAGCCTTGTTAATAGTTAATGCATATTTTTAATACCAGTTAATGTTATGAATGTGTTTTATGTTGACTTTAACCATGTTCTATGATGTGGTTATTACTTGATTCAATTCTGAATGTGCATGTAATCCAGTCTAGTGGTCTAGTGATGAAGCTGCAATGTTATTCTCTCTTTCTTTCCTTTTCAGAAAATAAATTTGCTAATGTGCTGTGGAGCTATATTTAGACCCCTGGCCAAGCTCTGGATTTTTTTTAAATAGGCTAATTGATGTCAGCGCTGTGTATGTGCACGGCTAACACAGAGCCAGAGGGAGCAGCCGGTAAAACACTGCTGCGTTAAGAGAAATGCACTGGTGTTAATAACCAGCTGACAGGTGCAGGACCCTGAACTACAGTACGGTGTACAAGCCCGGCGCTCTTGAATAATTAGACAGTGCAAAGGCCAAATAAGAACCACCTGCTACAGTTTGGAGAGCGCTAGTCATTGCAGTCTGCTTGCTGCTCGCCGCCTGCTGAAGAAGCTGTAACTAAACCTCACCCTCGGGTTGTTCCAAACCTGTATGATTTACTTTTGTTCAGTAGATCAGGAGGTATTTTGAAGAATGTTCAAAGTAGCGCTGTTTGTAGTTGTATGAACTGTTATAATGATGCTGTATTGTCTTTCTGCAGGTTACAACTTTACGGCAATAGGTGGCGGCAAGTTACCTATATGAGTGAGTCGTTGAATCATTCCATTCAAAACACTGATTCATTCAGAATGAAAGCAAGTGGCTGCATCCAAAATCACATACTTTTGAGTAGGTACTTACTATAAATAAAAGTATGAATGATTCTATGAATGTGTGTAGTATGAATGTAATCTGGACGTGCTACCTTCGCCATGTTGTCATTATCATGTCAGTATTTTAAAAAAAATCTTACTAAACCCAAACTTTTAAACTTTAAATGGCCACAAATGGAGAAAGATTCTTTTCAGAACTAGATGGTCATCTACCAGCAGGGGTTTAACTGGGCTGGCCATACGAACCAGCCAAAACTTGACCCTTGAAGAATGTTCAGATTTTGAATTAAAGTGCCTTGGAACGTGCAGCATTATTCAATGTGTTGATGTAATTTCAACTGAAACAGGAAGACAGGGCGGGACATACTGAACAGCTCCTCCCCTTTTTAAAATAGCCAATAGCATTTTGTTTATATCACAGCTCAGACAGAGCCGTTGAGCTTGGTAAAACCTCAGTTTCCTTCTAATCTCTAACCGTTTTTTCTAATCTCTAATGTAATTTCAACTGAAACAGGAAGACAGGGCGGGACATATTGAACAGCTCCTCCCCTTTTTTAAAATAGCCAATAGCATTTCGTTTATATCACAGCTCGGCCAGAGCCATTGAGTGTGGTAAAACCTCAGTTTCCTTCTAATCTCTAACCGTTTTTTCTAATCTCTAACTGTAATTTCAAGTGAAACAGGAAGACAGGGTGGGACATATTGAACAGCTCCTCCCCCTTTTTAAAATAGCCAATAGCGTTTCGTTTATATCACAGCTCGGCCAGAGCCGTTGAGCTTGGTAAAACCTCAGTTTCCTACTAATCTCTAACCGTTTTTTCTAATCTCTAATGTAATTTCAACTAAAACAGGAAGACAGGGCGGGACATATTGAACAGCTCCTCCCCTTTTTTAAAATAGCCAATAGCGTTTAGTTTATATCACAGCTGGGCCAGAGCCATTGAGTGTGGTAAAACCTCAGTTTCCTTCTAATCTCTAACCGTTTTTTCTAATCTCTAACCGTAATTTCAACTGAAACAGGAAGACAGGGCGGGACATATTGAACAGCTCCTCCCCCTTTTTAAAATAGCCAATAGCGTTTCGTTTATATCACAGCTCGGCCAGAGCCGTTGAGCTTGGTAAAACCTCAGTTTCCTACTAATCTCTAACCGTTTTTTCTAATCTCTAATGTAATTTCAACTGAAACAGGAAGACAGGGCGGGACATATTGAACAGCTCCTCCCCTTTTTTAAAATAGCCAATAGCATTTCGTTTATATCACAGCTCGGCCAGAGCCATTGAGTGTGGTAAAACCTCAGTTTCCTTCTAATCTCTAACCGTTTTTTCTAATCTCTAACTGTAATTTCAAGTGAAACAGGAAGACAGGGTGGGACATATTGAACAGCTCCTCCCCCTTTTTAAAATAGCCAATAGCGTTTCGTTTATATCACAGCTCGGCCAGAGCCGTTGAGCTTGGTAAAACCTCAGTTTCCTACTAATCTCTAACCGTTTTTTTCTAATCTCTAATGTAATTTCAACTAAAACAGGAAGACAGGGCGGGACATATTGAACAGCTCCTCCCCTTTTTTAAAATAGCCAATAGCGTTTAGTTTATATCACAGCTGGGCCAGAGCCATTGAGTGTGGTAAAACCTCAGTTTCCTTCTAATCTCTAACCGTTTTTTCTAATCTCTAACCGTAATTTCAACTGAAACAGGAAGACAGGGCAGGACATATAAAACAGCTCCGCCCCTTTTTTAATGTAGCCAATAGCGTTTAGTTTATATCACAGCTGGGTCAGAGCCATTGAGTGTGGTAAAACCTCAGTTTCCTTCTAATCTCTAACCGTTTTTTCTAATCTCTAACTGTAATTTCAAGTGAAACAGGAAGACAGGGTGGGACATATTGAACAACTCCGCCCCTTTTTTAAAATAGCCAATAGCGTTTAGTTTATATCACAGCTGGGCCAGAGCCATTGAGTGTGGTAAAACCTCAGCTTCCTTCTAATCTCTAACCGTTTTTTCTAATCTCTAACCGTAATTTCAACTGAAACAGGAAGACAGGGCTTCAGCATCTATTTATAATGTAGGGGGCGGGACACTTTAGATTCTAGACAGCATTTGATTGGACAGAAGATCTGATGAGAAGCTGAAGTCTGCGGTGATGTCATGAAAATCCGTGATCTGTTTTAGTGGAAGTGAGAGACTAAGTTTTAAATGCTTAGATTTCCTAAATGCGAATTTTGTCATTGTTTTGGAACACACCAGCTTATTCATAACCTTAAGGCTGACATATTCATACTAAAAGCTAAAAAAAATTCAATTTTGTTTTCAGGGGGACTTTAACTGTGCATCAAATTTTGAATCAACTTTTTTCTTTCTTGCTTGAGAGAGAGAAACAGTACAGTATTTGAAGGCCTGTGTTGAGAATCCGCTGAGTTGTTCTTACATCTGTGCATTCTCCAAATAAACAGGCTGTCAACAGCCCGTCTGTCCTGACATTGTATACATGGCACACGGAGAAATGGCCAATACAAATAGGGTTGAGCTGAACCATATTGCATTTTGGGGCTTACGTAGACAAGCTGCATTATCACACTGAACAAATGTTTCTGAAACTCATCTACTGTACCAGCCAAACTGACTGCTTTGTCTTTTGTATGCCAAAAATGCCATGCCAACTCTGCATCTCCTTATGGCACTACACTCTAGAGTTTACACTAGAAATGCATTGATTTCATATGGGTGTTTCGTAAGGCCACAGAGGGTTTGTGAAGGTGTCGTTCCGTCATGCAATGAAAAATTGAGAAAGTTTTAACATTTATTGCAACAAACTGAGAATGATCAATGATCAGTCCAACATGGTGAAATCTGGACAAACATACAAAATTGAAAAATTAATAGATTCCAAATAAAAAGAAGAAGAAAGCCAAAGTAAATAAATATGTCAACAAACTTGAATTAATATGATCTGAAACTACAGCTGTGGAAATAAACATCCCAAAGATGCACAGATGGGCTACAAACACTTGCAATTAATTATTCATTTTCCACAAATATTGTTGTTTTCGGGAAAGACTCACAAACAAAACATTGAAACTTTTGCACCCTCTGCGCTGCTGATTCTGCCTTCATTCTTTAACCCGCAACCTCCCGTAGTGTTAAATCAAAACATAGTCAGACGTCTCTTTCGCTCTTATATTTCAGTTTATGCTTTCTTTGCTGTTTGCAGTAAGTTCATAGCTGCCAGGGAAATTGCCTTCATTAATGGCAGACTGTTTACCTAATGAATCAGACTCTTGCTTTAGGTGCAGCCTGTGGTGCAGTGACGGTTTCTTGGCCCTTCACAGGGGCTGGTTGGTTTTGTCCAGTACAGCTGGAGACTTTGTCATTAGCTATGTTTCAATCCAACGTTGCAAATTTAACTTAAAAAATGGAATAGAATAAAGCAGCGTTTCTATCCCATGTTTTTAAGAGAACAAAATTGTCACTTCTTGTGAAATTGGTGCAAAATATCTGTAATAAAAATGGAAGTTGCTGCAATCAGCGAAGCCACTGTGGATTTTTTTTGTACATCATAAATTTATTTGCGCTTCAGAGCATGCAGACAAAGCGCTGTGTTATCTTGCCTCCGGTGGCGGATGCCTGGTGTTTGGGAACGCAAACGTGAGACATTTCTGGGAGTTTATTATGCCCAACCATTTTGATGACAGACTTTGGCTCAGGCATTTTAGATTGGCAATCCTTCCGTTTCCTTCCAATGCAATATCCCAAAAAATAGGTGGATGGAAACATATCTATTGTATGAGATGTGCAGTGCAGCATGAAAGATTGTGGAGGAAGCAACAATGACAAAATAAAATGTTGTTGTAATGTTTCTTTTGCACAGGATGGAAATAAAGAGCTTAAGTCATTGCTCAGTGAGGGACTGACACCTTACATGGCGAATTCAGCTGAAAGATAATTTTGTCATGTTAGCATTTTAATATTATTGTGTTTTTATCAAAAAATATGGATGTTCAATTGGTAAAACGTACAAATGTTTGTGCTGTTTTTTCCCACCAAAATGATGGCACTTCCTGAATGATGTCATTAAGGAACTGATTTTATTCAAAATATTCCAATCAGAGAAAGGAAAAAAAGAAGAAACACATATAGCTGCTGAAATTTCAGCTTTGCATAACAGGAAAAAATGAGCTGTGCTGGGGAAAGTTACTTTTAAAAGTAATGCATTACAATATTGCGTTACTCCCTAAAAAGGTAACTAATCGCGTTACTTTTTATGAAAAGTAATGCATTACATTACTTTTGCATTACCTTTTCTCACCTGGGCTGGGCTTGCTTGTTTGCTTTTTGTTTTAATAACAACAGAAAAGTTCTATTTTTGGCAAATGTAAAGGCCCTGTCACACCAAAAGTGAAATGAATAAGCCTCAGGCTGAAGGAAATGCATATTTACGCCTGTACAGTAGAGGGCGCAGCTCAAACAAACATTTCAGCTGTGCTGCCATTCTGGATTAAAGAAGAATAGGATACAGGAGAAGGAAGTTCAACACTCTTATTTCTAAATCTAAAGTAATTTTTGCTTATTAGTATGGTTGAATTAGATCATTGAAGGTCAGCAGCAAAGACATTGGTTAATAAAGTGAGATTAAAGGTGCTGTATGCGAGTTCTCAAATTCGTTGTTGAACACTGTTGATATTTGAATTCAACCCAAACAAACCCACCCCTCTCTTCATTGCTCCGCCTCCAAAACTCACACTCCAATACTAACCACGCTGCTCTGAGTGGGTCTCGAACCCCGGCCCGATCGCTGCTGGCATGCGAGGCGAATGCACTAACAATGACACTAAACATCACATTCTCCAGCAATCGTCAGTGTGCAGTAGTTTGACTTCAAAACTCTCACTATATGGCCACTGTTACACACGCAATGCGAGAGTGGATGTCTGTTTATATGCTTCACGAAAAATAAAGCGCAGATGATGAACGAACGACAAGGAAGCACAAAAACTGAACGTACAGTACACAAGAGTTTGTTGTTAATCGCCAACAGAACAACAGCTACAGACAATCAAAACCCAGCGTTACTCACATGATAAGGAATCAAAGCAGCCTCTGCGTCTGTTTTCAGGCCTTCCCACTTAGCTCTCTCCAGCGCTGGAAAGCTTTTCTAATATAAACACGGGTCCTAAAGCGCTTGCCCAGTCATAAACCTTCATTCCAGTGATATTCTTTTGAGCTCTTTTGTATTGTGTCCCATCTCTCGTTCTGCAGTTTTTTTTTCTTCTTATTTTCAAATCTCCCTCTTGCTCGTTCTCTCTCCTCGACCGTCATACGCCCCCTAATGCTGATTGGTTACACGTTTGTTGTTGGTATCGGCCTGACTAACTTCCAAACAATGTTTTTGAAATAATACTGAGTCCACCTTTAAATACATAAAGTATATTTGTGTAATTTAAAGGGGTGATTGATTATGATTTCACTTTTTTAACTTTAGTTAGTGTGTAATGTTGCTGTTTGAGCACAAACAACATTTGCAAAGTTACAACGCTCAAAGTTCAAAGCAAAGAGAGATATTTTCTTTTAAAGAATTCTCTGTTTAAGGACTACAACAAACGGCTGGTAGGGACTACAACGAGCTTCTTCCTGGGTTGGTGACATCACTAACCCTAAAATTTACATAAACCCTGCCCCCGAAAACACGCAACAAAGGGGTGAGGCCATGTTAATGCAATACAGTACGTAACACACATGCAATAGCATGTCATAAAAGCAAGATAAGTTATAACCGTAATTAAACTAAACTATACCTTTAATCGTCATGCAGCATATTTTCTCTGGCTCTGTAGGATCTTACAACAGTTCCCACAATATAGATTATCATGACAGAATATGCTAATCAATGACTTGAATATAAGTTAGTTAACTCCACATCAGCTACATAAATTCATCAACTAACCATTCAGAAACGTCCTGTTGCATTCTACATGTTGTCACTTCTTCTTGAGTCTCTCCATTATTGTCCGACTTCGGTTTGAACATAAAAGGCTGAACAGTTTCTGACATTTTCAGTGAGTCTTCGTTGCTAACACTATGTGCTAACAGGAGCTCTTGAAACTCCGCCCTCTGCTTAGGAACAGCAGCTCATTTGCATTTAAAGGGACACACACAAAAATGGAGTGTTTTTGCTCACCCTCAAAAAGTGACAAATTTAACATGCTATAAAAAAATTATCTGTGGTGTATTTTGAGCTAAAACTTCACATACACACTCTGGGGACATCAGAGACTTATTTTATATCTTGTAAAAATGGCATTATACCACCCCTTTAATATAGTTAATTATTACAGGTTTGCGTAAAATTCAGAGATTGCATCTCACAGTTTTTATTCATTTTGAGGAATACTGAATGTTTTCGTGCAAGTGAGATGAGTAAATACATGTTCATATTCAGTCTAGAACTACAATAACCATCATGTTCACACAGCGCACACAACACCTCTGCACTTTATTCCTCTCAACATGGGGACAGGAGAGCTGTCAGTCAATACATGTGAAAAAGTAAATGCGTTACTTATTTGAAAAAGTAACTTAGATATTTTGCTGTAAATTGAAAAAGTAATGTGTTACTTTACTAGTTACTTGAAAAAGTAATCTGAAAAAGTAATCCGACATAACTCAAATTACATTGTAAAATGTATGAAAACCGTTATAAATAGTATAGTAAAATTGACAATTAGATAGGTGGGTGATGTAGTTTTAGTGAAATTATATCAAATGAACATCTTTTTTCATCAAAAAAAAAAAAAAACTAAGTAAGTGTAATATTTTATTCAATATATTAAAACATATATGACAGGCATATGAAGTGTACTGTATAATACATATGTACTTTTTAAGACCCCTCGTTTTGGGTGGGCCTCGAACCTTAATTAGGGAGGTCAAACACCCCTATGTATAAGGAGCATATCTAATCAGATCTAGCAAATCCCCCCCCCCCCCCTTTCTCTTTCCATCACTTTTCTAATCTCCATCTCTTTTCCTGTCTGTCTCTTACATGTTCCTCTCTCTCTCCCTTGTTTAAACTCCCTGTCTTTTCCTGCCTGTCTCTCTCTCTCTGGTTCTCCTCCACTGTCTGATGTCTCTCTCTCTTCTCTCTTTGTGTGATTGTGTGCTGGACATGTCTAAGCTTGTGAGGTACGGTGTTTGATGTCAGTTAATTTCTCCTGGTGCTGACAGCCCAATGGTCCCGGCGAGGCCTTCGCCAACTTTCGGTTCCCAAGGTAGTCCCGCTGTAATTGTGGACCCGCCATCCCCCTCCAGTGGATTACAGGATTTCTGCCAATTTACCTCCTGGGATGATGTTGCTCTGTGGGAAAAAAGGTACTTACTGGAGACCCGCGCACAATATATAGTCTGATGCTAGAGAAATATTTATTTGAAAACTAATTAATTGTTTTGGAAGGCTTAGAGAGGCCACTGTTTGAGAAGTGCAGTGGATGACGGTAGAATTCATGGGAATTTGTGTCTGTCAAGTCAATCAATCAATCAATCAGTCTATCTATCTATCTATCTATCTATCTAAATTCATCCATCCATCCATCCATCCAATTATCCATCCATCCATCCATCCATCCATCCATCCATCCATCTAAATTCATCCATCCATCCATCCATCATCCATCCATCCAATTATCCATTCATCCAATTATCCATCCATCCATCCAGCCAAATCCATCCATCCATCCATCCATCATCCATCCATCCAATTATCCATTCATCCAATTATCCATCCATCCATCCAGCCAAATCCATCCATCCATCTATCCAAATTCCATCCATCCAATTATCCATTCATCCAATTATCCATCCATCCATCCAGCCGAATTCATCCATCCATCCATCCAGCCAGCCAGCCAGCCAGCCAGCCAAATTCCTCCATCCATTCATCCATCCATCCAACCAAATTCCATCCATCCATTACATCCATCCATCCAAATCCATCCATCCATCCAAATCCATCCATCCATCCATCCAGCCGAATTCCTCCATTCCTCCATCCCTCCATCCATCCATCCATCCATCCATCCTATTATCCATCTAATCAAATTCCTCCATCCATCCATCCATCCATCCATCCAATTATCCATCCATCCAGCCGGATTCCTCCATCCCTCCATCCATCCATCCATCCTATTATCCATCCAATCAAATTCCTCCATCCATCCATCCATCCATCCATCCATCTAATTATCCATCCATCCAGCCAAATTCCTCCATCCATCCATCCATCCAGCCAGCCAGCCAGCCAGCCAAATTCCTCCATCCATCCATCCATCCATCCATCCATCCAGCCGAATTCCTCCATCCCTCCATCCATCCATCCATCCATCCAGCCGAATTCCTCCATCCCTCCATCCATCCATCCATCCATCCATCCATCCATCCTTCCATCTAATTATCCATCCATCCAGCCAAATTCCTCCATCCATCCATCCATCCATCCATCCATCCATCCATCCATCCATCCATCCATCCAGCCGAATTCCTCCATCCCTCCATCCATCCATCCATCCATCCATCCATCCAATCATCCATCCATCCAGCCGGATTCCTCCATCCCTCCATCCATCCATCCATCCTATTATCCATCCAATCAAATTCCTCCATCCATCCAATTATCCATTCATCCAGCTGAATTCCTCCATCCATCCATCCAATTATTCATCCATCCTTCCTTCCGAATTCCTCCATCCATCCATCCATCTAGCTGAATTACTCCATTCATCCATCCAATTATCCATCCATCCTTCCTTCCGAATTCCTCCATCCATCCATCCATCCATCCATCCATCTAGCTGAATTACTCCATTCATCCATCCAGCCAAATCCATCCATCCATCCATCCATCCATCCATCCTAATTCCTCCATCCATCCAGCCAGCCAGCCATCCATCCATCCGAATTTCTCCATCCATCCAGCCAAATTCCTCCTTCCATCCATCCATCCATCCAATTATCCAACCATCCAACCAACTTCCATCTATCTACATGTTTTAATTAAAACATACTGTTGATGACAATATAGTATATATATGTTTAGTAAAATATGTTTAATTAGTCATAATGCATCTTTGTTGTGTTGTCCTCATTATCATTAACAAAATCAAAACCTCATTTCAATGAAAATTTCATTAAAGAAATTAACGCTGAACATAATGATACTATTTAATCAGTCTAGTTTATTGTGCCCTTTACGAAAGACATCGCCTTAAACATACGAGGGAGAGAAAGTCGCCCTGTAGTCTAGTGTTGATGGACGGGGAACCATTTAGAATAAATAAGTGGCGACCCCCCCGGCACTGGATCAACAGAGCAACATCAGTTACTGTTGTGAGCATTCAGCCTGCCTTTAATGGATACGTTAAAAACGACATACGCAAACACGGTAACATAATAGTGCTTCTCCCCTAAGAGCACTACCGTGTGTATTTCCCAAACGCTTTTGGCTTATACTGTGTGATTTCCCAAGGCCGAAGTGCTTGTGTAACATCTGATTTTAATTGTTGGCATTGTTCCGGGGAAAGACCCCCCATGGCAGCGATCCACACCATCATTTAAACAAAATATCACCGATGCTGCTGCTGAAAGACACATTGTGCATGTGTGTATTTGTAAAATCTGTAACGGCACCACTTTTCTTTTCAGAAGAAGTTGAACATCAGCTTTATTGCTGTAATCTAGTGTGGGGTATTCTCCCAGCGCAGGACATTTTAAATTAACATCTCTCAGTGAGGAGGAATTGCTCTCGCCATTGTGAGAGAGGAAAGATAATCTTCGCTGGTGGCAAAGTGCCCAAACTTAGGCTTCGTGGGAAGTCCACACTCCCTTCCCCGACATCTGCCAATGAGTGCCTTCAACGACACCTCACTGTCTCCAGAAGCAAACATTTTCCAAGAACACAGTAAGAAATATATCAATGTTACTTTAAGGAGTTATTTCTACCTGACGTGGTGCTTAAAAACTATTTTCATTGGCGTAATAACAAGTTGCATGATTTGAGGAATTACTGATGTCACAAACGGTGCAAGATGAGCTTCAAATTATTAGTGTTAATTGCTTGTTGGTGCCTATTTTTTGTCTTTTGTCTTGTACAGAGTTCTCATGATCATGGAAAACCTGCAATATCAGTTATTTTAAAAGGCCTAGCCTGGAATGAAGAAAGTCTCATTATCTATGTATAAAATCTGCATGTCTACAGATCTACTAAGAGACTTGAGAAATAGTGTATAAAGGGATAGTCCCCAAAAATGAATATGAAAAGAAGATATTTTGAAGAGTGTTTGTAACCAAACAGTTTTGGTTACCACTGACTTGCATTGTATGGACAAAAAAAAAAAAAAAAAGGGGGTGAGGGGGGCTATATCCTTTAAGCATCAAAAACATTTTAATTTTGTCAACTTCTCAGCCTAACTTTTGTCATTCTATAGAAAAAAAGGTAATAATAATGTGCTTATGTCATTTAAATGGTGCATCTGTCATTTTTAGGCTTTCGTAAACTGACTCATGAAACAATCGATTCACTTAAATGATTCATTCAAAAACAATGATTCGTTCACAAATGGGAATCCTGCATTTAGATTTCAAGAATTAAACTTCTAAGCACATACCATCAAATTTAACCATCATTTTATAGAAATCAGACTATTGAAATCTGACATCTACATTGCTTAATTTCCAGTCCGTGAACCCAAAATTGCTGATACAAACAAATTTGATTCCTCTCATTTCTCTCCTCATGCCCCCTTCAAGCCGAACACTTTTTCAACCTCTGAAACCATTAGCGAGAATTTATCACTGCTGAATCCTGCAATAAGTCACTCAGCAGGCTCCGACTTGCCAAGTCCTAAATTTCCTGACGTGTCGGGGCCTGAAGGAGCGCAGAGGCCTGATAAAACCCTTCGATGATTCCACTTTCCCGGAAAAAGCAGTGAATGCAAGTGTTCTCCATATTATGACTGCTTGGAGATGTGAAATGTGTGTCTGTTGGAGAAAGTGCTGCACTGGTGTGTTTCACTGTCTGCTGTCCCCCTCCCTTTGTTGGGTATTATAATGATGTCTCGTTGCCAGGCCAAATTAATACCGGTTAATTAGTGCCTGACTTGCTGCTAACAAGGTTTTTGTTAAGGCTGCTCTTGACACTAAATGCCGGTTTTAAGCTGTGGACGCTGCCAAGTCGCCCTGCCAGGAAACAGGAAATGGATCAGGACTTCATGTCACCATAAAGCAACAGTAGAACGGTTCCCAGGGCCACACTGGTCTCCCAGAGAAATGACATCACCTCTGAAAACACCCCCCAACACGGCGATAAGAAGAACGATGAGAAGAAATGCCGTAATCACAGCCAAGACGACCATATGATACATGAGCATGATCAAAAAATCAAGAAAAATGGTCATGTGCAGCACAGTGGTTCCCAACCGCCAGCTTTATTGTTATTAATCAAGACAAAGGTGATGTTTTGGTTTTAGTCAAATGTGACATTTAATTCATGTACAATTTCCTCAGTTTGTAAAAACAAGTAAAAATTGTCTTTAAAGTAATGCAGTTATAATAAAAGTCTATGGGGCATCGTGCCAGAATAAACATTACAATGCACAGTTTTTGTTAATGTTATACATATTTACATTACCCTAGTGGGTTACACTTTATTTTGATGGTCCACTTCAGACATTCGCAACTACATGTCAACTCACTCTGTTAGTGTTAAGTTAGGGTTATAAGAATAATTTGGCATGTAGTTGCAAAGTTACTTATAGTTCGCTGAATGTCTAAAGTGGACCATTGAAATAAAGTGTTCCATCTAGTGTGATTAAAATCACTCACTAACCTTGTCAATGCAAAGTTAAATCCAATTTTCAAATGGTAAACACATGTAAGGATGTTTAGTCCCAGCCCTAAACAATAGACAACTTTACAACTTTTATGTCATATAATACTTGTATTTGAATAAAAATACTTGAGATGCTATTAAACTCTCCAGAACAACTTCCATTCAAGTTCATTTTTACTACTTTTACAAACTGAAGGACGTCAAAATTGCCACAGCTGAGCACAGAAGTTAGACTTGTCTTGAACCCATCTACTCATTTAAGATTGTAATGATTCTTAAATGATTGATTTCAATTAGAAAGAATGATTTGATTTGATAATGTATTCTGTATTTTGAGGACTCGTGAATACGTGACATCACATGCACCAGCAGAATCATTAAACTGATGTACAATACCCGGGAGACACGACCATCCTCAAACCCTTGACAAGAGGTTGAGGGTTTGGCATATTCCTCAAATTCCAAACTGTACTCAGATGACACAAGATTCCAGCCCAGAAGGAGAAGAATGACATAGAGACAGAAAGCAGCGCATCACGACACGTCACCTGTAAATTGTGAAAATCCAAACGGTGTAATTAAGGTCTTCCTGCTGATTGATAGAATGGGATTTTCTTGGAGAGGAAGCAACATCCTCTGCTTTCATTCTCCTCATCCATCATTGTTAGCGAGTGTCTGACAGAGAGAAGGAGATTTTTCAAGACATACACTTGAGCTCCACCACATCTGCTTTTTTGTGCCTACATACTTATGTTGTCACAGTCACATGGACTTTCAGTTTGTTTGTTTTCATCGGTCACGTGTTCCTTTGTTCTAGTTTCCCGCCACAATCTGTAACCATGGACACTTATCACATTCATCACAGCTGTTCGTCATTTGAGTTAATCATTCAGTGTATTTAAGTTCCTGTTTCTGTTCAGTATGTTGTCGGGTGTCGTTCGTATGTACATTGGTGTATGTTCCTGTAATTCTCCTGTTGGATTCTCAAGTAAATACTTACTTAATCCTTATCTCCTCGTTCGTGTGCTTTATACACCAGAGGTACACCCGACCGAAACAGTAAGCGACGTTTTTGTCTGTAGGATTTTCTTTTTTTTGTTTTCGTGTTCAGTGTTTTGTTTCCGTTTCTCACCCCTGCTTGCACTATGGACCCAGCTGTCAAACTCATGTGCCTTGAGCAGGGAGAAAGCTCCCTCGAGAGACATTTACTACAATTTTTGGATCTCGCACATCTGACCACCTTCCCGGACTACTGCCTGTGCACGTTCCTGTACGTCGGACTAAACAACACCACACGTGCACAGCTGTCCGGGGAGGGTCCTCGAGGGAGCTTCGTGTCCTATGTGGAGTGGGTGCTGGCATCCTGCGGATCACCATTCACCGTTGAAGTTGCCGCCAGCCCCACTCCCCAGCCAGTGCCCAGCCAGAACCACCCAGACGGCGAGGATTTACGACCTGAGCCCACCGCAGGTAGTACGGCGGAGACCGTCGCGATTGAGCCGCCCACGCACACAAGAGCGATCGGGGGTAACATCGCCACGGAGCCCGAGCAGCGTGTACCTGACCATGTGTGTGAGCCGGCCGAGCCATCCATCGCCGAGGGAGTGTTGGTGGACCTCGAGGGTCCGGAAGTGAGCCCCGCCCACCCCCCCGCTACTGAGAGTTTTTTGCTGAAACACTGCTGGACTTAAGGTGTGGAGAGGACAATTTTCTTGCCCCTGTTCTGTCTCCGGTCCAGCTGGTCCCGTCCAGCGTGCCTCTCCCACCTTATCACCAACCTTCCTGTGACTCACCACTGCTCTTGGATTTTTGCATGGAACTCCAGCCTGTTTCCCAGTCCACAGCCATCAGTGCCATCCAGTCATCTCCGTCTCCCTTCAGTCCCTCGATACCACCTCCTCTCAGTAGCGTGGTACCATCTCGGGCCTGCCGGGATCCGTCTCCTCCTGGGCACGAGGAGCCCGAAGCTCCGCCTCCAGCCTCGGAAGGTTTCGAGCTGCCTCGTTCCATCGCCCTGACTCCTGCACCTGCGCTCCTTCCGCCCTCGACCTCGGAGTGGACCATCGGCCTTTCGGCCACGCCGGACTCCCTCGGCACGTCGGCTCCACCTGGGTCAGACATCGCGTCGCCTCCGTTGCGGACTTACGGATCGTCCGCTGCTCTCTGGTCCTCCACCCCTTCCACTACGGCTTGCTCCGCCCTACCTCAGGCTCCGTCTCCGCCCTCGGTCGCTCCAACGCGTCCTCAGACCTCCGGATCCCCTCCTCGATCTCAGGAGGTCGTCACTGCGGCTCCGTCGCGGCCGCCTGGATCTTCACCATCTCTACACCACCTCAGCTCGTCGGCTGCGCGGTGGGCTCCATCCTTGCCGTCGTTGACTGCGGTCCTCCCCATGGCGGTCATCAACAACCTTCCATGGCTCCTCCCTCCATCAACGCCGCCGTGGGGCACTACCCTGGCTGGTGCCTGGCACAACATCCTGCAGCCCCTGTTCAAGGCCATCTCCCGGACTTCACCTCCACCTGCACCACCCTGGACTCCTGTATTCCGCCTCCTCCCGGTTAGCCGTCCGCCTCCTGAGCCGCCTCCTACATCGTCTTCAGCATCCTATCTTCATCTTCCCCTCTCTCTACGGCGCGAGGACGCGCCTTTCCGGGAGGGGGCGTAATGTCACAGTCACATGGACTTTCAGTTTGTTTGTTTTCATCGGTCACGTGTTCCTTTGTTCTAGTTTCCCGCCACAATCTGTAACCATGGACACTTATCACATTCATCACAGCTGTTCGTCATTTGAGTTAATCATTCAGTGTATTTAAGTTCCTGTTTCTGTTCAGTATGTTGTCGGGTGTCGTTCGTATGTACATTGGTGTATGTTCCTGTCTGTTCCTGTAATTCTCCTGTTGGATTCTCAAGTAAATACTTACTTAATCCTTATCTCCTCGTTCGTGTGCTTTATACACCAGAGGTATTGTAACATATGTGGCATAATTCCACAGATTTTTAAGCCAAAACTTCTGTTTCTGAATGTTTGCTTGTTGCCTGTAGACCAGTTAAGTATGGCCATACTTCACAAAAGTATACAGATGCAAAAGTTTGGCTAGTATTTGGCCATGAGTTAATATTCAGGTAGTTATATAAACTATTTAACTAGCTCTTCATACTGTTACTCTGCCATGAGTTGACCTGAAACTCACTGTAGAAAAAAAGATTGCAATATCTGCAATTAGCAATTGCTTTTATCTAAATCAACTTACAAAAAATGATGGATGTGATAAGCATTTTATCATACACTCTAAAAAATGCTGGGTTAAAAACAACCCAAGTTGGGTTGAAAATGGACAAACCTGCTGGGTAGTTTTATTTAACTCAAATATTGTTTAAAAATGACTGTATTGCTTGCTTAAAATGAACCCAAAGTATGTTGGTTAACATTTATTTATGTTTAATAAATGTGTTTAATAAATGAACATGTATTAATAAGTTTAATGAATAACAATTAAACAAACATTTATTAAATTGCTTATTAATAAATGTTCACCTTTTGATTATTATTGTTGCCTCTAGTAATTATGTGTCTGATTTTTAATTTTCAACCTATTTTGGGTTCATTTTAAGCCAGCCATATAGTCATTTTTAAACAATATTACAAAAGTAATAAAACATTTAACCCAACCGCTGGGTTAAAACAACCCAATCGCTGGGTTTGTCCATTTTCAACACAACTTGGGTTGTTATATATATATATATATGACTGGAAATATTTATAAGTACATTTTGTAAAATATTTTGGCATTTGAAGATTTAAAAATATATATATTATCATTTCCTTAAATGGTGCTGTTTAAAACATATATTTGAAATATATTTTGGCCAAACAAAATCAGATTTTTTGCCATATATATGGAAGCTCAGACGAGAAAGTGAGAACAGTTATTTAAATATGAGTTATTATAGTAATTGCACAAAATGAGCATTAAATTTGGACTAAAATCAGTTTTCTATGCAAGTCAAATAAATGCATAATGGTATTTACTGTATTATGGACGAAGGTGCTTTCATTGACCTATAGGTTTGTACATTTTTCTCTTAGGTTCTCAAAGAGTATTTTATAGGTCGTATGTTGTGTGATCTTGGCAGCGAGATCTCATGCTGTGTTCAGCACCTGCACTGTGTTTCCTCCTTGTAAAAGATGTGTGTGGAGAGGTTCATCAAAACCATCTTCTTCTCCATCACTCTTCAGCTAAACTGAGATTTTTACCATTTCTCTCCTTTTATTAAATGCATGTTGATATTCATTATAAACAGTTTATGATATAAATGTTGCAACTTGTATTGACAGATCTGAGAATTGACTTGAGCAATGAGCAGAGCTGTTATCTTTGCAATTCGATGACACTATTTGTGTATAAACATATTTCACCTACATTGAGTAACTTTCCACCTTGATTCATTACACGGGTACTTGCCATCCTGACAGTTCCTTTGCAAGAGCATCATATGCAAGAATGCAGAACGTTCAGCTTGGCTTGTTTCTTCCTAAACACTCACAAGAGCACATTTAGCAAGTTTTTGTTTTCCTTTTTTCATTCCTCATTCTTACAAGGACATGCACAAAAAACCCCCCAAGTCTCTTTAAACCGGGGGAGGAGAAGCGTTCGCGTCAGCGCAGGTGTGTTCGATGCCTACAGGAGCCACATGCACAACAAAAGGCCTCAGACTGAAGGGAAGCTTTGTTCTCTGCAGAGTCCAATCGTGAGGGAAGAGTTTCAGAAGGTGCTTGGAATGATTTGTATTGTTGCCTTTTTTAACAAGCTTGATTTGGAATCGATTCTAATTGAAGCCATGAGTCGCTGGTGTTTTATCCTCAGCTGCTGCTTTTGTGATGTTCCAGCCAAGTTTGCAACTTGACAGCTGGAATCGATTTTTTCCGGGTTGCCGTGTAGCTTCAGTTCTCGGAGGTTTTTGTTAGAGCAACATGTCTTAAGCTCTTTAAATCCACTCTGACACATCTCATCTCAGGTTTTGCTTTTTCATGATGAATGGAATTATGAGACAAATAAACACTTGAGAAAAGAGCAAAGGAGCCAAAGATAGATCATCCACTCCTGCTGCGCTAAATTTACACAAACTTGGCAGTCGGATTGAGTTTATCGCTAATGATTTTATCCTAGATCCTCAATGAAGAGCTGTTTGTGCTCTGGAAAAGTGCACACTAATTTACATTTTTCACACAACCAAATATATACAGTATAATGGTCAATGACCTTGACGGGTCATTATTTTGTCCAAAGGCCTTAATAATAATAAAAAACAAAGATATGACATCCAAAATATGTAAGGTAGTACAACTAGATCTCTTTTATTGAATCCAAAAGGTTTTAATTATATTTTGCTACTAATAAAGGTATTTTAAAGATTTTGAAGTGTCAAAAGGTCATTCGGTTTAACCGTCCAAAGGCCAAAACAGCCATTTCATTTGTGATTAAAATATCTTAAAATGTAATAAATGTATATATTTTTTATTCTGGCATGATTTTATAACATCATATATCAACATAGTGCAAAATGCTATTAAAATTATGAGTAGAAGTATTAAAATTATGCTTTGTTATGAGAAAGAATGTCCGGAAAAATTAATTTCATTGATGTCATTCGGAGTAACCAATATAAAGGGACCATTTTGGATCAAGTCATGCGGTCAGTATCATGTGACAGGATGTGACATCATTCAGACACCTGCAAAGGACCACATGGTCATGACGCAAAGTAACTAACTCTCTTTGAACTATTTGAAAAATGAATGTTTTCACTTGCTCATACGCATGTCCCGAAACATCAGATCATTCGGTACAACCGCTATAAAACATGGAAAATGTTGTAATATTTTAAAAACTTGTACTAAATATAAAATGTTTGATTGTCCCTTTGTTAGCTAGCTAGCTAGATATCAGCCTGTTAGCATTGTTTTAAAATATCGTCATTCGGTATAACCAAAAGTGTCTTTCGGCAAAACCGAAATTTTTGTTAAATCGAATCATTTTTTTGGTGACAAATTTTGTCCATCTTGTAAAAACTGAGAAAATCAGTGTTAATTGATTATAAAAACCACATAATCTCATTGTTAACACTTAATAAAACTTCAAAATTAATTATATCCACATTGTTTTTTTTACAAAACATTTTTCGTCAATGATCCATTTATATACAATGAGTTTTCTTTTTAAACAGTTTAAAACTATGATTGATGTTATTTTGTTTTTACATCAATAAAAATTACATGCAAAACATAAAATTCATACTGATCAGAATAGTCCTCTAGCTCATGTTATACTTCATACAGATCTGCTGTACTTTCAGTGGAGGAACATTCTTGAATGTCAGCATGAAGGAGGGGGGCTCGTTCACACCACGGTCCCTCTAGACTGTGGATCTGGTTTATTATGGGAAACAAGCCCTTCCTAGCCATAACTCTTCTTCAGTCCTCTAAAGCTTTGGCTGCCCGTTTACTGCCCTGTCTGCCATTGTCTGAAAGGTCACTGAGAACCGTTACCATGAGGAAGGAGCCCCAAATCCCTTCTTTATGGGAACATACACATTGCTTAGGCTTGACTGAGTGGTAGCCCTTAGTAACCGTGTCCCATTGATCACTATATTGGAAATGGATTGCGGGTAAAGGAATGTCAGAGCGTACCCATACACTGTGTCAGGATCCTGTAACGGAAGAGGTGTTTGTGCAACCGTTAATCCATACATCAGCATTCTGAAGTCAACATTCTCACATGAAATGTCTGTGTTGATGGATTTGTGCTCTGCACGTTTGATTGAAATAGTGTCAAGATGAGGGATGTTTCATTTGCTTCAAACAAGGAAAAAAATTCTGTGCTAATAGAATTCCTGCCCTGGCATGCTTAAAGGAAAAGTTCTCCCAATAATGAAACTGTCATCGTTTATTTACTCTCATGACATTCCAAACCCACATTACTTTCTTTCTTCTGTGAAACAGTGCTATTTAGTATTAATATGGTACTTATTAATGGGGCTATATGTAAGAATTTTCATGCTTTTTTATTGCAAATGTGACAGTTTGTAACGAAAATAAAAATTGAGACCTTCCCCGACTTCCTAGGTTGTCTATGAAAGCCTGTAGACTGATTTTAATGTGAAGGACTTGGGACGTTATTGCTGGGAAAATCAAAAGGATGTGACGATAATCTCTCTTCCCTTCTATGACACAAATGACAATACAATGTTCAGGATAATCCCGAAAGAGCAATTCTGTACTGTAATGTCAATGTGTGCAAAGAAAAGGAATTAATTCAAACTATAGTTTCACATAGCCAGATCTATATAGTCTCAAATATACTTTATAATCAAACTATCATGCCCGTGTAATTTTAATTGCCTCATCTGTCGTCATGATGCTGGTGAATTGCAGAGCTTGTGCAAACATTTCCACATCGCTATGATCAGATGCTTTCTTTTTTTTTTTTTTCCAATATATATATATATATTTGCTTAATGTACATAACAAGACAGGGAACAATCAACAATGTAAGGCACTTCCATTGAAAAAAAAAAACAGAGCAAGGATGAAGACAAAGAGGTAGCCAATATAGACATCAAAGAAGAAAAGAGACTAAAATAATAGATATTTTGACAAAGATAAACATAATGTTTCAGAATCAGATGCTTTCTTAACTGCTGCTTTACGTTACCTGTGCACAAATGCAAGCATGAGCAATTAGTTGATGGCTGCAGTTCACTTAACGGCCACCAGTGTCGCTAATAACAAGGGTTTCTGAATTCTACATACAGGTGCTGGTCATATAATTAGAATATCATCAAAAAGTTGATTTATTTCACTAATTCCATTCAAAAAGTGAAACTTGTATATTATATTCATTCATTACACATAGACTGATATATTTCAAATGTTTATTTCTTTTAATTTTGATGATTATAACTGACAACTAAGGAAAATCCCAAATTCAGTATCTCAGAAAATTAGAATATTGTGAAAAGGTTCAATATTGAAGACACCTGGTGCCACACTCTAATCAGCTAATTAACTCAAAACACCTGCAAAGGCCTTTAAATGGTCTCTCAGTCTAGTTCTGTGGGCTACACAATCATGGGGAAGACTGCTGACTTGACAGTTGTCCAAAAGACGACCATTGACACCTTGCACAAGGAGGACAAGACACAAAAGGTCATTGCAAAAGAGGCTGGCTGTTCACAGAGCTCTGTGTCCAAGCACATTAATAGAGAGGCGAAGGGAAGGAAAAGATGTGGTAGAAAAAAGTGTACAAGCAATAGGGATAACCACACCCTGGAGAGGATTGTGAAACAAAACCCATTCAAAAATGTGGGGGAGATTCACAAAGAGTGGACTGCAGCTGGAGTCAGTGCTTCAAGAACCACTACGTACAGACATATGCAAGACATGAGTTTCAGCTGTCGCATTCCTTGTGTCAAGCCACTCTTGAACAACGGACAGCGTCAGAAGCGTCTCGCCTGGGCTAAAGACAAAAAGGACTGGACTGCTGCTGAGTGGTCCAAAGTTATGTTCTCTGATGAAAGTAAATTTTGCATTTCCTTTGGAAATCAGGGTCCCAGAGTCTGGAGGAAGAGAGGAGAGGCACACAATCCATGTTGCTTGAGGTCCAGTGTAAAGTTTCCACAGTCAGTGATGATTTGGGGTGCCATGTCATCTGCTGGTGTTGGTCCACTGTGTTTTCTGAGGTCCAAGGTCAACGCAGCCGTATACCAGGAAGTTTTAGAGCACTTCATGCTTCCTGCTGCTGACCAACTTTATGGAGATGCAGATTTCATTTTCCAACAGGACTTGGCACCTGCACACAGTGCCAAAGCTACCAGTACCTGGTTTAAGGACCATGGTATCCCTGTTCTTAATTGGCCAGCAAACTCGCCTGACCTTAACCCCATAGAAAATCTATGGTGTATTGTGAAGAGGAAGATGCGATATGCCAGACCCAACAATGCAGAAGAGCTGAAGGCCACTATCAGAGCAACCTGGGCTCTTATAACACCTGAGCAGTGCCACAGACTGATCGACTCCATGCCACGCTGCATTGCTGCAGTAATTCAGGCAAAAGGAGCCCCAGCTAAGTATTGAGTGCTGTACATGCTCATACTTTTCATGTTCATACTTTTCAGTTGGCCAAGATTTCTAAAAATCCTTTCTTTGTATTGGTCTTAAGTAATATTCTAATTTTCTGAGATACTGAATTTGGGATTTTCCTTAGTTGTCAGTTATAATCATCAAAATTAAAAGAAATAAACATTTGAAATATATCAGTCTGTGTGTAATGAATGAATATAATATACAAGTTTCACTTTTTGAATGGAATTAGTGAAATTTTCAACTTTTTGATGATATTCTAATTATATGACCAGCACCTGTATAGCCCCTTTAATATTTTGAATTAGCAGTTTTGTCTTCTGTGTTCATTTCCATTTTAGCTTAAGTTTTAAAACGATTTTCTGTGCTTTTTGTCACAAAAATTAGCTTTAATTTTATTTCTAATAGTTTTAGTGATTTTAGTTCTTGAATATATTTTATTTCAGTTAGTTGCCCAGTTTTTTTTATCTAATATTTATATTTTATTTCATTTCTATTCCAATAAACAAAAATGATTTTAATTGGTTTAGTTTTAATTAACAATAACAACACTGTGGAATACAAAAGGAGAACATTTTATGTAGGCTACTTAATGTACTTAAAGTATTAGTTCACTTTCATACAAAATTTTCCTGATAATTTACTCACCCCCATGTCATCCAAGATGTTCATGTCTTTCTTTCTTCAGTCGAAAAGAAATTAAGGTTTTTGATGAAAACATTCCAGGATTATTCTCCTTATAATGGACTTCAATGGCCTCCTAACGGTTGAAGGTCAAAATTACAGTTTCAGTGCAGCTTCAAAGGGCTCTACATGAATCCTGACGAGGAATAAGGGTCTTGTCTAGTGAAACATTCGGTCATTTTCTAAAAAAAAAATTAAAATTTATATACTTTTTAGCCACAAATGCTCGCCTTGCACTGCTCTGCGATGCACCACGCATTACGTAATCATGTTGGAAAGGTCACTCAAAGCAGTGCAAAATGAGCATTTGTGGTTAAAAAGTATATAAATTGTTGTTGTTTTTTAGAAACTGACCGATCGTTTCACTGGATAAGACCCTTATTCCTCGTCTGGTATCGTTTAAAGCCCTTTGAAGCTGCACTGAAACTATAATTTTGACCTTCAACCATTTGGAGGCCATTGAAGTCCATTATAAGGAGAATAATCCTGGAATGTTTTCATCAAAAACCTTAATTTCTTTTCGACTAAAGAAAGAAAGACATGAACATCTTGGATGACATGGGGGTGAGTAAATTATCAGGAAAATTTTATATGAAAGTGAACTAATCCTTTAATGTTTTTTTTTTTTTTTTTTTTTTCTATTCAATTACAATAAATGGGACCAGGAGCTTTCAAGCTTCAAGCTTTTGTGTTAATTATCAAAAAGTCATTACAGATGTTAAAAGATTAAATTTGATTAAACTGTCACATTTATGGCAATTCACACAACTGGTCAAAAGTTTGGAATAAGTCAGATTTTTAGGGCCCGAGCACCAATGGTGTGAGGACCCTATTGTAATTGCTCGGTCAATTATTCTTCTTCTCCGAAATGAACCGCATTTTTGAGGGCCTAAACATGCTCGAAAACTCATGAAACTTTGAACACGTGTCAGAAGTGGTGAAAATTTACGTCTGATATGGGTTTCAGAATTAGGTGTGCCAAAATGGCTCGATAGCACCACCTACAAAATTTCAATTAAGCGCCCTTCATGCTACGTTTCACGTACAGGTATGAAATTCGGTAGACACGTGTAACAGCCCAATACCTACAAAAAAGCCCCTGGGTGCAAAATCTGTAAACCCAACAGGAAGTGAGATATTTTCTCTGCAAAATTTTTGCAGTTTTTGCCATTTCCAGACGTTGTACTTTAACAAACTCCTCCTAGAGCTTTAATCAGATCAACATCATATTTGGTCAGTCTAATTTTAAGGCCTTTGCGACGTTAAATTGCGAAGATCTAGAGTTTTCGCTGAAGGGCGTGTCCGTGGCGGCCTGACAAAGTTCGATGTTTCGCCATGAAACAGGAAGTTGTTGTAACTCGGGCATACAATGTCGGATCTGCCCCAAACTTCACATGTTTTATTACAGTCCTGGACCAAAGACATCAACATGGCAATCTTCAGTTACAGTCATAGCGCCACCTGTGGGCAACAGGAAATGACATGTTTTACACTGTGATTAATTCCTCATAGAGATTTAACCAGAACCACATCATACATGGTCAGTCTGATCTTAAGGCCTTAGTGATGTTAAATAGCAAAGATCTTGAGTTTTCGTTGAAGGCCGTGTCTGTGGCAGTCTGACAAAGTCTGATGTTTTGCCGTGAAAGAGGAAGCTGTTGTAACTCAGGCATACAATGTCCGATCTGCCTTAAACTTCACATGTGTGATAAAAGTCCTGGCCTAAAGATATCTACTTGACAATATTCAGTTAGTCATAGCGCCACCTGCTGGCAACAGGAAATGGCATGCTTTACACTGTAATTCACTCCCAGAAACACATTTCAATATGCCACAAAGTACCAAACATACTACAAACATGTTAAATCATGTAACACTTGGCTAAGTGCTAATGTATGCAAATAACACCACGAAACAGGAAGTTGTTGTAACTCAGACATACAATGTCCGATCTGCTCCAAACTTCACATGTTCAATAATAGTCCTGGCCTGAAGACATCTACATGGCAATATTCAGTTACAGTCAAAGCACCACCTGTTGGCAGCAGGAAGTGGGGCACTTTGAAATGACTTTGCCATAATTCTCCTGTATTTATGTATTTACTCACTTACATGCATGTTGCCCACTGTTCACTGTTTTCCGAAGGCCAACGGGTGGCGGTAAGCCCGGGTGCGAGGGCCCTTTCATCTTTAATTAAAAATGTTTTTAAAAGATGTCTTTTATGCTCACCAAGGCTGCATTTATTTGATCAAAAATACAGTAAAAAAGTTATATTGTGAAATAATCTTAACTATTCCAAAATGTAATGTATTTATTCTGCTTATGGTAATTGACCGTTCGCAAAAACCCGCCCCCTTTAGTTATTGTTCTCACACCACACATAATGTTCTCATGCAGTGAAAAGACAGAGACAGAGCAGGTTACTTTTGATATGAAACAAGGTCTCAAATTTCAAATTTTGTCATTTTTAAGGAAATTTAAACAATAAATACCGTTTTGTGGCTCTTTAACGTGTCGTGACAGATCGCTGTATTGCCTCAGTTCAAGCGGCTCGTGAACCGATCATCTCTTCCTACTAGTTCATTTATAGCATCAAATAAACATAAGGAATGTTGTTTCAACTGCGGAAAGATGTCAGTAAACACCATTTTTGAAGTTCAAGTCCACCGACATTAATCTACTAACTCCCCTGACTGCTTTGTTGGACAAAATGGCGGATTCGGCATTATGATTGGTTAGATCGCCTGTCAATCAAACTCCCGGCGAAGGGTCTAATTGAATAAGTTTCATTGTCACAATTGGTGATTTCATTTTATTTGTTGATGATATCTATAAAATGTGTTTTTTTTCATATTATTAAGTAGTTTTTAAGTATTATTTAATTATTTTATTTTCTCTGATTGTGTGAGCACTTCTGAATAATTAGCTGCTATAGTAAACAACTGGAAGAAAAAATAAAATGCAGTAAATTGTCAAAAAATTTGCACTACAAATCAGTGTGTTTATATACGATAATAAATAAAAACAATATGATAACAAAAAAACAGTTCAAGCAGCATGACAGACCATTTTTGTACAGCTAAAATGAGCCCTGAAGCCTCGACACAATCAAGTTACAACATTAAGAAGAAGGCGAACAGATGCTGCTAGAGGAAGCCCCGCCCCTTCAGGCAGGTGTCACTCAGCCCGCACACGCAGTGCTGATCTCCATTTTTCCCTCCAGTTTGTTGACGCTGTGAGTAATATCCTGGGCTGAAATGAGACGGAAATGACAGCGGCAGCAGCAATGCCCAGCTGTGAAACTCCCAACAACACGCCGAGATAAGAAGCAAGAGCTTCCCATGTCTCTGACCCTTCCCAGGGCTGAATAAACCCCCAACCAGAACTATTAAACTTCGGTATGCAACTCAGCTTAGGGGTGGGCCAGTAAGTAACCACCTAGCAATGCCATGCCAACCATCCAGGCATTTGCAGTCATGCACCATGCACATTTCCTTAAAATAAAAATTAGTATATTTATTATTGTTTTTTATTTCCTGCTTTTAAAAATAAAGTTGAACGTTTTTTGTCCATTAGACAACTGCCAGAGCTCATTAACGTTAACTCAACCATGCAATTATCCTCTCTGTGTGTTCTGAAAGGAAAAAACAGCTTTCTACAGACAGCATAATGATAATGCTGGTTGAGATACACATGAAACTGCTTTACTTTCACTGAAAGGACATTTCTTTTAGTCCCACATTATTAGTTCCTCTCAGCAGCTCTGCAGATGTCAGCAAAGATGCGGTCAACCTCTCCAGACGCTCGCTGTCATTTCACACACTCTGGAAAATGCTCCCAGTTGTGGCTGCCAAACATCCATTTAAAAATTAAATCATACACCAAGTCAAAATGCATTAGGAAAGGGCTGCATTATGATGTTTGTCATTTTCAGAAGTTTAGACCCTGTCTGTAGGGGACGTTAGTTTGGAATTTGCTCAGGCCCTGATAACACACCATCATTGCCAAAATGTCTATTCTGTGTGTGTGATTTCCTCTGGAAGATATCATTTTTAAAATGTTTATCTGTTATATGTCACTAAAATGGGTTCTGTCAGATATTTGTGTTTTTTATGTGCCAAAATCAAGTGAACTGCATGTGGACGCAGAATTTTATAGCATGCTAACCAAACAGAATGGCAAAAGTCATTTTAAAATAATGACACTCCGATAATGACTTTTAAAAACATGACAAATTGAATACAGAATGCAATTCCATTTGATGCCACTAGTGGTGGAAAAATTATGAGCTGCATGTGTTCGAAATCACCCCCTATATCCTCATTCACTATTCCCTACATTAGTGCACTAATATAGTCCACTTGAAGGAATGAATGAAAACCAGTGAGTGATTTCGGACACTTGGTGCATCCGAATGAACTTGAAACTTAGCAAACTGTCAGTTCCAGAAGTAATGAAAAATTTATCTTGAACTCTGTCATGGACACTAGCATGTATAAACCCTAATTAAACAATTAAATAATCAATTAAAAGGAAATTTAAACCTGTATGAGTTTCAACCAATATAACAAAAAGTGAAAAACATTGCCTACCCTACCTAATTTATAATTATTGTGGTAAGTATTAGTATTAGTAATGTGATTGGTGTTTCTGATGTTATTTCTTCAACTTATCTTATTGTGATCTTCCAGTATACATGGTGAATGTCGATATTCTGTTGTTTGAAAGCAACAATTAAGTGTTTGCAATGGATTTCTTGCATTCTGTGATGTTTTGTGGTATTAGTTGGTTTGATTTACTCTTAGTATTGTGTGATAATATCAAAATTTCTGAAGATGGTTCAGATATTGTCCTTATGTCAATTCTTCACATAATGGCAAACTTTAACTTTTTATTTCCATCCTTTTCATTGTCTTTAGTAAAGCAGGTTATATATATATATATATGGGGGTATATTTATATACCCCTATATCATCCTGACAACACAATTCCTGACAGTTTTGTCAATGGAAATATAATGATGCTGATAGCTCATTGTATCCTGATTTTTCTTCTTCTCAACTTTTTGTAGGGAACAGTTTTCTTCCATTCTGCACGTTCTCATTGGTGGAGTTCTGCTTGGCTCTCTGAAGGAGGAAAGGTGCCTCCTTGTGTTGTGGTCTGGGCATCCTGGGTGTGGAAGGGCACATCTTCGTCATCGTCACGCTGCAGAAATAGAGCTGCCATTCTCAGAGCAAGGCAGGGCCGCTGGCGTTCCTGGGAATGCCGGTGCAACGTGGGTTCCCGAGCCTTGCACCACTGTACCCGCTGACCTGATCCTGTCATCCTGACATTGTTCCGGGTTCTGCTGCTGCGTTGTCATAGAAACGGTATGTTGCAAAACAATGACATGTGAGGAAATGATGATAGTGATACAGGCATGGGAAATTTACAGCTGGGTGGTCTGATTGGCTGACATGGAATGATGTCACGTGCACTTTAGAGAGATGACACTAGCTTAACAACAACAGGTTCTTTAAGATAAACAGTGGCAGAGATATGTTTTGTGTTATTATTTGTATTATTTTTCACATCAAAATACTGTTCAGATTGTGCTTTTGGAACTTTTTTTGTCATTTCAATTATATAATATTGTAATGTATGCAAAAAAAATATTTTCTTGTTTTTAGCATGTTGGTCTGCAGTTTCTAGAGTGTTTTGGCTGGTTGCTAGGGTGTTTCACGTAGTTACTGGCCTAAGTCTGTATGATATTCTGGTCTCAGGATATGACTTGGATATGACTTTTTAACACCTTCCGTGTTGCTGTGGAGTTGCTAGATTGTTTTGGCTGGTTACTAGGGCATTGCTATGCTCTTTTGGCTGGTTGCTAGAGTGTTTTAAGTGGTTACTTACTGGCCCAAGACTGTATGATATTCTGACCTCAACATATGACTTGGTCTCTCCTTCAGTGTTGCTATGCAGTTGATAGATTGTTTTGGCTGGTTACTAGGGCATTGATCAGTGGTTGCTATGCTGTTATGGATGGTTGCTAGAGTGTTTTAAGTGGTTACTTACTGGCCCAAGACTGTATGATATTCTGACCTCAACATATGACTTGGTCTCTCCTTCAGTGTTGCTATGCAGTTGATAGATTGTTTTGGCTGGTTACTAGGGCATTGCTTGGTGGTTGCTATGCTGTTTTGGCTGGTTACTAGGGCGTTGCTTGGTGGTTGCTATGCTGTTTTGGCTGGTTGCTAGGGTGTTTTAAGTAGTTACTTACTGGCCCAAGACTGTATGATATTCTGGTCTCTAGATATGACATGGTCTCTCCTTCAGTGTTGCTATGCAGTTGATAGATTGTTTTGGCTGGTTACTAGGGCATTGCTTGGTGGTTGCTATGCTGTTTTGGCTGGTTACTAGGGTGTTGCTTGGTGGTTGCTATGCTGTTTTGGCTGGTTGCTACGGTGTTTTAAATGGTTACTTACTGGCCCAAGACTGTGTGATATTCTGGTCTCAAAAATGACTTGGTCTCTCCTTCAGTGTTGCTATGCAGTTGATAGATTGTTTTGGCTGGTTACTAGGGCATTGTTTGGTGGTTGCTATGCTGTTTTGGCTGATTGCTAGGGTGTTTTAAATGGTTACTTACTGGCCCAAGTCTGTATGATATTCTGGTATCTAGATATGACTTGGTCTCTCCTTCAGTGTTGCTATGCAGTTGATAGATTGTTTTGGCTGGTTACTAGGGCATTGCTTGGTGGTTTCTATGCTGTTTTAGCTGGTTACTAGGGCGTTGCTTGGTGGTTGCTATGTTGTTTTGGCTGTTTGCTACGGTGTTTTAAGTGGTTACTTACTGGCCCAAGACTGTATGATATTCTGGTCTCTAGATATGACTTGGTCTCTCCTTCAGTGTTGCTATGCAGTTGCTAGATTGTTTTGGCTGGTTACTAGGGTGTTGCATGTTGGTTGCTATGCTGTTTTGGCTGGTTGCTAGGGTGTTTTAAGTGGTTACTTACTGGCCCAAGACTGTATGATATTCTGGTCTCAAGATATGACTCGGTCTCTCCTTCAGTGTTGCTATGCAGTTTCTGTTTTGGCTGGTTACTTGGGTGTTGCTTGTTGGTTGCTATGCTGTTTTGGCTGGTTGCTAGGGTGTTTTAAGTGGTTACTTACTGGCCCAAGACTGTATGATATTCTGGTCTCAAGATATGACTCGGTCTCTCCTTCAGTGTTGCTATGCAGTTTCTGTTTTGGCTGGTTACTAGGGCGTTTCTAGGGTAATTTAAGTGGTCACTTACTGGCCCAAGTCTGTTCATCTCTACATATGACCCTGTTTTTCCTTCATTGTAAGTCTATGGGATTTTTTTTTGCCCACTTTATCCACCAGAAGAAAATAAATAAAATTAGATTGCTTAGAAAAGTACTATCACAGCTCACGAGGGCCTCTTTTGAGGTAGAAAATGTAAAAATCTAATTTACTTATTTATATTTTTGATTTATTTATGTACAGTAGCATAGGCTTTTATCCACAGCAACATGTGATTGATCATAAGGGGAATGAAATCAGCCCCAAATCCACATTTCTAGAGCAGATCGGCGTAACGCCAAACTAAACGATCAGCTCTAACATCTGAACTTGGATTGAACCTACATCCACATTAACTTGTGTGTACAAACACAAGCACCTGCTCATGCATTTTCGTAATGTGGCACATTAGCAGTGAACGAAGAAAGACCGACATGACAACACAGCTGAAATTTGCTTGTTGAAACCGCAGCACTCGCAGAGCCAGAGGAAGTAAAAACAATGTTTTAAAAAAAAAGTTTTAACGTTGCAAGCTAAGCAGAGAGAGACGGTGGTATGAGGGTGCCAGAGTGTGAATATTTAAGTTGGCAGCCACTAGTCCACAACATGACCATGCCAAGACAACCTCAGATAAAAACATGCAGACCTGCACTTTTAATGCCCATATTATGAACCTCCGAGCTCAGGGCAAATCAGATCAACTAATTTGTAATTTGTTATGCAGTACATGAAGTCGATTTGATGTGGTTAACAGTAAGAACAGGCACAATTCAATTCAAACATAAATTAGTGTATTGTTTGCTAGAACATTTTTCATGATCACTGAAATTAAAGGCCCAGAAATGAAACTTTTATCATCATTTACTCACCTTCATGCTTTCCCAAATCCGTATAACTTTCTGGAAGACCTAACCTATTATTTTGTGTTTCACAGAGGAAATAAAATAATTTGGTGTGGTAGTGACATGGAGGTGAGTAGATGATGGTTTTCATTTTTGGGTCTTCAAAATATTTCAAAGATCTTTTTGTTCCTCAAACTGACCATGGTTACCATAGTTCTTGGTAAAATACCACAGTTAACCTTGTAAAACTATAATTAATATGGGATATATTTCAAATAGTGTAAGACACTCTCAGAGTCTTTCTTTCATTTTGACTTCTTTGATGACAGTGGTTACCATAGTTTTAATGTAATAAAATTAACTGAACTACCTGCGGTATTCTGACGGAAACTGTGGTTATCATGGTGCATTTTTGGAAGGGGTTCTACTGTGCTATAAAAAGCGGGATGTCTGTAATCTATATGGCCACACTGGATATTTGTGGCCATGAATGTGTCAGCATTTGTACTCCCTCTGCTAATGGTCATCTTCATCATGCTTCAACCAGCAGCCATGAGAACCTGCACATTTCTAGCCAGTTCATAGTCAGGCACAAAACATGAAGGAAAATTTATCTTGTTAATTGAGATAATTATTAATTAATTAAAAAAGAAAAGATGTTGCTGAAAATATGTTAATCTATATAGTGCTTACAATGAGTTTATGGGTTTAGATAATGCCAACATAATATTGTAAGATTTACAACATAATATTTGTAAGGTTTTTTTTTTTTTTTTTTTTTTACAGTAAAATTGTAATATTTATTTTATGTTTATTTGCAATTTTTCTTTTCTTTTTTCTTTTTTTTTTTTACTGTGATTTGTTGAGTGATTGAGAGAAAATGATCTGGCTTTCCTTGATTTTGCTGTAAATATTTATGTATGTATGTATGTATTTTATTTATGTATTATTTATTTATTTATTTATATTTGTTTTATTATTTATTTATGTTTGTTTTATTATTTATTTATTTATTTATTTTTGCTGTTTTATTGATTGATTGATTGATTTTGCTATCAGGGCCAGATCATTTCTCAACAAATTACTGTAAAAAAGTAAATAACCATGAAATAATTGTAGAGCTATTATTTATTTATTTATTTATGTTTGTTTTAATATTTCTTTATTTATTTATGTTTGATTTATTTACATTTGTTTTATTTATTTATTTACTTTTGATTTATTTATTTACTTAATTTATTGATTGATTGATTGATTGATTTTACTATAAGGCCAGGTTTATTTATTTATTTATTTGTTTGTTTTCTCAACAAATTATTGCAAAAAAAAAAAAAATAATTGTAGAGCTGCTATTTATTTATTTATGTTATTATTTATTCATGCTTGTTTTATTTATGCTTGTTTTATTTATTTATTGTTTTGTTTGATTTTAGGCCAGATCATATATTGTTTTCTCAACAAATTACTGTAAAAAAAAAAAAATAAAATAATTGTAGATCTATTATTTATTTATTTAGTTATGTTTGTTTGTTTGTTTGTTTTATTATTTATTTATTTATTTATAGTTTGAGTTTACTATAAGGCCAGATCATTTGTTGTTTTCAACAAATTACTGCAAAAAAATAAATAACCATAAAATAACTAGAGCTGCTATCTATTTATTTATTTATGTTTGTTTGTTTTATTATTTATTTATTTATAGTTTGATTTTCTATAAGGCCAGATCATTTGTTGTTTTCTCAACAAATTACTGTAAAAAAAAAAAAAAAAAGTAAATAACCATAAAATAATTGTAGAGCTGCTGTTCGTTCGTTCGTTCGTTGTTTGATTTTACTATAAGGCCAGATCATTTGTTGTTTTCTCAACAAATTACTGTAAAAAAATGTAAATAACCATAAAATAATTGTAGAGCTATTACAGTAAATTGCTGTAAGTTTCAACATCAAGTGGTCAGTAACTTGTCATTTTTTACAGTGCATGTGTAGCCCTTTCATACCAGTGTAAAGTGTCTCTCCATCAGGAAGACTGCGCTCAGATCTCATTGAGCCACAGCCTCGTTACTCAAGACCAGCAAAGCTGTGTAAACATCACAAAAATGAAAAGTTGCAGGACGCCCATTTGGAACGTATTAGCTTTACTCCATAACCTATGTTTAAATTATTACAGCCAAACCCAGGAGTTTGGCACTGGCAAGCTGCTCCGACCAAGGCCAGTTAACCTCTGGGGTTACAGACGAAATCATCAAGTTTAGAGATATGTTCAGCTCCTTGTGGAAAATGTAAATTTGCAGTCCGCTTGGCCATGCGGAGAGGAATTTCAAATGGCTCAATGAGACAGCTATACAACTATAGGGGGAAAGCAGGTCAAAAGAGCTTCATAATTCAGCAGGAGTAATTACGCCATCGGACCGATCCTACATTCAGAGAGCATTGTGTCATTTTTAGTACTGCTCTTCTTCTACAGACGATGAAAGATTTTATTCATCTATTTAGCAAAAATAATGCAGGTGCAATGCTAACTTGAAATATATATTAGAATTATGCACACCTGGGAATACAGACAAAATACAAAGTTCAACAGAAATTCATGTCGCCTACTTGGTTTTCAGCCAGTAATTCTTCCTATGTCGAGTTTTAGAGATATTCAAATATTGATTTCACTGCAATTCACTACAACAAACGGCTAGTAGGGACTACAACGAGCTTCTTCCCGGGTTGGTGACATCACAAACCCCAAAATTTACATAAACCCTGACCACGGGAACACGCAACAAAGGGGGTGAGGCCATGTTGGGCTGCTTTAGAGAAGAGGAAGAGTTGTTGTAGTAGAGTGTTGCGGTCATTTTACGCTGAACTGCTTTGCAAACGAGCGTCAATTCAACACTGGATTTGCACAAAAGATTAACATGACGGCACATGCTAGTCGATGAGTTGAATCAACTCCACAGAAACTACTTAAATTTATCCACTAACCATTCAGAAACGTCTAGATGCATCCTAAAAGTTGTAACTTCTTCCTGAGTCTCTCCATCAGTGTCGACTCCAGTTTGAACAATGTAAGGCTGAACACCGTTACTGACAATCCTCATTTTGGCTGCGTGAGATTCTCCAGCTTTGTTGTTGTTGAGCAACTGAAGCGCGAGCTGTTAAAGCTCCGCCCTCTTCTGGAAAGGGGGCCGGGAGCAGCAGCTCATTTGCATTTAAAGGGACACACACAAAACTGGCGTGTTTTTGCTCACACCCAAATAGGGGCGAATTTGACAAGCTATAATAAATGATCTGTGGGGTATTTTGAGCTGAAACTTCACAGACACATTCTGGGGACACCAGAGACTTATATTACATCTTGTAAAAGGGGCATTATAGGTCCCCTTTAATATATTATTATTATTAAATCATTGAAGGCCTGATCATCTTCCTAATTCTCATGTAGCAGAAATGATCTATATCTTTATCTATTGAGAAAGATTTGTGGTAGACAAATGCAAGTGCTGATTGCATTAATTTTAGTGGTAAACTGTAGTTCAGACCAGTCAAAGCTGCTCCATTTTTTGATCCAGACTGCAGTTTTTCTCCAAGACACAGTCTAAGCACACATCTCATTACAGGCAGAGAAGTTGGGGTCTTCAAATTAGCACTTCTCTATTATACGTCTTTATTTTCTCAGACTCTGTAAAAATCTCTGTAATGGAGCATGGCAATCTTGGATAAGAACCTCCTGCTGTTCTCCGTCTAATTACCCTCGACTACCTCTCTGAGCTTTCTCTGTGTTTAGATTTAATTTGATGTTGGTTTTAATCCCGAAGTGTCAATCTTCATTCCTGCCTGAGCAACTCTGGACAGAGTCCCAAATTAAACAGCCAGCACGCTCGTTTAAACGGCCAATTATGAATGCACAAAAAGCTTTTTTGTAACCGCAATCATCTTGCTTAAAAGGTCAAGGGCGAACTAAGATCTCTGCATTGATTTACAATTATTGCGTTTTATAATTTCTTGATTTCGGGGCATGTAAAACGTCATGTTTCAGTAACGATAACATCGCTGTAAACCAGGACTTATTTCACTCTTGACGAAAGCGTACACGTCCAGAATCATTAACTGCAGTTCGCTATACGAATCCAACAAAAACGGCAAAAGTCACGCCAGATAAACACATTTTTAATTAAATTGCATAGCTCTAGTGTTTTTCCCAACAGCGTAGAGTCTTAGCTTATTAGCTCCCATTAGACGAAGCCTCAATTTTCCTGAGTTTATTTTGTAATTTCATCATTTCTTTTGATACGTTGTTAGGCTCTGTTCCAAACATCGCAGGACAACATTAAACCCAAATGAAGCTTCAGTCCTGGATCTATTTAAGCCATCAGTGAGGTCAGATGATTTTATTTCATAACTCAGAATTATCCAGTTCAGAAATCTATAGCGAGTTGGAGGACGTTAGATAAAATTACTTAGGGGTAATCAATTATGTTGACCGTTCACCCTGTAACACTAACAACAATTCATGATGCACGACTGCAGCAATGCATCACTGTAGGAAAACACAAGATGGTAGCACTCCACGTTGTAGCATCTTCCTGTGATTAGATTAATGGGCCGTTAGCTTGGCCATAAGATTCCTGTAACTCAGAAGATAAGATGTTTTATGTCTCTGTGCAAAAGAAATGTACAATTAAACTTTTTGACAGGAATAAATTAAGGTTGCGTAGGACCTGAATAGTGAAGTTTTATTGCTGTATTGGATAAGTCTGCTAAAATGACTTGGCTCCTGCTCAAGGATGCATAAATTGTCTTCTGCTTGAGCAGGAAAACACAGCTTCCAGATTTATGCAACTGTATGGTGAGGTTTACAGGTTCTCTTTTGTCATTCATAACTCCTAGGCGTTTTATTAAGAGCTATTGCATGCTTTGCACCAATTGTTCTCTGAGGAAACAGTTAGTGCGAGGACTTGATGCTAGTTGGTGTTGTTCATCACGTGTGGCTTGTTTTATTTATCTTGCAAGGGTCAAATGAATGGGAAACAGGTTCTCCAATAAAGATTTAGTTTATGAACTGTGCATTGCAATATTTGAAGAAGGCACGCAACTCCTTTGCATTTAGAGTACTCGGTTTTGGGACTTAATATATTGCACTGAACAGCAGCGGTTGGCTGCCAGTTCCCATGATTTCATCACCTGTTTCTCATTCTGCTTGTTTGGGATTTCCTTGAGCTTAGGAAAGATCTTGCAGAGAGGGACTTTCACAGAGGTGCGTCTTGGTGGTCTTGCTTGACTGTGACAGAGTCTCAAGTGTAACTTATGCAATGGGTTGAAAAACGAACAGTCCAAACCATCAGCATATCTTTGAATTTTCTCAGATGCGAGAGAGCTGAAATTTCTTCTGGTTTAGTTAGAGCTGGTTGCTAGATTTGCGATAGATTCATGGCATCAAATCATTGAATGATATTTTGAAGTTAAATCCATTGTTGAAGGATTAGTTCACTTCAGAATTAAAAGTTCCTGATAATTTACTCACCCCCATGTCTTTCTTTCTTCAGTCGAAAAGAAATTAAAGTTTTTGAGGAAAACATTTCAGGATTTTTGTCCATATAGTGGACCTCAATAGTTACCAACGGGTTGAAGGTCCAAATTATAGTTTCAGTGCAGCTTCAAAGGGCTCTACACGATCCCAGACGAGGAATAAGGGTCTTATGTAGCGAAACCATCTGTCATTTTCTAATGCGCCACACATTACGCCACACATTACGTAATCGCATTGGAAAGGTCACGCGTGACGTATCCGGAAGTACCGACCCAGTGTTTACAAAGTGAACATGCAAAGATTAAGTCAAATGGTCTTTACAAAAAAAAGGTAAAACGATGATGTCGGACGATTTTGAAGGAGAAAATGACGTCATACCGCGGTACTTCCGCCTACGTCACGCGGGACCTTTCCAACTTGATTACGTAATGCGTGGCGCATCGCAGAGATGAGCATTTGTAGTTAAAAAGTATATAATTTTTAGTTTTTTTTTTAGAAAATGACACATCGTTTCACTAGATAAGACCCTTATTCCTCGTCTGGGATCGTGTAGAGCTCTTTGAAGCTGCACTGAAACTGCAATTTGGACCTTCAACCCTTTGAACCCTGTTGAAGTCCACTATATGGAAAAAACCTTTTGGAATGTTTTTCTCAAAAACCTTAATTTCTTTTTGACTGAAGAAAGAAAGACATAAACATCTTGGATGACATGAGGGTGAGTAAATTATCAGGAAAATTTAATTCTGAAGTGAACTAATCCTTTAATTCCATTGTGTCTGTTTTTACTTTTGGATTTTTACATTAGAAAACTGTATTTCTATATGAAATTGATATACATAAAGACTTTTTGAGGGGCTTTTTCTGGGTCCCGATCTACATATGTCCAATTCTTTTATGCTTTTAAACTTTTGTTAATGTTAAACCCATTATTTCTTATGTTTTTACATTAATTTCCCCTCAAATGTGATTGTAATTGGAAGTATATTCCCATACTATTTATGACTAATAATGTTTATTTTTTGGTATTTTTGGTGATATTTAATATCATGTGACTTGATGATGTCATTACTTAAGAACTCAATGTACATGGACTGTTCTTGGCCAAGATAACGAAGATAATGCAGGCTAGACTTTATCCTGACTAAAGGCCCGTTCACACCAAGAACGATAACTAAAGATAACGATAACAATAACTATATTAGCGTCCACTCCAGCGGACGATATTGTTCTGTTTATTCTAAGTGCGTACTGCAGTTTTGTCATCTGCCGCTTTAAATGCTTGAGCTCTTTAAGGCTGGATGGATTCTGATTGGCTGTCAATGTTTTTATCGTTCATCAGCTGGGAAAAAAAATCGTTCTGAAAGTGATTCCAACTACGTATATCATTTCTCACTGCCATTATTGTTACAGTTGTGGTGTGGACTCTGCTATACTTTTATATTTAGAACGACTTTTAGAACTATCGTTATCGTTATAGTTATCGTCCTTGGTGTAAACGGGCCTTAAGACCTTTTTTTTTGGTTTAAACTCAAATGTATTCCAGCATTCATTAGTTTCAATTGCAAGGGGAATTTTCTAAAAGCAGCTCTTAATGCGCTTTAAACAACTTGCAACCTCTACAAACTCCATTTGCGTTGATATTTGTGAAAGTCTCCATATGTTTGATTTTGAAGAGGATAGAGCTGTGTGACAAACTAAAGCTGGCTTGATGGATGGGTCAAATGGAGGCTCTGGCCAGGACAAACACATTGTGAATAGGTCCTCATTCATTTGGGGCCCGTGTGGTCAAGTTTTGAGCTGCGTTTCAACAACACTGCTATTGTGCCTTCTGCTTCAATAAATAGAGGTGCTTATTCAAGGCTGCTATTGATTCGTCATTTTTCATATGTCCAGATGTCACACGAAGTATAGAGCTGGGGAGTTTAGCTCAAGCACCTGGAGAGAACATTATGCGAGCAATTTTTAGTTTCACTGAAGCTTTTTATTTAACGCACACTGTGTTTTGTATGGTAAAAAGTCACTAGTTTTGCCCGTTTCAGATTTATGCCTTATTTTGAGAGAAGACACACGAGCAGGATGTATTTTTCGGCAATCACTGCCAACATAAATCTGATGTTTTATAGGCGATTTAGTTTTGTTTAGCTGAGCGTCACTCTTTAAATGTGATTGACCTTGATATACCTCCATAATATTAGCTGTGGTAACATAAGCTTCTTCGATTCATTTCCTCTGTTTATGGTCAATGTCGTTTCAAATCTGGGTGGAGGACGACGAGATGGCCCAGTGAAGGATTGAGTGTATCATTTAAATGAATCATACTCTACGTTTTCAAGTCACATCCAAGCATCATTCATCTGTGAGTTCTGAGCTGTAATGAGAAATAATATAACTCACTCACCGGCCCTCAGACCATCTGGCCGTAAGCGAGCGAGTGCGTTCTCTAAAACTCACAGTCACAGCTTCTGGAGAGTATCATCTTACTCTCCAACAGGTGGATTGTTAGTGCCTTGTGCAGACAGCCAGAAAAGAGGTTTAGGACGTTACCAATGAGAGTCTGAGAACAGTGGGTTACCAGGACCTTGTTTCTGACCTACCAGGTAAAATGAGAAATCTCTCTCTTTTTTTTTTAATGATTTACTAGTATTTTTCCCTCATACAATATTGTTTAAATGTTTGGGGTTGGAAGAGTTCTCTTATGCTCACCAAGGCTGCATTTATTTGATCAAAAATACAGTTAAAAATCGTGAAATATTATTACAATCCAATATAGCTGTTTTCTATTTCAATATATTTTAAAATATAATTTATTCCTGTGATCAAAGCTGAATTTTCAGCATCATTATTCCAGTCTTCAGTGTCACATGATCCTTCAGAAATCATTCTAATATGCTGATTTGCTGCTCAAGAAACATATTTGTTTAGGGTTCCTTGATGAATAGAAAGTTCAAATGTATAGCATTTACTTAAAAATTATTATTTTTTAAATATTGTAAATATCTTTACTGTCACTTTTGATTAATTCAGTGCATCCTTGCTGAATAAAAGTATTAATTTCTTTCAAAAAAAATCTCACTGACCAAAAACGTTTTTCAGAGCAACATTTACTTTCATATCTATTTAAAGACAACATGAAATCCGTATGGACCCTATTTAAAGGGATAGTTCACCCAAAAATGAAAATTCTGTCATTAATTACTCACCCTAATATTGTTCCAATCCGGTAAGACTTTTGTTCATCTTCAGAACATAAATCAAGATATTTTTGATGAAATCTGAGAGCTTTCTGTCCCTCCATATATAGACAGCTACACAACTGACACTTTGATGCTTCAAAAAGTTCATAAATAGATTTAAAACTAATCCACGAATTGAGTGGTTTAGTCCAAATTTTCTGAAGAGACTCAATCGCTTCATAATATGATGAACAGATTTAATTTAGGCTTTTATTCACATATAAACATCGATCAGCAAACATAAACAGAAGCTCAACTGAACCTGCTTGATGCACGAGAACAAACCTCATTGGTTCTTGCAGAAGCTCAAATGTGATGCATAACACGAGAATGAACCTCATTGGTTATTGGCAATAATGCTTGAGCTTCCGTTTACCACAACTGATGTGTGAGTTGATGAATGTTTATATGTGAATAAAAGCCTAAATTCAATCTGTTTTTCATATAAAGCGATCAAGTCTCTTCAGAAAATTTGGACTAAAACACTCAATTCATATGGATCATATTAGTTTTATGATCTCTTTATGAACTTTTTAAAGCGTCAAAGTGTCAGTTGTGTAGCTGTCAATGGAGGCACAGAAATCTCTCAGATTTCATTAAAATATCTTCATTTGTGCTCCAAAGATGAACGAAAGTCTTACTGGTTTGGAACAATATAAGGGTGAGTAATTAATGACAGAATTTTCATTTTTGGGTGAACTAACTCTTTAATTATTCTTTAATGGTCTTATTGTGCACAATAAATCAGTGCATGTTACTGTATTTTATGTTCAGTTTGGAGCTGCTAGTGGTTCTAAAATTGTGCACTTTTTTGTCTATTTATTTTAACCAACTTTTCTCTATTTTCTTATGTTAACAGTGAGGTAAAATGTACCATTGCTTGTCCTATTTGAGCTAATGATATATGTTGGACTCATCAGATATTTTTTCATCCTCCTCCAGACCCAGAAGCCCACCCAGACCCCAAGACGGTTCTGCATTTCACAGTTTAACAGCTCTTCCATCACTCAGAGCCGTCATTACGCTCACACAACCGCCCAGAGTTTATGAAACTGAGGCGTTGTGTGCTCCAGTTTGTTTTATTGATCATTGTGCGGAGGCGTTGATTAAGTGAAGTGAGAGCGTGTTTCTGAGGCATCTGTCACCTCATAACTTCACTCATTTAGTCAAAACAGGCTACCGTCTTCAGACTCACAGACAAGGTTCTCCTCAACTCCTACGTGTGGCGTAATCCTCTGGATCCGGCCCATACACACACCTCCAGTGTTTTACATCCTTTTATTTCCAAAGATTAGATGAGCTGAAGGACTGAAAAGACCTTTATGAAGTTCATCTACAGGGCATTCTGTCCTCTCGTCCACTTCTTGATTATTCTCTCTCTCCCTCCCTCTCATTCTCTGGTTACTGACATCAGGGCTGCGCATTCCACGCTTGTCTTAATAAAGTCAAATCGCAATAAACCTGAACCAATTACACGTGCAGCCAGATGGGCCGACCTCGGCGCGGAGGGGATCCACCTGGAGGGTGATGGCATCCGGTTCTTTGGGGTCACAATGAAAAGCATCACCAAAAACCGGGCGAGTTTTTATGGGAGATTTTTTTAACGTCAGTGATGGCAATTCAAACTTGTAAATCATTTATCTGACCTTTCAAAAAAAAAAAAAAATTTCACTTAATTTACTTTTTTCACCACATTTTTTGATATATGGCATAAAGTCTGATTCAATTTGCATCTACAAACTGCCCTTTTAGATGGAAAAATATTGTTTGACTGACATGTAAAGCAACCAAACACACTTCATTTTGTTTTTGTGTGCCATTTACGAAAGAGTTTATCTGAAATGGTTTAATGCTGGGTTTAAAACAACCCAAGTTGGGTTGAAAATGGACAAACCCAGCAATTGGGTTGTTTTAACCCAGCAGTTGGGTTAAATGTTTGCCCAACCTGCTGGGGAGTTTTATTTAACTCAACTATTGTTTAAAAGTTACTGTATTGCTTGCTTAAATGTTAATTTCCAACATATTTTGGGTTCATTTTATTAATGTTTACTAAATGAACATTTATTAATAAGTTTACATTTATTAATAGTAATATTTATTAATTATGTGTCTGATTTTTAATTTCCAACCTATTTTGGGTTCATTTTAAGCCAGCCATATAGTCATTTTTAAACAATAGTTGGGTTAAATAAAACTGCCCAGAACATTGGGCAAACATTTAACCCAATCGCTGGGTTAAAACAACGCAAACACTGGGTTTGTCCATTTTCAACCCATCTTGGGGTGTTTTTAACCCAGCATTTTTCAGAGTGTAGAAATGCAATAACAGATTGGTGTGGAAAAACTAATTTCAGTGTGTATATATGACGAAAAATGTGTGTATCAGAACTGATCTCCATCCAAACATAAAAAGTACAGTTTTTTGAAAGGTTTTAATTTAATTGATTCCCTTTGACTTTCATAATATGGACAAAAACATTTAAAGTATTCTTCAAAATATCTTCAAAAATCATGTTTGGAACAACATGAGGGTGCATAAATAATGACAGAATATTCATTTTTGGATGGACTGTTCATTGAAGTTTCACATCTAAATTATCTTCTAGTTCTTTAGAAAAACATCTATCTTATACACCCCACAATAATTCTTGCAGGTTCTTTGCGGAACCTAAAATGCGAATAAAGAGCCATTATTTCCTCCCCATTCTTGATACACTCTTAAAAATAAAGGTTCTTTATTGGCTTTGATGGTTCCATGAAGAACCTTTACATCCATTGAATCATTCCATTGCACAAAAGGTTCTTTATAGTGGAAAAAGGTATTTTAGATTTTTTTCAGAACTGTTCTCTGTTCTATGTCATCACTGCAAAAAAAACCTTTTGGAACCTTTATTTTTAAGATTATAGATAGGATTCCCAATCCAACCCCATCCAGCCTTCTACTCCCAGTTGTGATGAGTCAAACCTGCCTTCACGGCTTCACCTGACAGCCACAGCGTCCTGCCCTCTCTCACCGCTCCATAAACATCACGTCAGGACTCATTCACCGAACCCCCTCCTCTTCTCTATTAGCAGCTAATAATATTGAGTTACCACTCAGCACGCTGCCAAGTGGTCTCTGCTGGGGCTCAGTGGCTGTTTGTACTTGGCACGGGCGGCCGAGAAGAGAGAACCTTAACGTTTTAAGGGTACAATAACAAACATCTCCGACCCTCCGCTCTACGCTAACCTGCTTGCTTTTACACCTCTGGGAATGGCATTATTTTCATGAATCTGTGCTGCTATATGCTCCACATTGGATGTAGAGAGCAAATTAGAGAGAGAGGACCTCAATGAAAGATTTCATCAGTGTTTTAAAATACAAGGAGGGTTTATGCATCAATCACTGGTTGAAAGCACAAAGCTTGAATGTTGATTTGTTAGTTTGATTAAAAACTATATTTTCTGTTCGTCTGGGTTTAGGATTTGTTGCCATGTCTATGTTAAGTGGAAATGTGCAAATTCTTTAAGCAATATTTAAATCCTGACAAGATATAATAAACATTATTAGACATGCCAAAATGAAGATTTAGCAGGGTCTTTTTTTGTGTGTGTGTGTCCAAACCATTTAGAAATTAGCAAAGGAATTTTGACCAGACGTGACTTCATTGCTTTTTCTGAGGTGGCATGTTTTACATAGGAGGTTTAGGAGAGATTAATCAAACAAATATGTTTATATTTGGCTTGTGCTCCATCCAGAATAGGATACGACTGCAAGAAAAGATTATTTGATATGTGAACTGCAGTTATTATCGTTCCTGAATATATGTATTTATTTCTGCATGCATGTGGTCGGTTTCTGCTTAGTGCCCTAATTTAACATATCCCATGGAGATTATGATTCTTTTTAATTGTATTTTTTTATATGTATATATTTTATTTTTATAGCTTTTGTGACTCGTATATGTTTTTTCTCTCTCTCATGTGACAGATCTGTCGTGTGGATGACAATGTGAACAGCACAAATCATATTCAGTCTGATATTTCAAGTTCTGATCTGGCCCACTTTTTCAATGTGGGAATAAATTGGATATAAAGTAAAGGAGGAGGAGGACAGCGAAAACAGCCGTTGGTGAGATGGTGAGGTATTAGACTTCAATAATAAATATATATATATATATATATATATATATATGTATATATATATATATATATATATGTATATATATATGTGTGTGTGTGTGTGTGTGTGTGTATGTATGTATGTATGTATGTATATAATTTAACTGTAAATATGTATTTGTATTTACTGTATATATAAATTTTTTTTATAAATATTTTGGTCATTTAACACACACACACACACACACACATAAATATATAAATATAATGTAATTCTAATATGTGCAACATTTAAAAGATCATTTGATCAACAAAAGAAAATCCAAGTTAAAACTGTATTTATTTAAAATATATTTTTATTATTATAATTAATATATATACATGTTCTATATATATATATATATATATATATATACACACACACATCCCTATATATTATATATAATACTACTACTAATAATAAATATAAAAATATATATTAAATAATAAAACTATATCTTAAATACAGTTAAATTATATATATAAACAATTTAACTGTATTATGTATATATATATATATATATATATATATAAAATCATAATTATATAATAATATAGAACATGTATATATATTAATTATTATTAATTATAAAAACTATATTATATATATATATATATATATAAAATACAGTGAAATTGTTTATATATATAATTTAACTGTATTTATTTAAAATATATTTTTATTATTTAATATATAATATTAGTATATAATATATATAATATATTAGTAGTAGTATTATATATAATATATAGGGATGTGTATATATATATATATATATATATATATATATGTATATTGTATGTATATATATTTTATTTAATTTTTTGGCCACATTTAAGAGATAAAAAAAATCCAAGTTGAAAATCCAGGTTGAGCATAAAATCAGAATTGGCTTGTTGTGTGAATGTAGCCTTGGTCTTCAGTTGGGAGGAACTGTAGCTGTGGAGGAAAAAGACAAGAGCTAAAGACAAGACCAGGAAAGAAAGAGAGAGAGAGAGAGGTGTTGGGACAAAGCAGCGTCCTACTCAATGTTTGAAAGTGCTCCATCAAGTCGACCGGTTTAATTGCACAGGGGGCGGTTTGTAACTATTACTGTGAAAGGAATCCTTTAGCAGCAATAACACTAAATCAGCCCTTATTAAAACAGCTATATATCTGCCTGCCTAAATTGTTGCTGGACTCGTGGGTTATCACAATAACCGTAAATTTTGCCAGATTTCTGGCCGTAAAAACTCATTAGGTATTTCCCAGCTAAGCAAGAAGGGGAGAGGGGAACCGCCTGTTGCCTGGGAGCTGGGGAGCAAAGCATTGTGGGGGCTGGCCACAGTTACCTTTGTCATGAATCACTGTGCGAATAGGCCACGGGCCAGGAAAGGCTGCTGATAGTGCTCACGCACACACAGAAACATGCAGCAGACACAATAAGACGCACTGCAGAACTCCATGGAAATGAAAATAATCCAGCAGCCGTCAACCCTGTTACAGCCCCTTTTCTGCCTCCCACAGTGGGTGAGTGTGTGTGTGCACAGTACGCCTCGCCCCAACACACTCCCTGTCTCTCCAGTGCTGAAAAGACACAGACAATGTAAGTCATATGGGTGTCTGGGGGGCCTGGTGCACAGGGTACAATTTGTCAAACGTCCAATCAACCCTTCCTCGTCCTGAAACCATGAGTGCGGTCTCGACACAGCGAGCTTAAGCAAGCACGAGTAAATTCACTCTTGTCGACATGTGTGATGTTCGCGGTTTGTGCATTTCATGAAAATATGTACATCTTTCCTGCTGCTATAAATTCTCGGAAAAGCATTTTCGGAGAGCTCAGCGGCATGCGATCCTAAAAAAATGACATCCTCATGTTTCATGTTGAATGAGGGCCGTGATCATCCAAAAATCACTTGATAACAGACTGTCATGTTGTATTTAACAGCAAGTTTAGCATTTAAAAGTTTGTCCCATAGGAAATGAGATCTCTTTAATAACTATTTCTCCTAGAGAGCAATGAGATTTTCTTCAGAGAAGAAGACCCCAATAGTTTCACACGTGTCTCGTCTAGAGTTTCAGATCTCAACAAAGTCTCAAATTGTGCCTGACTTAAGAAGGCACTAAAGTGTGGAATCATAAGTCAGAGATTTTATGAACTTTTCCAGTTATTTCAGGTATAAATGACCCAAGTTATCCTATCCATGTCAATTTCATTTCAACTGAGGCTCATTGGAAAAACATGCCTGTACATTTTTGCAAAACTCCAAAAACGTGCCTATTCTTACATTTCATTGAAGTTTAAAGCTAATATGAGCAGTGGCAGTAAAACACCAGCAACTTTTATTACGTTTTCACACAAATTATGATTAAAGCGGCAGATTATCGATTATTAAAGGGGTCCTTGATTATGATTTTACTTTTTTAACTTTAGATGTGTAATGTTGCTGTTACATCTGCAAAGTTACGACGCTCAAAGTTTAATGCAAAGGGAGATATTTTCTTTTACAGAAATCGCTGTTTAAGGACTACAACAAATGGCTGGTAGGGACTACAACGAGCTTCTTCCCGGGTTGGTGACATCACAAACCCCAAAATTTACATAAACCCTGCCCCCGAGAACAAGCAACAAAGGGCGTGAGGCCATGTTGGGCTGCTTTAGAGAAGAGGAAGAGTTGTTGTAGTAGAGTGTTGTTGACATGCCGTCATTTTACGCCAGACTGCTTCACAAACAAGGGTCAATTCAACGCTGGATTTGCACAAAAGATTAACATGACAGCACATGCTAGTCGATGAGTTGAATCAACTCCACAGCAACTACATAAATTTATCCACTAACCATTCAGAAACATCCAGTTTCATTCTATAAGTTGTAACTTCTTCCTGAGTCTCTCCATCAGTGTCGACTCCGGTTTGAACAATGTAAGGCTGAACACCGTTACTGACAATCCTCATTTTGGCTGCGTGAGATTCTCCAGCTTTGTTGTTGAGCAACCGAAGCACGAGCTGTTAAAGCTCCGCCCTCTTCTGGAAAGGGGGCCGGGAGCAGCAGCTCATTTGCATTTAAAGAAACACAAACAAAAACGGCATGTTTTTGCTCACACCCAAATAGGGGCAAATTTGACAAGCTATAATAAATGATCTGTGGGGTATTTTGAGCTGATACTTCACAGACACATTCTGAGGACACCAGAGACTTATGTTACATCTTGATCGCCTCAACCCGCAGACTAAAAAAAACAACCAGCGGCAACAGTGTAAAAGTAACCCAATTCCATGGGAAAACCACGGACTTGGCAACACTTCTGCTGCTATATGTGCAGCAACCAACATGATAAAACATTGCCAGATTCACGTTCATCTGTTTCAGCATCTGTTTTCGGAAACGTGCAAGAAGCAACGTAATATGATTTTGCAGAAATAATGCCACAGGCACTTTTTTCCTTTGAACCTGGGTTGTCTATTTTCATACTGTATGTCAACATTTAACTAATTTGTATCTTTTTATTTCTCCCAAGGTATTTTTGGAGAAACAACATCAATATTTAAATCAACTGAGCCGTGAAACAGCAGTAAAACTTTCCTCTGGGATGTCATCAAATGTGTGGCACAACTTCTACAATGACCTTAATGAACTCTTTCTAAAAGTGATTTCAGCATCATCATAAGACCTTTCATCAGTCCATAAATTTCCCTTGGAGATGCCTTCCATGAAAAACCACAGAGTATGTGATGCATCTCATTTGATGGCCAAAGATCACAGGCTAGTACGATCTACTCAATTTCATTGGTCGTTTCAGCTGACCAATCAGTTTCTTTTCCAGATCATAAGAGTAGAGTGACTGGACGCCTCCACGGTCCAATGGCAGAGCATTACAGGGAGGTTCTGTTCACCTGAGCAGCGTGTCTTTCTCCCTGGGGCGACTGCGCTGCTCCAAAGGGAAACCACATCCTATCCATTAGGTTTAATGATGTTCTGACTCCTGCTCCGGGCGGCAGATCGAGCCAAACCACAGACACATTAACCCCCTGCTTCCCCCAGCATTTATTTACTCCTGGGCTCATTGTTGTAAACAAAGCTTCACGTGCCATGGCTGATCTTTTAATGAGCGAGCCTTTAAAGTGTTTTCTTTTCCTTTTCCAACTCTTTAACGACTCAGTCATGTTTAATTTAAACATCAACTTTGACTCAGATGTTAACATGGGAAAAATAAAAATAGACAACTGAAACAAGTGTTGAAAGTTAGAGTATATAGAACTATATAAAATTAACTTGGATAGCAGTTCAGCTCACCATTTTCTCCTCTGCTTAGCTGGTTTCCAAATTCAGACACTAAAAGAAGTTATTGCAGGTGTATGTTGGTAGTTTGATTTCATAATGGCGTCCATTATTGTTGGTAGTGCTCCATCACCAATACTACATTTACTGATTTGATAAGTTACGCTGTAATGAATTTTACAGTCATGTATTTTGCACTACTTTCGTTCATAAGATATGTTTGTGTTTCTTTGACAGACATTAAGAGTTTTTTTCATCTCCTGTTGCCCCCCACTGGTGAAACACGGCACTGCATGAGCTTTTCAATCACACCACATGCTGAGAGACAGCAGTGAAGGCATTATATACACCATAAAATCGTTTTTTCTTCTTCTTTTAGTCGGATAGCTTTGATAGTGTTTGTGTGACTTTCAGACCGACAATAGGTGAGTAGTTCACTTTTTTCACACTAGTTCACAATATTGCAAAAGGTTGTGTTGATACAAATGGGTTTATTAGCATGGAACGGCAGACAAAATAAGCTCAGCATTGAAACCACTATGTATCACCACACTGCTTATGTAATGTGAAAACTGTAACCTGTTAATATGGGTGCAAGCAAAGGTCAACATGAAATGCCACTTACAACCCATTTGACTACTATAATGTGGTGTATAAAACAAAATATTCAACAGAAACAAGATGCAGGACTTGATTGTATCAATGCAGAGATGATTAGAGAGGGAAAAGTGACTCTATATGACACTTGCAAATAATATGAGGCAGAGCAAATAATTACATTTTGATCACTGCAAAAAATGATTTACTTACAGGATTTTTTTTGTCTTGTTTTCCATTAAAAATATCTAAAAATTCTTAAATCAAGATACATTTACTTGAGAGGGAAAATGACTTTAGTCTTGTTTTCTGATAAAATTATCAGAATTAAGTGAAGTGAGATCATATATGATATATATATATATATATATATATATATATCTGTCAATGGGGTAAGAAAAATAATCTTGTTTTCCCTCTGAATGAAGTTTATCTTACCACATTGGCAGATATTTTTTAAAGCATAAGCTCATTTAATTTTGATCAATTTATCAAAAAACAAAACTTAATATCTTAAGTCATTTTGCTTCTTAAGTAAATGATTCTTGATTTAAGTATTGCAGACATAGTCTGTTGCATTTCTAATTCTCTGCATCAGTTTATTAAGAAAACCATGTCGTATGTTTGCAGTCTACGCGGTATCATTGATAATAATGAGAAGGTTTTAGTTTTGTTGCATGTTTCTTGCTTGCAGACTCTCTCTCTCCCTTCTCATCCATTTTGGCAGCCCACCCTAAACCTCCATTAGGAAAAAGTCCCAAATGCCAAATAAACAATCAGCACGGTTAGTTTAAAAGTGACACCTTTTATTGTTTGTGTGGGTGTGTTTCAACATGAAAAAGCTGTAAAATTGTTGCACACGCATTTGAGTTAATGTGCATGTGCGTGGATGCGTACTGCATGTATGTGTTTGTGTGACTTTGTGGTCTGTATTTTCCAGCACGCTCTCTAGGTATGTACCCGCTAAACCCCATCCTCCGTGCCTCGCTAAATGCGGCATTAGCTGTAATTGCATGCAGAAATCCTTATCTTGTACTTGAGATGGGAGGCCTTGGCTGCCAGCCTCTCGCCACAAATACCAATTACAGCGTTCTCTATGTCAGGCCGTAGAGATCCTTTCTGTGAGTGAACGGCACACACTTTTCCCCAGGAGAGGCCTGCCAGGAAGCCGTGTAAAAGGCTGCAGTTGATAATGTCTGTTTTGCTTTCAGTTGCAGCACAGATTGAGTCACCTCATCGGGCCACTAATAAACTCTGCCATTTTTAACATTTACTGCACAAACAACCTTGCTTTTATACGGTTAAACCGTATTTGGAGCATCACAGAATGTTTGATATGTTACAGAGCCCCTAAAGGGACATGGTGAAGGAAAAAAATATGAGATGGGGAGCAATTTTTTTTTTTTTTTTGTCAATGCTTTTGCAAATGTTCGCAAAATTATTTTCATGATTTGTTATCACAACTTTTTTTCTTTTGTCAAACCAACTTAGGTAATTAATTTGGTTCATATAACATAATATTTTGAGTTTCTGTTGATTAAACCAATCGCCTTCATTGTATTAACTCAAATTTTTAATTTTATTGAACTCAAAGTTTTAAGGCAACCAGGTAACTTACTTTTTTAAGTTAAACCAACAATTCTTTTTTACAGCGTGAGAAACTTTGCATTCGCTCGCAAAGAACACTATAGAGCCCTTAAAGGGACATGGTGATGGACAAAATATATTTCAATGATTTTGCAGTCCCTCGCAAAACTTTTGCGTTCCTCTGAGAAACGTTGCGTTCGCTCACAAAGAGCACAAAAGAGCAAACGCAAAGTTTCTCGGGGGAACTCAAAACTTTCACAAGTGAATGCGAAAGCATTGAAATATATTTTTTCATCCTATCTTATATTTTTTCCATCACCATGTCCCTTTAGGGCCTCCATACATATATTGGGTATGCTCTAAAAACCTAGAGATTATAAGCATAATTGTATTCTTTACTACACTGGAAAAAAAAAATCACTCAGAAATTGCTAGTAAATTTCACAAAAACTTACAAAGAAACAACAACACATTGAAATAAACAAGACATTTTGAAAAAAGACTGAAATTTTCTTGTAAAACACTGCAATAATCTTCAAAAAAATAATTTTAAGGTGTATACTATAATCATATTAGGTAAGGAGCATAATAATATTTCTTTCTTTTACCAATTTCTAAGGCAGCATGTATCTTTAAAAAGTGAGCGTAAGACATATATATATATATCTATTTATTTGTTTTGTTTTTTAAAGAAATAAATACTTTTATTCAGTAAGGATGCATTAAATTGATTAAAACTGAGTAAAGACAATTATAATGTTACAAAAGATTTCTAATTTAAATATATGCTGTTCTTTTGAACTTTCTATTCAACAAAGAATCCTAAAAAAAAGTATCAATGTTTCCAACATTGATAATTTGTTCAACATTGATATTAAGAAATGTTTCTTGAGCAAATCTGCATATTAGAATGATTTCTGAAGGATCATGTGACACTGACTGGAATAATGATGCTGAAAATTCAGCTTTGATCACAGGAATAAATTACATTTCAAAAGTTATTCAAATAGAAAGCAGTTATTAATATTTCACAATATTAATTGTTTTTACTGTATTTTTGATCAAATAAATGCAGCCTTGGTGAGCAGAAGAGACTTCTAGTGTACTTATAAATCACTAAGTGTGATAACAATAACGCACAGACAGTTTTCTCACTTTGTTCAATGGATTTTTTTCATCACAATGCATTCTTGCATTGCCTTCTCAGCAAATAATGCATGTGATGCTGACTTAGATGTTTGATCATGTGAGCATTACTGTTGGCTTATATCATCTCAACTCTCACTGAAAATGAATGACTTCTGGTTGCTGCAGATTGCTGTCAGTATGAACCCTTGACACTGTTTACACTGCAGCGTGACATAATGAGAGCGATCTAGTTTTGTTGCATCCCATCGCTCACTCTCAGTGTAAACACGACGTTACAGTTACAGATAATTAAATTGGCCTTGTCAGATAACGTCAGCAATCCTTTTAACTGAGATGTGCTTAAGACATCCAGTTTTAAATCTAGATGTTAAACAAACAGACCCTTAACTCTGCTTATCTAAGCGAGTGTGTGTGGGAGACGGGGGCTTTATTAGACAGAAGAATGCAATAACACAGGTTAAAAACTCTCTCTCTCTGTGTCTAGATCACTTATCTGCCCACCCAGGCTCTCCTGAGACCGGCGAAAGCGTGTGACACGTCTGCCAACAGTCCTGTAAGGCTCTCTGTCCACTTTCAGGCCTGTTGTGTGATCGTGTACAGTTCAGTATGATGTAAAGAGACAGACGTCCAAGACAAACACTTCCCTTCTGAACTATGTGTTGTTGTAGTTTAGTGTAACATGGGTTTTACTTGATCTCAACAAATGCAAGATATTAATAAGTAATAGCCTTTTTTAGTTGACTTAACAGATTTTAAAGACAAAATACACTTTATTGTCTTAATATCTTATGCAGTGTTGCTTCTCAAGTAAATTTATCTTTTTATCCTGCAATGTTTCAAGGATTTCTATATTTTAATTGGACAATTAGACAAAAACACTCATCAAGAATAGGATTTTTATTTTGCATTTATTTATTATTTTGCGATGTATGCTACCTTTTGTTTTTTTAAAGAAAATGATACTTTTCAGCAAGGATGCATTAAATTGATCAACAGTAACAGTAAAGACTTTTACATTGTTTAAAAAATGTTTAAAATGAATGCTTTTGACTTTCAATTCATCAAAAAATATATAGCAAAAATATCAAGCAGCACAACTGATTTCAACATTGATAATAATAATAAAAATATGTTTCTTGAGCAGCGAATCAGCATATTGGAATGATTTCTGAAGAATCATGTGACACTGAAGACTGGAGTGATGATGCTGAAAATTCAGCTTTGATCACAGAAATAAATTACATTTTAACATATATTCAAATAGAAACCAGTTATTTTAAATTGTAATAATATATCAGAATATTACTGATTTTATTGTATTTTTAATCACTGATTTTATTGTATTTTTAATCAAATAAATGCAGCCTTGATGAGCATAAGAGACTTCGTCCAAAAACATTTAAAAAACGTACCCCAAACTTTTGAACGGTATAGTGTAAATGCACATATTTCCCTTGGGGTTTTCATATTTCAAGATTTTGCAATGTAATAAGTTTCAGTGGAGCCAAAAAGTATAAAGTCCAATAAATTAATTAAAATCCATACATTAATCATATGCAAACCATGTAAAAAGTTTTTCCTCAGCATTTACTTGGATTTATCACCTTGAACATTGCCTACCATTCCTGCTCAGGGTTCACTGGGTTTGTTGATGCTCTTCTGTGCATGATGAACAGATTGAGGAGAAGTTCATGCTAATATCCAGCCTCAAACACGACAGCCCCTTCACGACAGCATTGCCTATTCAACAATCATCAAAGTCGGTTCCACACCCCTGTCACTACCGTGAAGCAGAATATTAAATCATTATTTTACGACCCATCATTTTTTGACCATGAGACTGTCGTTTCCTGCCTTTCACAGCCGCAGAAGAGACGGGATGAGGCAGACGGAGGCGAAGGGTCACACAAGCAGATGTCATACGGTATTTGGCTTTCCATGGATCTCTAGCTTTGCATTAGAAGATGTTTTGTAGGATCACAAAAGAATGCGAACAATACAGTTTTGCGCCATCAGTTTCGTGCACGCGGTTGGTTTGAAGAAGGCCGCACTACAATATGATGCCCGGCACCCAAAACATGCTTCATAATGCTTCTTTTGCGTGTGGACATGGGTCCATGCTAAATAATGAATCAGTTTTATATTTTCCTTCTTTGTCCGACATTTTTCCGCATCTCTAAAGCTAGACCAAAGTCTGCAATGGAGGAAACTGATCTCCAGCTAACAAAAATATGTTCTAAGACGTTCTGAAAATGTTATTTCTGAATGTTCTCTGAATGCTCCAAAAGTCAAATTTTTTAAATGTTTTAAAAATCTTTCTTGGTTATATGAACATTAAAGGGACAGTTCACCCAGAAATGAAAATTCTGTCATCATTTTCTCACCCTCAAGTTGTTCTAAACCTGTATGAGTTTCTTTCATCTGTTTAACACAATATATATATATATATATTTTAAAGAATGTTGGTAAGAGAATTTTCATTTTTGGGAATATTCTCTTTAAGGGAATATTCCATTTTATCATTTTGCAAACATTATGGGAACATTACTTTATTTTAATGTTACTGAATGTTCTTTGAATGTTCAAAAAACATTAGACGACTGTCCAACTAAAACGGTTCAGGAAAAAAATTTGAGCTCACGTTTTGAGAACATTAAAGGGATAGTTCAACCAAAAATGAAAATTCTGTCATCATTTACTCACCCTCAAGTTGTTTCAAACCTGTATGAATTTCTTTCTTCTGCTGAACATAAAAGATGATATTTTGAACAATGTTGGTAACAAAACAGTTGATGGACTCCATTAACTTCCATATTATGGAAAAAGTCAGTGAGTCCATCAACTGTTTGGTTGTTTAGTGTCACATGATCCTTCATTCTAATTTGCTGATTTGCTGCTCAAGAAAAGTTCAAAGTACATTATGAAAGAAATCTTTTATAACATTATAAATGACATTACTATCATCTTTGATCAATATAATGCGTCCTTGCTGAACAGAGTATTCATTTCTTTCAAAAATTACTGACCCCATACTTTTGAACAGCAATGTATATGATTTGTTGAGGCATGTTAGTCCAAACGAAATAACATGTTTGTCTTTGTAATCTGTTTTGTTTTGTTCTTTTGTAATAACTGAAACTACTTTTCTGTTCCAAAGACGTCATGTAGGCCACGCAGTCTATTAACCAGTAGTCAAATAGCTATGTTTCCATTGTTTTGGCTCTTGTTGTTGGTAAAACAATCTTTAGGTCAGTGAGTCAGTGAGGTGAACTTGAGAATCAGATGATTCATGAATGAGTCATTCTTATGAAGGGATTTGTTTTAGTGAACCAGATGATCTGTAATCTGCAATTTGTAAAATGTTTCACAAACCTATATGACTTCAAAATGTAAGGTGCTGTGCTTGTTTTCTTGTTTCAGTGAATTCTTACATTGAAGTCTAAAAGAGAAGAGGAACAAGCCCTCACATCTTCTAGTTTGACATGGTCAATATCCATGTATGGATGATAGGTAAAATGATTGCAAAACCATCCCAAGTGGTCTTTGAAACCTGACAACTTCCAATGGAGCGAGACCGAGGCTTCAGGAGCGAACGGCTGCTGTTTGAGACGATATGCCTGCATGCTCTTCCCTGCATCCTGCATTGCGTGACAACTGCGCTTTTATTAGTGGGTGAAAGTTTAACACAGTGCACATCCACTGCATCGTTCACTGTGTTTTCCATTCGTGATTTTCATGCTTTTACTGCCACACCTGTTATTTGCAAAGCTGCAACAACAAACGGCAATTCTGCTTTCATTCATGGCAGATTCTTCTAGAAGGAGCAACTCATTTTGTGGCGCTTTAAGGCAGCATCTTTGTTCAAGCAATTACTGCACTATTGTCAGTTTTAGCTCCATTAATTTTCAGCGTTCTCCACTTCCTTCTTCCGAACACAGGGCCTCCTCTTTGGTAATCATTTGCACCTTTTAAGAATCGCATGTCCTGCACGATTTACTTTAATTTTATTATCCCGCTTACTTCATGGCTGTTCCCACAGCGCTCTTTGATGTTCCACTTGCTTGCTTTATTGTAATGGAGTTTGGTTTATTTTGCGAGGTGAAAATTGCCCCCAACAGGACCGGCTTGTTTACGCCCTGAGGATTTTCACAGGATTGAATTTCAATGAGAGTTTATCTTCACTTCATTTAAAGGAAAAGAGATCTTTTACAGGATCAGCAGCCCTCAGGTCAAACCAAGAATCCACAAAACACTTATAAATGCACATCAAACCAACATCACAGGCCATTAATAACCTCAGTACGGGACTACTTTAACTTTTGGCAAATGTGCAGGAATGATCATTTAGAAGGAACATCATTTAATGGTACAAAATTACACTGCATGTCACGCAGCATGGACAGATGTGTGCTAAAAACAAAAGACTGTGCCAGGAGAAAATGGTAATAGGATCAAGTGCAGGTTTATGGGTACATCTCATTAAAACATGCCCAAGTTTCTAATGAAGCCAGTTTAGGACGATTAATTTCATGACAATTTTCTTCTCATTCAACACTCATTAATTCCCATTTTCCTCAGTGGTGATTCTCATTAAATTCTCATTATATATTCATAAAGGTACACAATGGAATTCTGAGCTCTCCAGCGACATCTGTGGTTGAAACATCAAAATGCAAGTTGCCTGCAGTGGAACATCTTTACATCAGTTGTTCTTCGAATCTGATGTTTCTCAACCAAATCAAACACAACAGCTCTAAATAATAGCAGCTTAATGTAGTGACTCGAGGGAAGGCAAGAAAACCTGGCTTTGATCAAGGATTTTGAAGTCTTAGTAGTATTTGTTCATTTCTAACTAAAATTAAACAAGAAATCTTTTGTAATGTACATTTATTTGTCACAAAAATAATTTAACTTTTTTACCCTCTAGGGTGATATATGACGTGTTGACTGGTTTTGACCTGAAAACAGTACAATTATAGGTTGATTTGAGAAAATTACAAACTCTGAATATATTATTTCATTTATATGTTCTCGTTTTGATTATCCTTTTGGGAATGGCAAACAGTCGCTAGTGTGGACTAGTGGTTAAAGATCTTGGCTGGTCACTATATGTTCTTAAGAAAGACACCTAACCTCAGGTTGGACACAGGTGTTTGTCTCTGAAGGACATGTGCTATAAGTTGCATGCATTAGATAAAAATCATCTGGTAAAGCAGTGGTTCTCAACTGGTTTTGCTTTAGAACCCAGATTTTACATTGCACATCAAATGGCGACTCACTGTACAAAAACTGAACATTAAAACATTGACATTTATAAACCTCATAGACCCAATAGTAAGCAAAATTATTAACATGACACATACTAAACTGAAAAATTTACTATTTTAATGTTTAAATGTTTTCTTTATGCGCTTGGCAGCCAGTAATTAAAAACTCAAAGCACATTGTGGTTGACACAAGCTATTTAAAGGGATAGTTCACCCAAAAATGAAAATTCTGTCATCATTTACTCATCCTCAAGTTGTTCCAAACCTACCATAGTATGGAAAACAATCAACTGTTTGGTTACCCATATTCTTCAAAATATCTTCTTTTATGTTCAGCAGAAGAAAGAAACTCATACAGGTTTGGAACAACTTGAGGGTGAGTAAATGATGACAGAATTTTCATTTTTGGGTGAACTATGCCTTTAATTATATTTAATGTAGTCGTAATTTCTTTAACCATACATAGTTTTATCCATCTAATTTGACTATTCTACCAAGTGACAGTTGAATTTGCACAAATTCTGTAGAATTTGATTGGATGCGCAACCTTTGACAGATATGGGAAATATTGGAAATGTTTAAACTGATAAATGTTGCTGTCCAAACTAAGTTGGATAGCCCCTCAAAAGAGACTTGTGGTCCATTTTTGGGTCACGAGTCATGATCCACCAATAAAGAACCACTGAGCTTGAATATTTGCTTGACATTATGTGATACATGTTATTAATTGTCTATTTCTCAGCATCTGAAATGACTGCGTCTGGAATGACCGCGTTGACCTGTGTCAGGCCATCGGAGCGCCTTTTAAACGCTAATCTGCTATGGTGGATTATTTCCCCATTCTTGGGTGTTTTTCCCAATCTCTGTCTTTATGAGGGACTGGAAATTATTACGAAAATGAGGCCATTGTGAGGACTACACCAGCCTCGTGTTGAGCGATGACAGAGACTGTAGCCTCATTCGTCAAGCTGTTCCTCTCTCCCCTTGCCATCAAATTAAACACAAATGTGTAGTGAACAGGCACAGAGAGTGGAAGAAGAGTGCCATACGTGTACCCATAATGCTCTAGTGCTTTGTTGCTTGCTGGAGTTCAGTAAGATCATTATTTCACTTCGATTTGCATGTTTTGCCAAAAACCCAATTCTCAAGGACTAACGATTGGCAGCTAAACTACTTGAACGAGTTGATTGTCTTTTCATCGGCATCAGGATACTTTTTTTATGATTTTTATGAAGAATTTTAGGTCATGACTTGTTATTCCTCAAAACCGTGAGAAAGGTTTCTTTCTCAAACAATCAGGTTGATCCGCATCATTTCCCATCAGCGATGATGCGACCAATCGTCGGGGCGATGACTGTCTGGCCGGTCGCATTAATGAATCCCAACCGCAAAATAGCGCTGCGATCCAGCGGTCACACGGCGAGGACACGCGAGATGCCATGGAATGTGCGCCCCGGCCCATCGCACCAGTCTCGCTGAGCTCCGCACGCCTCTGTCGTCTTTTTCCAATCCAGACTTCATTGTCTTGGAATGTTTCCTCCACACGGTCGTGAAAACACTTTCCTTCCCACATCACTTAAGTGACTCCTCTGAACTTGTATTGTTCAGAATTGGTTTCAGAACCAGCTAATCATTATCAGCAGTACTCAGTGTTGAACAGCGGGGCTTTTTCCTCCTTTCAAACAAATGTGTTTTTGCTGTGCACTCAATGAACGGGGATGAGACCAAGAGTTTATTTATGAAACGACTTGATCAATTAATTGACAAATCTCGTATTGTGACCACCGACAAAAATGTATTCTTTAATGTCTGGCTCTGCGGTTCTACGTTTACACAATGGCTGCATCCGAAATCGCATACTCACTTGAGTAGGTACTTATTTTGAGTAATTGAGTAAAAGTAATTATTTTACAAGTACATTCTATATAGTATGAATGTGTGTAGTACAGGGGTGTAACGGTACATGTATTCGCCCCGAATCCTACGGTATACGGACGTCATGGTTCGGTTCATGCAGTTAGATGACGAATACAGTCAGTCACAGGTGATCCACACTCCAATCCAGAAGGGGGCGTGCGCGGCAATACAACGCTGTTTGCTAACCGCCATAACAGGAAAAAGAGCAGAAGAGGAACAGTGCATTCGTGAATGACTTAAGCGCTTGAAACCAAAGTCCGCTAGGTAGTGCGCACGCGTTGAACGCTTATGGACAAAGGCGAATACTTTGAAAGGCTATATATATATATTTCTTTTCAAAAAAATATATATACACATTCAAAAGTTTGGGGTCAGTAGGATTTTCTTGAGCACCAAATCAGCATATTAGAATGATTTCATTTCTATATCCAGCCTAGTTTTCAGAGGAATGATGTTCACATATTTCAACACGCTTTCTGTTAAACACACTTGACTTATGGATGAATTGCATCTTGTGCAGGATATTAGGAGAAAGATGACCCTATGAGCTTCAAGTTTCCAGAGGGACTCTTGGTCTTCTCTCTTCGGTTATTCTGATACAATTAAAAACAGATGCAGTAAGAATAAAGTCAGGTACTATTGCCAATCACACTGTGAAGAGTGTAGTCCCGTATGACAGGCTAATCTGTCACAGGTCAAAATGACCGATAGACAGGGATCCCGGCATGGATCATGTAGCACACTGTAATATTCCATATCTCTTGCTGTACCTGTCGGTTTTGGCACAGTGTTTGTTAGCAGAATTGTTTGAGTTGAAGCAGCTTGACTCGAGTTAAAATTCCAAATGATTTAGCTGAAGCTAAAACCCTCTGAATATTATTAATGTGACAGGAAGTACTAGACTTTTACATTTATGAGGTGCTGTGGGTGGTTGCCAATGCATTGCTATGTGGTTGTTAGGGTGTTCTAGGTGGTTTTCAGGGCGTTGCTATGCAGTTGCTAGGGTGTTTTAGGTGGTTTTCAAGGTGATGTGTGGTTAGGGTGTTCTAGGTGGTTTTCAGGGCATTGCTATGCAGTTGCTAGGGTGTTTTAGGTGGTTGCTAGGGTGTTTTGGGTGGTTTTCAGGGTGTTGTGTGGTTGTTAGGGTGTTCTAGGTGGTTTTCAGGGCGTTGCTATGCAGTTGTTAGGGTGTTTTAGGTGGTTGCTAGGGTGTTTTGGGTGGTTTTCAGGGTGTTGTGTGGTTGTTAGGGTGTTCTAGGTGGTTTTCAGGGCATTGCTATGCAGTTGCTAGGGTGTTTTAGGTGGTTTTCAGGGTGTTGTGTGGTTGTTAGGGTGTTCTAGGTGGTTTTCAGGGCATTGCTATGCAGTTGCTAGGGTGTTTTAGGTGGTTTTCAGGGTGTTGTGTGGTTGTTAGGGTGTTCTAGGTGGTTTTCAGGGCATTGCTATGCAGTTGCTAGGGTGTTTTATGTGGTTGCTAGGGTGTTTTAGGGGGTTTTCAGGGTGTTGTGTGCATGGTTGTTAGGGTGTTCTAGGTGGTTTTCAGGGTGTTGCTATGCAGTTGCTAGGGTGTTTTAGGTGGTTGCTAGGGTGTTTTGGGTGGTTTTCAGGGTGTTGTGTGGTTGTTAGGGTGTTCTAGGTGGTTTTCAGGGCATTGCTATGCAGTTGCTAGGGTGTTTTAGGTGGTTTTCAGGGTGATGTGTGGTTAGGGTGTTATAGGTGGTTTTCAGGGCATTGCTATGCAGTTGCTAGGGTGTTTTAGGTGGTTTTCAGGGTGATGTGTGGTTAGGGTGTTATAGGTGGTTTTCAGGGTGATGTGTGGTTAGGGTGTTTTAGGTGGTTTTCAGGGTGTTGTGTGGTTGTTAGGGTGTTCTGGGTGGTTTTCAAGGTGTTGTGTGGTTAGGGTGTTATAGGTGGTTTTCAGGGCATTGCTATGCAGTTGCTAGGGTGTTTTATGTGGTTGCTAGGGTGTTTTAGGTGGTTTTCAGGGTGTTGTGTGGTTGTTAGGGTGTTCTAGGTGGTTTTCAGGGCATTGCTATGCAGTTGCTAGGGTGTTTTAGGTGGTTGCTAGGGTGTTTTGGGTGGTTTTCAGAGTGTTGTGTGGTTGTTACGGTGTTCTAGGTGGTTTTCAGGGCATTGCTATGCAGTTGCTAGGGTGTTTTAGGTGGTTTTCAGGGTGATGTGTGGTTAGGGTGTTCTAGGTGGTTTTCGGGGCATGGTTATGCAGTTGCTAGGGTGTTTGAGGTGGTTGCTAGGGTGTTTTAGGTGGTTTTCAGGGTGTTGTGTGGTTGTTAGGTTGTTCTAGGTGGTTTTCAGTGCGTTGCTATGCGGTTGCTAGGGTGTTTTAGGTGGTTTTCAGGGTGTTGCTATGTGGTTTCTAGGGTATTTGAGGTAGTTTTCAGGGCATTGCCATTTGGTTGCTAGGGTGTTCTAGGTTGTTTTCAAGGGTGTTCTAGTAGGTTTTTAGGAAGGTTTCTGATTGCAGGTGGTTTTCATGGTGTTGCTATGTGGTTAATAGGGTGTCCTAGTAGGCTTTAAGGAAGTTGCTTTGAGGTTGCTAGGGTGTTGCTATGTGGCTACTAAGGTGTTCTAGTACACTCTAAAAATGCTGGGTTGTTTTAACCCAATGTTAGGGTGTTGTAGGTGGTTTTCAGGGCATTGCTACAGTATGCGGTGAGTAGGGTGGTTTTCATGGTGTTGCTATGAGGTTGCTAAGGTGCTCTAGGTAGTTTTCAGGGTGTTACTGTGCAGTTCCTAAGATGTTCTGGGTGGTTTCTAGGTGGTTATTTACTGGATTTCATCTTTCAAACACATTTCAAATGGATTTCAAATTGGTGGCTTATATATAAAAAAAGATAAACCAATTTATGACATGCTCTGAGATTTTCAATACAACCTTTGAGAGGTTTCCAGAGGTCAAGTTTGAGAGATTTCAGTGTCATTTTAAGCTCAGGGAAAAAAAAGGAATTTAATTTGACAGTCCAAACGAAAATTCCAGCTCATATTTATTTATACTTAATCCAAAACTTCCACAGGGCAGGAGAAACTATACCCAGGACACAGCAAAAGTTCTTAAGGGGTTTACCTTGATGAGATTTCTGCTTTGTAGAAGCCGTGGACAGGGAATAAGGATAAGGTGTCTTATGAGAGATGCCCCCTGGTGTGCGAAGCAGAGAGCCCAGAGAACATTCCAGATCCCAGCAGACAAACATTTCCACGAGGGTCGTCTCTGTATGTGGAGAAGTCAATAAAAGCTTTAAAAATCCCATCAAGTCACTTTTATAGACGACAATAAATACCAAGTATCTTAAACTGCGTAGCTGTTGTCATGATTTGTACCGTGACACTCACACCGCTCAACTATCAACCCCTCGGCACAAAAGCACACAGGCCCATATAAACTGAACGTTGAGGTGTTCCAGAGACTCGGAGCTCAGCAATATCCTGCCTTACGAAGACGGCGGGCATTAAGCCACGGCTGTGTTTTTATTGCAGCCTGCGTAAAAGAGACTGACTCCAGATTACATTTTGCACTTAAGATTGGGCTCTAAAACGTAATGGGGAGAATTCAGACTGATGTTGTGCAAGTTCATGTTCAATTCCCAATGAAAACGTGAAAGCATCCCAGCGATATTAAACATATGGACGACTCACATGCCCTCAAGACGCTTTAGGGAAAACTTTTACTGTATGCAAGTCACGGTTACAGAACCGCATCTGTCTTTTCTCAAAAACACAATGCATTGGATACGGGAAGAGCTGCATGTTGTTCATAATGTAGCATTTACTGGAAATTTAGTCTTGTAACTAGTCAATTTTATTCCCTGAGGTCCAGTTAGTCAAGGTTTCATGCACCCACAACAGTCGTAATTATTTTTACATGACCATTTTTGTTCTTGCTGGTTTGCTACTGTACCAATAGAGCGCTGCATCACCTGGTTCCCTCGACAAAAACCCAGTAGGATTTTTCCATTGGCTTTTAGATTATTGCAGAAAACAAAAGGTTATGATTCTTACATGTTTTGTTCATCATGATAATCTTCCGAGACCGTAGACTCTAAAGGCGACGCCTTCGAAGGATGCGAAGGTCGGACTGAGCGCTGTTAAATGGTCCAGAGATGGTCTTATTATTGGGAGATATGAGGGTCAGTGGCTTTACCATTGGAAAAAGCTTAACTTGGATCACGTGTGCCTTCATATCCAATCACATTACTGCTTTGACTTCATTGAATTTTGTTCAGAGTTGTGCGACAGTCAATCACTGTTTGCGGATTCCATAGAAACGTGATTTCAGTAAACGAGGCTTTGTGATTTTGGCGCTCAAAACCACTGATTCGAAACAAAAGATTCGTGAAGCTTCATGAAGCAGTGTTTTGAAATCGGCCATCACTAGATATTGTTGAAAAGTTATTTAGTTTTTTTGGCGCACAAAAAGTATTCTCGTCACTTTATAATATTAAGGTTGAACCACTGTAGTCACATGTTTTAAATATGTTTTTAGTACCTTTTTGTACATCTGAAAGTGTTAATCATTTTGCTGGCAATGGAGGCCTCACTGAGCCATCGGATTTTATCAAAAAATATCTTAATTTGTGTTCCGAAGATGAATGAAGGTCTTATGGGTGTGAAACGACATGAGGGTGAGTAATAAATGACATAATTTTCATTTTTGGTTGAACTAACCCTTTAAGTTAAAAAACATTTTCTCTGACCAGAATAATTGGTCACTCTTTATATTAGGTGTCTTTAACTACTATGTATTTACATCAAAAAATAAATACAATGTACTTCTTGTGATCATGTTGTATTGTAATACACTTTTGCTGCTATTGAGGTGGGACACGGGTAAGGTTAGGGACAGGTTTGGTGGTATGGTTCGGTATAAGGGTGGTTTAAGGGGTAAGGGAAGAGTCAACAGTGTAATTATAGATGTAATTACAGAAATGAATTACATATGTAATTATATGCAGGTATTTTTAAAGCATAAGTACAATGTAAAACATCTATGTACATAATAAGTGCATTGTATCAAATGATTATTTTAAATGTTAGTACATAAGGACACCTAATAGAAAGTGGGACTGAATAGTTTGCAAGAGCACGATTATAAACACAAGGCTGTGAAAGCGACTAGTGCGTAGATGAGTTTACTGTTTAGTGTGATGGCGTTTAATGTCCCCGACCACCTATATAGTCCATTTAGCCACTTTTTCAAGACAAGTAAAAGTTTTTCACATTACTGGTGTATTTTGTCATAGAATAAAACGTGAAAATATCTTGAGACATTACCACAGACCTTATTTCAGGCATTTAACCAAAAACCCATTTAAAAAAAACAAAAAAACATTCCAGGATGGTGGAACTGGAAGTGCCAGAACTTGTTTCCATATTTTTGGCCTACAAAAACACTTCTATATGCAAATGACTTCTGCGTACCTGTTGTTCATCAAGACAGGCCAAACTACTAAATACTGAATATGCTGATATGTAAATGTGTGATCACATGGGGTGAGTGAAGGCAAACACAGCTAATGTGGTATGAGGCCGAGGCGTTTATTTTAAGTAAACAAAATATTTAACGGAATTGGCAATGGTTCTCAAAATAAAGTTAAAATCTTTTTATATCTTATTTTAAGATTAATGATGTGGCATATTTACCCACTCTATTAATAAAAAGATGCGATTTAATAAAGTGTTTAAAGGCACAGAGAGCAAACACAATGGGCAATTTCAATACTTTTTGGAAAGTTTGAATCGTTGGGAATGTTAGTCTAAATTTGGGCTTGTCAGTGAATGCAACACACTTAGTTTGCCGTAAGCCCGTGTTTTGACTGTTTCAGACGTTTCAAAAGGAAGAGTAGATGTTCAAAGCTCACTGATTACATCGGTATGTTTCACTCCCCACAGAGAGCTTTAAGCAAAGTTTACAGTGTCCTTTAACTAAAACCCTCATTCAACAGCTGAGCCAGGGGTTGAAATGATTTTGGATCTTTAGATCCAAAAGGTTTTTGGAATCATCTTGGATCAGCGAGCTAAAGAATATTCTCACTTTAGCATTTCAACACCAGCTGTTATTAAGTATTTGAACAGCTGGCTTTCACATGTCAAACCATTAAGTTGTGCACTAAAACACACGATTACAGCAGAAAGCTTCATGTTATAATTAGAATCGCCCGTTATCACGTGAAATAAACACTGTAGACCAACTAATAAGCTATACAGTGCACAGTTGCAAAGACTAAACAGGATGGTTGTTCACTTTGAAGTTACTAGAGATACATCTGGATAATGAGGCTGTTTTTCACACTGATTAGATGATGATTGAGATATATGATGCTACTGTGGCTAATTTTTTGCTATTTGTACACGGTACATTTGTTTTCATAGACTGACAACAAATGGAATTTGCTTCTCGGTGTGTGTGGCCTCATTACTGAACCTGTGATTATGTACAGGTTTTTTAAGTACCAGGCTTTGACAGAAGCAGAAGCTGGAATGAAAGCTGAAATGGTGATTTTTTTCTGCAGGTCAGGCTGGAACTGAAATGGTAGAATGACACGAAGGGGCTACAAACAAGATTTTAGGGTGAATCTCATGAAAAAATGTCTGGGTCACATTTAAATCCAAAACTTAAAATAAAATTAAAATAAATAAATAGTTTGCATAAGGAAAATGAAGCCTTTTTTTGTCATTCTCATGATTCTCAATGATGATTCTCAGTAGATTAAAACATTACTGTAATACATTTGTCTTCATGTGAATTAGTGTAAATTAAAACCAGTACAAAAATGCATTTATGTATGTTTTTATTTGTTTGTTTGTTTTGTGTGTGTGTGTGTGTGTGTGTGTATTTATTTGAATTTCTTTAGTTATGTATTTTATTTATTCATTTTAATTAATTTATTTTGGTTTATTTCAAATTTTTTTTTAAGTTTTGGATTGAAATGTGACCTGGACATATTTTCATGAGATTCACTCTGAAATCTTCCATCCATCCATCCATAATCCATCCATCCATCATCCATCCATCCATCCATCATCCATCATCCATCCATCCATCCACCATCCATAATCCATCCATCCATCCATCCATCCATCCATCATCCATCCATCCATCCATCCATCCATCCATCCATCCATCCATCCATCATCCACCCATCCAGCCATCATCCATCCACCATCCATCCATCCATCCACCATCCATCCATCCACCATTCATCCATCCATCCATCCATCCATCATCCATCATCCATCCATCCACCATCCATAATCCATCCATCCACCCATCCATCCATCAATCCATCCATCCACCCATCATCCATCCATCCATCCATCCATCCATCCATCCATCCACCATCCACCCACCATTCATCCATCCATCCACCATTCATCCATCCATCCATCCACCATCCATAATCCATCCATCCACCCACCATCCATCCATCCACCCATCCATCCATCATCCATCCATCCACCCATAATCCATCCATCCACCCATCTATCATCCATCAATCCATCCATCCACCCATCATCCATCCATCCATCCACCCACCCATCATCCATCCATCCATCCACCCATCATCCATCCATCCATCCATCCATCCATCCATCCATCATCCATCCATCCATCAATCCATCCATCATCCATCCATCCATCCACCCATCATCCATCCATCCATCCATCCATCCATCAACAGATTTTAATGGTCCTGTAAAATAGGCTTAATTTTCTATCAGAAAAATATAATTTCTCTTGTTTCTGTTGATTTTGTCTGAAATATGACCCAGAAATGTTCTTTACCGATTTCATGTGATTCACCCCTAGATTGTGTAATGTTTCTTGTCGTAAGAACTCCAGTCACTATAGAGGGTTTTTCTTACGTACGAGTTGCATCATGGTGTGGCGTGCCGTTCTTAATAAGGCTGTGCTGTAGATTGATTTTTGTTTTTCTATTTACAGAGCAATCTTATCATTTGTTTTGCTGGTGTATAATTCATCAGTCAGATTGTCAGCGTGTTTGGATCTCAGTTGATGCAATGTTCCTGGGGATTTACATTAGGAACCATGTGCACTGAGCTCTCGGGTCAGAATCATTCACCGCATCAACACTGCATCACTTATTAATGAACCCTCATATTTAGTCATAGTCAAATGAAAAACCGCCGACTCCAAAAAGGCAACTACCTTTGATCAAAAACACATACCGAATATATCATTTGAACAGAAAATCAGCTACGCCTTAACATACAAATACATGCTGAAAATGTGGACTCAATCAAAACTTCAGATCAGAGCATTTAAAGTCATGTCGCTTTCCATCATGGACCGGTCGACGTTGGTGGGGAAAAAACATGGAAACATCGAAAATAACCTGATCAAAATGGAGCTTTTGAATACCTCTAGCTAATTGATTTGTGGGGAGACAGTTTCCTCTATTGATCCGAACTGGATCCCACATCTGTTGGTCTGCCTTCCTCCACGGCACATCCTGTTCTGATTAAAGATTTAATCGTGCGTGGTTCTGTGCGTGTCAGTATGATTTGACTTTGCCATCGAGACGCTTTTGTCACTCCGAATGTTTTGCTCACGATTCGGCAGAGCTGTGCTTTATTAAAACTGGAATGTTTCAGGCACCTCGTCAGCATAATTATTCCAAAAGTGTGTGTTTCTTAGAAGAAGAAAAAAACACATTCACAAGTCAAGTACAGCATCACTGATGTTGTAGTGAAGTTAGAAAATCCCAAGAGAGTTTTAAGCAGACAGAGAATGTTGTTTGTGAAGTTGAAAGTCACGAAGACTTCATACTCCACGTTTGAGTAGATCTCCACCCTGAAAACATTTAGAGAGTCTTTTATTTTGACTAGCAATCCAGTCACGTTCCTAGATCTATATATGTTGTTGGTCCAGGAACAACATTCCTAAACTCAATCCCTACCCATAACCAATCCATAAAATTAGAGGGCACTGATTGGTTGATTGGATTGTTGTTGATCCAGGAATATATACATTTACAATTAATATAAAAAGGATTATATTAAATATATTATAATATTGCAAATAATTTATAGATTATTGTTTTTTCATACGTTTTTAAGTACCTGTTTTAACTGTTTAGGCATGTATTTGGTTACCATTAGAGTTATAATTCATGCACTTTAAATTATATAATGTGTTTTCATTTAAATGTGATTAACTGTCTTCCTTTAACATCTTCCCTAAATCCAGATCCAGCTTTTATACTTCCTCGTGGCCCGTGACAAAGAAAGTGAAGAGCCAATTCATCATCATACCCTTAGTGTTGATGACTAAGTGCAGCATTTTTGTGCCAAGCGTCTTGCACAGCTGTTGGGAAGATGTTTTATAAACGAATCCTCTTATCAAGATCCCTCGTTGGCTCACCTGCAGGGGCAGAAGAAGGCCTCACCTGGGCCTGGAGCAGGGGCCGAGGACACTGTACATTGTTTACCACTATCTGTTAGTTTACCCCTAGCAGGCCAGTATCTGCTTTATCTCAGCTGGGATTCTTCTGTCTTTTCAAGCTGCTAAGGTGAGCATGACGCACTGTCAGTGTGCTAGAGAAAATAGAGGTGAGAGGGAAAGCCAGAATGAGAAACCCAGAAGACAATGTCATTTCTCTGAGGTTGCTCTTTCATAGCTCAGAACATGTGCAGTACATAAAAATTAGATATAACTCCTGACTATTTCATATTTGGTTTATAAAGGATTCTATTCTCTTCTAAAAGTCTAGAGGAGACACATTTAAGATTATTTGCTCTCAATTTGCTGTCTAGGAGAAACAATTAAGATATTAAAAGGTCTCATTTGTGATTTTTCTGTCCTGTATGAAGGCATTTTCATGGCATACCATTTCTAGTATTAGAAATGCTGCATTGACTGGATTCATTCAATGCTACATTCTCCTCAGGTTCTAATTTAAGACTGCTGAAGTAATTACTGTACAGCTGCTTGATTTAACAGTGAGAGTTTACAGTGAGCTGGACTCAATGTACGGTGCCCTCATTTCTTCATGACAGTATCTGACAAACTTGTTCTTGATCCTATAAAAACTCCAATCTATTTCGTCAGGCAATAATCAGTGGTGAATGTAAGAACATTAATCTAAGAGAAGCCTTTATAAACCACCACATATGAAATGAATAGTTGCTATTTCTGGAAAATAAAAATGGTCAACGGGACCTCTAGGAGAGAATTTGACTTTCTAAAGCGTGGGGAAAAACAGTGAATCGTCCAACCAAACACAACTGGGAGTCTTCGGTGGCTTCCAAGATAATGCAATTCTGCTATGATATGCAACAGCTACAATATCTGCTTAGATTAAGCAGGACATGTTCCCAGAAATCCAAAAATGGAAACTGCTGGAGATAGATGTAAATCAATCTCATAAACCCCAGAGAGAAACCCTGATTGCTGATGTTTGTAAAATGTCAAAGAATTGCTGTTAATGGTAAAAGTGTAGCTTCCTCAAAGACTCTTAAGCCCAAATATACTTCACTTTTTATACGTACGCGTCGGTCAGCATAGTTTCATCATCAGAAGAGTACGCGCATACTGTACGATTTTTGTAACCCGCACATGAGCATTTAATTTTTTTTTTTTTTTTTTTTGCAATAATTAGTTTATCCACAAGGTGGCAACCGTGCCCTGGGGGCGTCGATTCACAAGGTAGTCAAAGAAAAATGGCATAAACAGAACAGACCGGAGCTTATGCAAGCTACAGCAAAAATGGAGGCCTACATAGACAAGAGATTGTGTGAAGAGGGTTGTAACTCGTGGCGAGAGATTGCTCAAAAATGCGCATGCGTCGAACGACTGTGTACACGTACGAGTAAAATGAAGCATACTTTCCAAGGCTGTGCATTCGACTATAAAAAAACGAAGGGTGTCATGTTTACATGACCGTTTTCAACTAGAAACTAAAAACTTTTTATGCGTTTTGGCCGTTCATTTCCACGACAATGGCGTTTTGAGGGCCTGAAAATGCAAGCTTTTGAAAACGGGTTTCAAAGTGCATGTTTTTGAAAAACGACAGTTATTGTCTCCGTGTAAACAAAAATGCGAATGTGTGAAAACGGTGATGTTATGCGTATACGCATTACGTGTTCAGACTATAGGCGTGTAGCGTTTCTTTACAAAGTGACATCGCCAACTACTGGTCTGGCAGCAGATTACAGCATTTTTAGTAGTCTTCATGGATCCGTGTGAACGAGGATCGTTTTCACAACGTTGCTGTCTGTATGCGAAAATGCACGTTTTTAGTACATGGTTGACGTGCAAATGTACCCTTTTTTCTTGTCTATAGAGTTCTTTATTGTCTATATGCCTTTTTGGAGAGGACGTTCTTGATGATTTTACACATGAGAATATTTTCAAAGCACCAGTGCAGGTTGTTTGAAGGTTCTTCTATGGCATCAGGCATTTACTTTTAAGTTTCCATTCATGTCTACAAACATAAACACCTTCATAAGCACTTGACTCTGGTTCTCCTGATGCTCATTAACAGTTGATTTCATTGCTACAGCTCTAAGTTCCTCAACAGTGTTTAGAGCTTCAACAGTTTACAAATCAGAACGTCGCCGCTCAAGGGGTCATTTATGGAAGCACGTCACTGCTGGTATCAGAGCACAAGTGCAACAGCCAGATACTCATTGACATCTAAACAAACCCAACTTTAAACAGAAGCAAATTAATGAACAATGATGAAACTATCCTCTTATTGATTGTCAAATAAACTAAATATTTGAGGATATGAAAACCGTGTAATCAAACGGAGATTTAAACGTTGGCCATTAAATGCAGATGTTTTTCCATCCATTATGATGAGCCACACGGCATTGCACAGACACATGTGTTGGTTTATTGCAACGGACGCCCTTCTCGATTTAGCTAAACTCTACAAGTGTTTCAGGATGCAAACCATCTTGTTGTTATCTCTGAAAACTTCGGAAACAGATCTACCGATTATCTAATCCACCGAATTCAGCTATTCTTAATGGCAATAGTAATTCAAAAAAGTGTTTTTTGCATCTGCCATTAAGATGATGAGGAAGTCCATTGGGATGAGATTTGGGAACAGCCCATCTCTCTTTCCAGCCGTCTTGATGCTGTTTATCTTTCATTCCTTACAAGAGCGAGTTTGTCTTTCACAACAGCCTCCATCCCGTGGGTCTTTATGTCTACATGCACACCGGCTAATACATTTGCCTGCTCATCAAGCATAAACTAATGTGTATTGGCTTACAACTTTTCACATGATTAATTCCCACGTACAGGGAGGAATGTGGTCCCTTGGAGAGCAACGGGGTGTTTTTAACTCCCTGGGATGAGCCAGCGCCGCAGACAGACCGAGCTGAGAAAAAGGGAGAGAGCGCAAGAGTTTATTGATAACAGGTGGTCATGCATGCCGAGACGTTAATGATAACCAGCTGTGAGGCCGGTCTCGCGCCAAGCGCCCGGTCGGAGGACCGGAGGGAGGGAGGAAGAAGCCCTGCGCTCTGTTGGCCAGCTCTTACCTGACCTGATCTATTAGCTCATCAGTTCTGCTTTTATTGTTTTCTGGGGTCAGACGCATCTGACTAAATCTTGACACAGCGAGCATCATTACTCCGCGGTAGAGAATCGTTTAGCTGCACATGTGTCAGGCGGCGTATCCTGTAAAAATAGTGTTAGAAACAATATGTTCGTTCGTCTTGGTCCTTTGCTCAAGAGGCCTTTACATGTCATGCCAAATGGACCCCCCCTCCAAACTCTGGTCTGATAAAGATGGGGTGTGTTAAGAGAGAAAAGGTTTGTACCCTCTAAAGAAAAGCCAGACATCTGCAGACTCGATGAATCTCTCCTAAACAGAACAGCTTAGACGAGCAAGAATGTTTATGCTATTTAATAGGGCTGGGACAATACAACCATTCTCGATACAAAGAATTGGGAGCGATTCTGATATTTTCCGATGTATCGCGATTCTCTCTCGAATCGATTCTGAGCTTATTTTTAACAGCAGATGGCACTACGTGCTTTAGAAACACCCATACTCTGCCTGCTTTCAGTTCCTTTACACACACCACTTAAACCTAAAATAATCATTCATAAAGTTTGAAAAGGTTGAAGTGAATTACAAGGGTGTTTGCAGTGGGCTGTGTTTACATTAATCTCACATCATAAAAACATTCTGCGCCAAGGTGCAAGTGTATTTAACCATTTACATGAGTCAGCCGAACGCACTCTCCAGCACTCTTCTTCATGAGCATTTGAGTGTGCGGTTAAAAACTAGCCTGGAGCGCCATCTGCTGTTAAAACTAAGCTCAGCTCAGAATCGACTTGAGAGAGAAAATATCAGAATCGATACAAAATCATCGCAAATCGAGAATCAATGTATTGTCCCAGCCTTACTGGTTAGTGCTGGTTTGGTGCTCGTCCAGCTGGTGGACCATCAAAAATGCATGCAAAATAGGAATTTAATTGCAATTTTTTATATTATAGTTTTATTTTAGTCGATGTTTTTCCAGTGACTTTAAGACATAAGTCTCTTCTGCTCACCAGGGCTGCATTTATTTTATCAAACATACAGTAAAAATGGTAACATTGTGAAATAATATTAGAATTTAAAAGAACTCTTTTTTTTATTTGAATATATTGATGCAAAGCTGAATTTTCAGCATCATTACTCCAGTCTTCAGTGTCACATGATCCTTCAGAAATCATTCAAATATGCTGATTTGCTGCTCAAGAAACATTTCTTCTTATCAATGTTGAAAACAGCTGCTTATGTATATATATATATATATATATATATATATAGTATAAACTCATAAAAATACATAAAATAAATTCAATTACATAAAAAATTTCACAATATTGCTGTTTTTACAGTATTTTTGATCAAATAAATTCAGCCTTGGTGAGCAAAAGAGACTTCTTTCAAAAATATTAAAAAATCTTAGCAGGTTGTATTATGCTGCATTCACGCCACCTCGTATTTACTGGAATCTTGAGATGACAACACGTGACGTTGTATTCGGAGCTGTTCACGTCCTCGGACTGGGATTTATGCGTTTCTATGGCACCACTATCAACGGCTAAATGAATCTACAGCGGTCAGGTGGTACAGCGGCCACGTGGTACATGTGGGAGCTTTCAGAAAACTCCCAGCTTACAAACTGTAATTACGAGCTCTGCGAGGACGTGAACGCTTTTTACGAGCCAGAATTTCGTAGTTACAGTAATTACGACATGGTGTGAACACACCTTTATTTCCTGGTGGATCATGTGACAGAACTGAAATGAAAGGGAATGCTAAGATTTTTTGATGCACAATTTATTTGATAAATGTGTGCATGTCTTCTTACTGGATAAAATGTGAGCGATTCATTTTGGAAATTTTATTTACATCCTAATATTTCCATTCAACGATTTTTTTTAAAGCAATTTCCCAAAAATTGCATAAAATTCAAGGAAGAAACCCTGACTTTTGCTTACAACATGTGAACTGAAAACACTATACTGTATGTCGTTGCAAACTGAACAGAACCACACAGTCACATCTTTTCTCTTTACATGATCGCCTGTGCCCCGGCGGGATTTGGCGGGAATGGACAATCCGAAGCAGATGCGATGAGAAGCGAGACCACATGGCCAAGATCTGATATCAGGAAGACATGCGTCTGGCTCAACGCAGTAGATGCACTGAACTTGAAGGTGAGGTGAAATAAGATGCCCTCCAAATTTACCAGCAGCTGCTTGAAAGTTCCACATTCTGCATTGAGCCATGTTGAAAATGGCAAACAACACATCAGATAAGTGTATCTCCATTGCTCTCTTTCATCATGAGGTTGGAATCGATGCCAAAACGATGTTATCAGTACGATGCAATCCATATAGAACGCTATAATGAATGCTCCATCGCATTAGTCCACTAATTGTGGTCTGAAGTCTGAAACCCTGCCAAGCGCAACAAGAAAATGAGTTTCGTGGAAAATTAAGGGGTCAGAATGTGACGCCCCCCACCCTCACTTCACCGTCACAGCCGTCAAGTTTGCCCGTATCAACAGCTCTGCTGAATGGAGTGGCGAAGAGCACCTGATGTTCTACTCGCCACACATACTCGCGTTCTGTCACTCACGTTAATGAAAAAGAGCCCCCATGGCTCACCCCACTTCCATGGCATAGCGAAGGAGGCGCGGGCCCCCCAGGGGTAAAATACACATGCGCACACACACATACAGGCCTTACGGAGATGTTATGCATATTTGTGATAATAATTTATGTGTGTTTATTTTCAAAGCTCTCCTACTTAAGGCTACATACTCATCAGTGCTAAAGCAGATGAATGGTGTCGGTTGAACAAGCATGCAAGTGCATTGCAAAAAAAATGCAGTTGTTTTCCAGTTAAATTGTCTAAAAATTTCTAAAACAAGATAAATTAAAGGGGTGAATGGCAAGATAAATTAAAGGAGCTGCTGGCAAGATGGGCTTTTAATAAAACTTGGTGTAGAAACAATTTTCACTTAGAAATTGGTAGTAAATTTCACAGTTACTTAGAAAGAAACGAAATTATATGTGAAATTTTGAAGAAGAAAGTCTGAAATAGTACTTTCTTGTAAAACCTACTCCAAAAATCTGTTTTATTAACAAGTTTATTTATATAGCATATATATATATATATATATATATATAAACATCCAAGATGTTTATGTCTTTCTTTCTTCAGTCGAAAAGAAATTAAGGTTTTTGAGGAAAACATTCCAGGATTTTTCTCCATATAGTGGACTTCAACAGGGTTCAGCGGGTTTAAGGTCCAAAATGCAGTTTAAATGCAGCTTCAAAGGGCTCTACACGATCCCAGAAGAGGAATAAGGGTCTTGTCTAGCGAAACGATCGGCCATTTTCTAAAAAAAAATAAAAATTATATACTTTTTAACCACAAATGCTCATCTTGCACTGCTCTGCGATTTTTGGAATAACGTGCACTGATGAATTGTGCATAATAAGAGCAAAAATGTTTGTTAATTAAGTCAGTTTTGTTGTTGACTTTAAAGTTTATTCTGCTATTTAGTAGAAGGTGAAATGTGGTCCCCGATCATCATTAATCCAAATCCAGTGAAAGCGAAACTATGGAACAGGGCCTGTATTTACACCCACCCATAATCGTCCACTTCTCCATCCAAACCACAGGCATTTGACTGATGGATGGAAAGATGGGTGAATAATTGAATATATTATTCACCTAAGCAGAATTTTACTCAGCGTGAGCAGCATTTGGGGTCTGTATAGTTGGCGCTGTCCTTCCCTCATCGAGTTTTTCACTGCTTTGGGCACACGCAAAGTACTCTTGGCATAAACACAAGTCAAGATACCACACTGTAAATGCCTGGGCCTGTTTACTCGGTGCAGTAAACGCTTTGAGGGCAATTAAATGTCCCACTCCCTAATCTCCAGTGGGAAATGAAAATGTCTGTGGTCTATTGGGTCACTGACCTGTCAGTCTGTGAGATTGACAGGTAGCGCTCACAGTGAGACAGCGAGGTAATTATGGGGCGGTCAGTCTGATTAATGAACTTTGACCACTCAGGTCAGTGTAAATGACAGTTATGAGAAATATTAACTCTTGCAGATGTCATAAAAAGGCCCAGCTTCAACTAATTGGATAGTTTTGGCTGTGTTTCGCAAAGGCATTTCCACAATTGGTTCTGTCAAAGGTGGTAGGAAGGTCTGTAATTCTTAACCTCTTGACCAGTACTGACTATTGCCTGATAAAGTTTTCGGTTTCAGCCAACTGTATGTTCCTTTTAAGGTACTGCATCTTCTTTTTGGTATTGATAAAATAGCCAAGACAGCCACACATTCTCCTCATAATATTAGATTCATCTGTGCTGAGGAGCTGTGCCGATGCACAACCCACGTAAAGATGATAATTCCGCAAATAACTGCAATTGCAGGTTTCAAACAGAGATGGCGACAAAGAGGCAAAAACTTACGGACTGCAGCTTTAAGTAAGTTTATACTTAAAACATGAAAAAAATAATTAATTGTCAATAGGTTCCTGTTGTCAAAAACAGCTTAAACCAGTTTAAAACTGATTTAGCTGGTTTAAAATGGTCGTTTAGCCTCTCCATGCTGGTGTTAGGCTGGTTTATCTAGTTAGCCAGATAGTCAATTGAAATGTGCTCAAAAACCCCTCTAAAATCAGCCTTCTTGGCCAGCCAGGTGACCAGCTAGGACCAGAAAACTAGCTTAGGCTGGTTTCCTTTTCAGTTAGGATGCTGCCTATGTAGGGAGCAGACAACTAGACAGCTCAGTAGGTTTTAGAACAGAACTTAAGTAGAGTGTTTGCAGTGTGTTGCAATCATTGGGTAGTTACCGTCCTCATTTCCGTTAAATTACAAGAGGAATTGTCCCCGTCAGTCTGCTAATCATTAGACTTCTGTATAAACGTTCTTTTTCATTAGCGGTTTTCAACCACTTGTGCAGTTTGTTGAGCAAGATCTCTTTTTTTTCCCTTTTCCAACAGCTCCATACTGTAGGTCAGTGGACACGAGACTGTCTTTCCTTGATTTTGCTACAACTGTAAGTCCATTGCTAGTTCGTGCCATATGATAAATTTCCCTTCCAGGTCCATTTGTCACAAACTGACCTTGTCCACCCTGTCTCCCTTCATTTTCTGCCCTCTCAACAACTGTAAAGCAGCACACAGAACCTCCATGACTCCTGGGATGATATACATTGAATGCCCGAGAGCTGATTAATAAAGCAGAGGGCTGATGGGAAATGAACCGCAAACTTACTCAAACAGCAATAAAACAAGTCAGGATTCACAAATCTGCATTAAGAAGGCCCTGTGCTAGTTGCTCCCCCTCCTTCCTCCTTTCGCCCTGATTTATAAAACAGGACTGGCTGTAATTGACTCCCCCTCAGATCCTAATATAAAGTTATAATCGGACTCGGGCGTGCGAGCCAGGTCTCCGCCACACGTTTAAAAGCAAATAGAGCAAACTGCATGGAGCACAGAAACACGGCCATGAATGATGTCTCTGTGAATGCTGGCTAAATTAAGAGGCAAGGGTTGATTTAGGCCATCTCGCTCCTCTCTCTCTATCTTTTTCTTGCCTTTTACTCTCTTTTTCAGGGTTGCATCCACCGATTCTTGTACTTGTACTCTATCAGATGCATAAAACTGCTTTTAAAAAGACAATAAATGTGTTCATATGAGAACAACTCAAGTCAAGCCACTTACCAAGCTATTTATATAGCGCTTAGATGCAAGTTAAAATTACAAAAGGCCTGGATTTTCAATGTGGTCTCACTTTTGGGGTCCCACTGTTTGGTTAAACCAGATTAAACTGTCATTGGACAGTTTGTTGTTTATAAGTTCTTATCTAGTAGTTTTATCTTAGTGGTTTGGCATTCGTTATTTGATTATGTTAATATTATCCAGGTCTTTGGATGTTGTCTTTCTGGTTAACAAATGCTCTTTATTTTCACTGTACCAGGGACCAACAGACTACAGACCCTGACAGTTAAAAGATCCATGAAAGTATTTTAGCAGGAGTACATGCTGAGACTGATGGCATCCTTCAAAGCCAAAGTTACCCGGGTCATTAACTTAATGGCTTCACTTCAGATTTCATAATACTAACGGTTTTGTGCCAGATTATCTGCCTTCAATTCACGCTATACGATACAAGAAGGTACTGTGGTATTAGTGATGCACATTTCACTCAAATTCTCAAATTGTGCTGATAATATAATTTGTAATGATTTTTTTTTTTGAACCCCACTGTACTCTACCGTTCAAAAGTTTGGGGTTAGTAAGAGTCTCTTATGTTCACCAAGGCTGAATTTATTTGTTCAAAAATACAGTAAAAACAGTAATATTGTCAAATTATTACTTTTAACATTACTGTTATTACTTCTTTTTAGCATTCTTTGATGAATAGAAAGTTCAAAAGGACAGCATTTACTTGAAAAAGACATTTTGTAACATTGTAAAAGTCTTTACTGTCACTTTTAATCAATTAAAAGTTCTAATAATAAATACTATTTTCTTTCAAAAAATCTTACGGAACCCAACCTTTTGAACAATAGTGTATGTTATAGCTAATATCACAGCTTCGTTCTTGGTCATTTTGTTGAATTACACTATAATATCATGCTAAATTTAGGCAAATATTGCAAACATTTACTGATGTTTCTCTGTATTTAAGTAGGATATTATACAACTATGAATGCATGACCAAAGCGTTGATATCCGGCCAAAGTATTTTTCACACCCGGGCACTTTCTGTTCTCTACTTTTTGCAGAACAAATGAGTTCGCTGATGAATAAGAGACCATGACTAACAAAAAAACACCATCTACATCATGTTTTTACGAAAATGGTCAAACAGTCAAGATGGTAACAATGAAAGGAATTTTGCATCTCAGTCAAAAGATACTAAATTATATATTGAACAGGTCAAAGTCAAGTAAATCATGGTGTTAAACTGTGCAGAACTATGTATGCCGATAAAAAAAAAAAAAATTCACTGAGTAGGGATGTGCTCGAAGCCTAAATCCGAATTCAGAAAAGCACGGAAAATGAAAAACGCATTCTATGGAGCCCCTAAAGGGACATGGATAGATTTCACTCATCACGTGAAGATAGTAAGGAGAGATGACTGACAAGACAATGGCAGAAGATTTGGTGCGCAACATTGACAAATATCTTATTTTGTAAAATGTGTAGTCAGTACCGCCACTCCCTATACACAGAGTAAACGTGATCGCGAACTGGAAAGTGAAAGTAAAAAGTGAGCATGCATTCAAAGCGATTTCAATACCCCGCATATTCATAGCGGCTCCCTGATGCCCGCAAATTATATACAATTTCATTACCCAACTATATAATTGCAAGAGAATGCAAAAACATTGCAATCTATTTTTTCCTCCCATCTCGTATTTTTTTCCATCACCACGTCCCTTTATGGGCTCCATAGAATGCATCATTCCCTTTCCGAACATAGTATTCGGCTTCAGGCACATCCCTAGCACTGAGTTTGGTTTCTAAGGGTCATGCTAATGCGTTAAACATTATCCCAGCTAACAAGGAACATTCTCAGAACTTTAGCTAACGTGTTCCTCAGAGTTATGAATATTCTTCCAGTAGCCTAATGTTAATAGAACGTTTGTTCAAAGTTATCTGTGGTGCATTCGAAATCACATACTGAGTAGGTACAACATAAGTAGTATGAATATGGGTAGTATGAATGAAATTCAGACGCACTACATCTGCCATGTTGTACAAAGACCCGCCGTTCACAAAGACCCGCCCCCTTTAGTTACTGTTGCTATGTCCGACAAGCCATGCCGCTCTCACACCATACATGATGTTCTCACGCAGTGAAAAATACATCGCGGAGCAAAGAGGACACTGACAACGCATTGACAGACAAGACAGCGCAGGTTACTTTTGATATGAAACAAGATCTCAAATTTTGTCATTTTTACAGAAATTTAAACAATAAATACCGTTTTGTGGCTCTTTAATGTGTCGTGACAGATCGCTGTAGAGCTTCAGTTCAAGCGGCTCGCGAACTGATCAACTCTTCCAACTAGTTCATTTATAGCATCAAATAAACATGAATGAACATCAGAAGGAATGTTGTTTAAACCGCGGAAAGACGTCTGTACACACCATTTTTCAAGTTCAAGTCCACCAACGTTAATCTACTAACTCCCCTGACTGCTTTGTCGGACATAACGGTGGATTCTGCATTATGACTGGTTAGCTTGCCTGTCAATAAAACTCCCGGCGAAGGGTCAATTGCGTTGCTTCACTGCCATTCATAAATCCTCTCTCGTGGCCTCATGGGATAGTAAAGTGTCCATCGAATGCGCACTTCAGAATCTCGGCGGAAGTAGTAGGTCATGCGTACTTTTACCTACTGTTTTTTGAATACAATGTATTCGGACATACTACACTATTGGCGTACTTTATTTCGCATACTATGTAGTAGGGTATTATCTGATTTTGGACACAGCACTGGTCTTTTATAATGTTCTCAAAACGTTAGCACAAAAACGTTATTTATACATCGTTCATAGAGCGTTTTTTTAATACTTTAGTTGGATTTTTGTCTAACATTTTTTAAAAATGTTTCAGGATGTTCAGAGAACAATAAAAAGTAACATTTCCAATATGTTTGAAGAATAATAAATGGAATGTTCTCTAAACATTCGTATAACCAAAAAATGTTTTTAAAACATTTAAAAAACTGGATGTTTTGAACGTTCAGAAATATCTTTTTCATAACTTAATGGGAACATTAGCAAAACGCTCTTAGAACATTTTTGTTCGCTGGGCATGTGCCTTGAATGCTATATGAGGATATTGAAGGAAAGATTTCTTCTGAAAGTTCCTGCTCATTTGGCCCAGAGGACTGTCTAGTGTCGAGTTGATATGTGTTTTACAATTCACAGGGCATTTGATAGGTATGTGTCTTTGAACAGCGCCCAGATGCTGTGATCCACACATAGCTGGCCTCTGGCTTGGCAGCTCTCTCGCAAAAAGTTTTTTCATAACCAAGGTTGTAATTCATTTCATACTGAAAAATATTGCCATATTACAGCAGAAGTGGGGAAGAAATCAATGTCAATATAAATAAAAAAGTGATTTGTACTACGTCAAATAAAACTCAGCCGTTCATTTGTGATTTCTGTGATTAACACAGTGAATTCAGTGTGTTATTTTCATTATACAGCCTCAGAAAAAAGGCACAAAAGCTGTCATTGGTTCAGTACCCTTTCAAAGAGTACATATTGGTACAAAAGTGTACATTAGTACCTAAATGGTACATATTAGAACCTTTTTAAAGGGTACCGTCCCAGTGACAGCTTTTGTACCTTTTTTTCTGAGAGTGAAGTACAGTGACAGCAGTTGTTATGACTTACCAGTTGAGTTCAGCAATGCAAACGGAACAAACCCACATACCGTAGTTGATTTTGATAAGCTGCATGAGCGTTAAAGGATAACCAATTTTTGTTACAGCAGTCAGTTTGCGACCCATGAAACCTTCACCACCACCGTGGCGGCAGGCATACCAGAACATGTATCTCTGCTTACGTAAACAGATGTAAAAATCCTGAGAAAAGAAAAAGAGGGGGAGAAAAGACAGATAACATGTTGAAAAGTGCAACTCAAACACTTACCAGCATTTAAAGCAGTTCACTGTGAAGAAGCTTCGAACAGATCGCTAACACCTGTGTGTGCTCATGACATATTTTGTTTGAGGTATACAGTTGGCAGTTGGCATTTATAACATGTCCACTCACATTTGCCTCAGAAAATTTAAAAATGTCATTTTCATCCCTTATCAGTTTGATAAACATAGCTTACATGGCTTAATGTTATCTAAACAAAATATATTGCTTATCCTGTGTGCAATTTTTCCATATAAATGCATTTAGTTCTCTCTCTTTCTCACACTAATTGTATTTTCTTCAAAATTGTGAAGTATTACTTTTAAAAATGGGCTGTTAGTTCCAACTGCCTTGCTCATTCACCTCATCTGTTGCTAATGTAATTTATATATCTCACTCAGAAACCTTCTCATGTTTATGCAATCTTTTACAGCCCTGAAAGAACCTCCGTGCCCTGGGATGCATCTCTTGGTTTAGGCCGAGTCTGCTACCCACTTTGCTGCCAGCGGCATCCGCTGCTGTGGCCAATCGCACCCCTGAGCCACACGGTGGAGAATATGTAAGCGTCTCCTTCAATTAGTCCTGTTTGGTCTTAACACTACTGCCTGCGTCGGCAAACCCACCACTCCCAGGGGACCCGGCCGGTGATATTTTCAGTGTCAATAAACCTTTACACCAGACTGGGAGAGAGGGTGCCTCTAATGGACATCAGTGGTACTGCAGTTTAAAACTGTATGAGAATAAGAGGAACTTATTACTAGTAGCAGCATGACCATCTTTTAACAACTATGAATTTTAATAAACACAAATGTCACCCATTATAATAAACAAATTTTGCTTAATCTTTATTTAGTGACTAAATAAATTTACTAATTGCTAATATCATTCACAACTTTTCATTTTTCAACACTGAAGGTTGATGCATATTTATTTTTATGCAAAATAAATAATAAAATCACTAGTTTCATTTCAATCCTGCAGTAGTTTCTATACAAAGATCAACAGTTCATCCCTACTTCATGCCCTTTTTGTCAGTGGTAAAGCATAAACCATCTATTTTAATATAATGAAATTCATATGTTGCATAAAATGTTTTGTTTAATCAGAATTCACTTTTGTACAGAGCCCTACACATAACATGATGGGAAAAAAAAAAAAAAAAGATATTGTGACCATTATGTAACTGGTGTAAAACAAGGGAACGAATTAATCAAACATGGCTATACGATTTCACTAAAATGAGGGAATGGGTTAATAAGATGCAACTACAAATTAATAAGAAGCGATAATATTTTGTTTTTTTCTTTCACATCATGTGTGAAGCAGTGTTATTTTAGTATCACTGATATACTATTATAGTTTTTTTTAATATATTTTAAATCAGATTTTATTTTTATATTTTGTTTTCATTTTAATTTAATTAAAATTTTAGTAGTTTTATTTTGTCATTTTTATTATTTTATATTATTAAATATGCCTATATAGTTTTTATTTTTGGTTTTATTTAGTTTAGTTATTTTAGTACTCGTGCTTAAACTAATGAATAATATATATATATATATATATATATATATATATATATATATATAAATATATATATATATAAAAAAAAATGTATTACCTTTCATGTAGTGTGTAATATAGCTGTTTGTGAATGTAAAAGGTCTGCAAAGTTTCAAAGAGCACAATATATAAAGTTATTGTCTTAAAAAAAATTTATTCTGAACTGCTTGAAACGAGTCATCATTAATTCCAGTCTCACTTCCTGCACAAACCAATGTAGGTTTGTAACAAATGTGCGTGATGCCAGCCAATGTCGAGAAGAAGCTGTTTTCTGTGCACTTCCAAAGGATGAGGAATTGGTACGGTAAAACCGACGCCACCGTTACTGTTTGTATCACTGTGTATTAAGTGCTGAGGAAGACCCAGAGCTGAAATTATGGTAATGGACGTTTCATTTCTGACACACCATAACAAAATTAGGAACCTTTAAAATAGGACAATAGGGGCACTTTAACAATAATAAAGTGTCAGTGGAGAACGATTTTTCCTACATAATGTGCCACAGTGTAGTAATAGCATCTACCAGCAGGGGCAAACTGATGAAGCTAACCAGCCAAACCTTGACCCCTCACAAAAGAAGAAACAGGGACAATCCCTCTGGAGTTAACTGGAATCAAATCCCTTGCTGAAATGAGATCTGGCATGCTGTTGCAACAAAGCAAACAATCCAATAAAATGTTGACCGTGACTTGCATATTATGAACATCTGGAGGTTTGTATACAGGTCTGTGGTGTGGTGGCACTTCATGATTGGACGTCATCGGGTCAGATGCCAGTGCTGACCACAGTGTGGTTATTCATTCTTCTGAATTACACCTGTATCCCCAGTGGCCCGCAGAGCCCTGCTTTTTTGTTTGCACAGCTGGTTTGTGGTGAAACAGTCCAGGTTAAATAGTGTCGTCAATTGTCCCTCTAAGACGTGAACCTACGACCCTATGCTTTATTTTAGACGGTGGCACAGTGGTTGCAGGTTCAAATCCAGCCTGATCTTGTTCCCCCTCCAACTCTTTCTGGCCTGATCTCTACATCTTATTGGCAAAAAGGTGATTTTACAGTACAGTGCATCAGTATGCACTTTGCAATAAAAAAACTCTTTTCCCCCCATTTTTTTCTAGTTAAAATATCTGAAAATCCTTAAAACAAGATACATTCATTTGATGTTAAGACAAAAAAAAAAAAAAAAAAATCTTACTCAGTATTTTTGTCTTGTTTTCTACAGAGCCCCAAAAGAGACATGATGATAAGAATAAAATAAGATGGGAGGAAAATTTGTATTTCAATGCTTTTGCATTTCCTCGCAAATATTTTCCGTTCCCCCGAGAAACATTGCGTTCGCTTGCAAACCTTTTGAGTTCTTTGCGAGCAAACGCAAAGTTTCTCGGGAGAACGCAAACGTTTTTGCGAGGGAATACGTACGTTTTGCGAGGGAACGCAAAGTTTCTCGGCCGAACGCAAAATGTTTGCGAGAGAACGCAAAAGCATTGAAATATTTTTTTTTCTATCCCATCTCATATATTTTCCATCACCTTGTCCCTTTAGGGGTTTCATAGTTTTCCAGTACAAATATCTAAACATTCTTAAATAAAGACAGATTTACTAGATAAGCAAAATATATTAAGTCTTGCTTCCTGAAAAATTTATCAAAATTAAGTTATGCATAAAACAAGAAACGAAATCTGCCAGTGGGCTAGGAAAAGTAAACTTGTTTTCCCTTTGAATTGAGATTATTTTTCTAACCCCATTGGCAGACTTTTCCACCCCACTTCATTTTGATAAATGTTTCAGAAAACAAGACTTAATATCTTTTTGTCATTTTGCTTCTCTATCTGGCAGATATTTTCACTCGATCTGCCAGTGCAGTAAGACAAAATACATTAGTATTAAAGATACATTCTCTGAAAATGAGCCTTAAAATCATATGCAGGGTTACTTGTCTAGTAAATTTATCTTATTTTCAGGATTCATAGCTTGAAAACAAGTCTAAAAAAGACTAAATTATCTCTAAAGCTTTCCATATTTTGTTCTGACTTTCTCAGAATGATCATTCTGAATTGTTTGGTCCTCATAGTAAACAGCTCAACTTGTTTTGGGTGGGTTGGATGGATGGTAATTCATTTGACTAATTTTGGGATTAGTGGCTCTTCCAGCACATGAGACAAATGGAGGACTCTCATTAGAGGAGCGTTAACACCATTTGAGGGCCTGATCAGTCTTGTATCACATTAGTGCTGAGGTCAGATGATGGTGTGGAGGTATGCATAACTGGTGGTATGTTCCTTGCGGACATCCAAGAATGCTACTGTTATTTATCACATTCTTGGTACATATCGACAAGCAACATAATACGTTATTCCAAAGCATAGGCAATTTGACAATCCACAAGCGGTCCAAGACTGAAAATTAGGAGGGTCAGGGTCCAAATTACACTTGGAGAGAAAAGAAAAATGGTTGATTTGCTTCCCGAAGTATATATTTTCCTTTCTCTCTCACTCGGCTTCACACAAAGTACTCAAGAGTCAGTGTTTCAGACCTGCGTTAAAAGGTATTATTGATTCTATCTCAACTAAACCGGTGTCCACGTTCCCTAACATAAATATCGCGTGTTGGCGGGGACACTTGCGCCGCTCGGCGCTCCTAAGTACCATCTGGCCGCTGCCAAAACAAACAGTAGTAATGAGTACTAGGTCGTGGTTGAGAGGCCGGTCTAAAAGTCGGGGATTTGCCAGCGTACGCACACTGAGGGGCTGTCATAAGCCAAATTAAAAGACTGACTGTTTCTACCCCCTCACCTCGAGCGACGCTGCTGAAGATGCTGGGAGTCGACGTGGGGGAATGGGGGAGGGCATCGTGTTCAACAAGCAGATCTTGTATTTGAGAATCGGCTCTGGGGAGTGAAACTGAGGAAATAACAAGTGAGGATTTATTGCCAGACGGTTTGTTTACGTTAAAAGTATGGGCCATTCGCACCAGCCAAGGTGGTATTTGCATAATACATATAAAATGAGATCCATATTTGCCACACGCATACCTGTGAAACCTTGCGTTTTAAACGAAGTAACCAGAGTATCGCTCGGGCGCTGGGCCAGTGACCAGCGTCGGTGTGTGAAAAAGATGGGTCTGTGGGAGCGGCAGCTGTGCGGAAGAGATGCATGAACTCCTGCATATCGCCGTCCATGGAACCAGAGTGTAGTTAAGCATTATAAGTGTGGCAAGATTTCATGATTGTGCCTTAAAGGGTTAGTTCACCCAACAATGAAAATTCTGTCATTTATTACTCACCCTCATGTCGTTCCACATCTGTAAGACCGTCGTTCATCTTCGGAACACAAATTAAGATATTTTTGATGAAATCCGAGAGGTATATGACTCGTCCATAGACAGCAATTTAACCACCACTTTCAAGGTCCAGTAAGGTACTAAAGACATTGTTACAATAGTCCACGTGACTACAGTGGTTCAACCTTAATTTTATGAAGCGCCGAGAGTACTTTTTGTGTGCAAAAACAAAACAAAAATAACTACTTTATTCAACAATATCTTCTCTTCTGTGTCATTCTCCTACACTGTTTACGTTCAGTGCTTCCAGATTCTACGTCAGAACGCCGGCTCATTATTGGCCGGAATCACACATATGCGTTGTGCTTTAACCCTTTAAAGAGATAGTTCACCCAAAAAATCATTTCCTCACCCTTATGTCATTCCAAACCCATAAGATTTTCGTTCATCTTCGAAACACAAATAAGAGATCTAAGAGATTTCTGTCCCTCTATTGACAGTCTACAACTACTTTGACGCTTTAAAAAGTTCATAAAGAGTTGAATTAAGTGATTTAGTCCAAATTTTCTGAAGAGACATGATTGCTTTATATGAAAAACAAATTGAATTTAGGCTTTTATTCACATATAAACATTCATCAACACACACATCAGTTGTGGTAAACGGAAGCTCAAGCACTATCGCTTGATGTGCGAGAACCAGTGAGGTTCATTCTCGTGTTACGCAGCACGTTTGAGCTTCGGCAAGAACCAATGAGGTTTGTTCTCGCGCATTAAGCAGGTTCGGTTGAGCTTCTGTTTATGTTCGCTGATCGATGTTTAAATGTGAATAAAAGCCTAAATTAAATCTGTTCATCATAAAAGTCTTTTCATAAAGTTTGGAATAAACCACTCCATTTATATGGATTCATTTTATGATCTCTTTATGAACTTTTTGAAGCGACAAAGTGGTAGTTGCGTGGACTGTCACTTGAGGGCCAGAAATCTCTCAGATTTCATTAAAATATCTCCATTTGTGTTTCAAAGATGAACGAAAGTCTTAAGGGTTTGGAAAGACTTTAGGGGCTTTCGCACCGGAGGAACCTTTTCATAGTTCCTAGAACTATTGGTTGAAGTACCCGGATTTCGGCGTGTTCGCACCGCAGGAACTAGGAATGATTTTAGTTCTAGGAACTCCTTTTGGGGGAACTAAATTACCTCCTATTTCAGAGTAGGGTCTAAACCAGCACTATAGGAACTATCAGTGACGTGAGTGTACGTTGATTGGTCAAGCACATGTCAAACACAGACACCCGGCATTTTTAAAAAGCCGTGTAAACATATTTACTTCATGAACATGGAAAACAACAATAACGGCATTTACCTGTTGTCTGCAGTGTTGTGTTCTTTCTCTGCCTCGATGATATGTAATACTGAAAGTTGTCATAGGAGATTTCGTCTCTCAGTTTTTGCTCTTTCAGTCGCGTAAGTATGCGTTTACATTCCATTTCCGTTATCACGAAACCCACGACACACAACAAACACAGCTCCGATCACGGCATCCTCCATCCACCGTTTTTTAGAGTTTGTAAATGCCCCGCTTAAAGACGCCGCTGTCGGCCGCTTCAGAGTTCCTAATCCCGGTGCGAATGCAACCAGGAACATGGCCCGGGGGAGAAATTAGTTCCTGGGGAACTATCCTAGTGGCTAGTTCCTAGAACTGTTTGGTGCGAAAGCCCCTATTGATGACATTTTTTTTTTTCAACTAACCCATTAATAATATATTAGCATTTACAGACATGAATGATTCCTCAAAACATGACTCATGTTGAAAAGAAGTTTGCTGTTACTTTACCAAGTGATCAGACTTGCACTTTTTACCTGGTAGACAAAAACATAGGAGGGACCGGAGTCTTATCTAGAGACCAGAATATCAGAGGGACTTAAAGGTGGTACTTTTGACTTTGGAGACCATCAAAAAATACCTTAGCAAACACCTAGCAATACATTAAAAACACTCAGAACACAATAGCAACGCCCCAACAACCACCCCATCATCCTAGCATCATGGTGGTAATTTTAACACAGGCAAACAGCACTCATTTTCTTTAAAAAAAAAAAAAAAAAGTTAGAAATAGCTTTGCTATGAACGTAAAGCCATAAAACAAGTTATATCAATCTTAATGTAAAAACAATTAGGTCTTTTCAGGTAGAAGTCCTCATTGAGTCCAGTGAAAGAGAAAGAGCTGATTGACTTTGTGCCGCAGCGACTGCTTATTTAACGTCAGGCTGTGAAGTACAGATCTGTCTCACGCATGTCAAACTTCATCTCTCCAAGAAGTCTGAAGGAAAACAGCTTTCTCGTTTTGCTTATTAAAACTCTCTAATGAACATTTAACTGGTGTTTGCTTGTTACAGGCCTGAGCATGGTCCAGTAACAATGCTTCTTTTGTTCTGTCCTGTGAAGAAATGCTCCCGCTGTTCTTAGAAAAACCCCTGATGTCCAGAACAGGTCAGAAAGGCTCTGATGATGTCACTTGAGATGGACCCAGAAATGCAGAACTGTTTTAATGTGGTTTGTGGCGTTTACTGCGCACGATTACAACACCCATTATGCACATTTACAAAAAATGCTGCCACCCCATGGCTAACCCACAAACTGGTGCAATCATTTCCTCTCCTTCCAACAATGCCACTGTTTTTGCTGGACGGCTCTAGTGGTCAGACGCATTACAGGTGTGAAAAAACAGGCCTCAGTTTGCCATTCAGTTTGGGCATCATTCATTCTAGAGGTTATTTTTAGTGCTGAAAAGTTCAATGTGGTGCTACGTTTCTTTGGCAGCCTGGAAGGGTTTTCGAGCCAATGCTGGATGCTGCTGTGGCTAAAGTCTTATGTGTAGGGCGACAGCAATATGAAATGTTTATTAAAGGCTGCTTCCTTTGCCTCTTTATTTTTAACTGGAGTTGCTCGTCAGTATTTGTTGACAGCCGTGGTGGGTGTTCCAGCCTTTCTGCATAAGGGTGTCTTTTCTGTTCTTAAACAGATTTCTGTTCAACATTCAGAGACACACCTACTAATCGTTATTATTTTACACTTTCTTTGGATAATAGTAAAGTCATCAAAATATGGAACTTATAGATGTATGTTAATAAATATATGCAAACTCTCTTAGGGTACGTTTACGCGACAACGATGTACTAAAACGGAAAAGTTTTCACATTTTTCACGTACAGACGACAACATTGTCAAAACGACCCCCGTTCTCACGGATCCACGAAAACGACTAAAAACGCTGTATTCTGCTGCCAGGCCAGTAGTTGGCGATGTCACTTTGTAAAAAAATGCGCCTATAGACTGAACACGTAATACGCATGCGCATGACATCACCGTTTTCACAAATTCGCGTTTTTGTTGTTTACTTGGGGACGATTACGGTATCGTTTTCAAAAACTTGCACTTTGAAACCCATTTTCAAAAGCTTTCAGGCCCCCAAAATGCTGTTGTCGTGTAAATGAACGGCCAAAACGCATACATTTTTAGTTGAAAACTGTGCCATATAAACAGCCCCTTATATTTGAGCTTCTTCTACAGCTGTTCTCTTACATTTATGCATTTAAACATTTTTATACATTTTTAAACGCTGTTGAAGGAGTTCACATGCACACTTGTTGAAGCTTTTTCTTCAGTATATGGTCCAAATAACCTATTCAATCAATCAATTAATCAATCAACCAACCAATTTTAAATATAAAATAAATATTTTTAAATAAATAATAAAATAACTTTAAGTAAAATATTAAAAAAAATAAGTATTTAAATAAAAAATAGATTAAAAAATAAATGTTACATTAAACTATTTTTAAACATAAATATTAAGAAATATTTTAAAAAATACATATCTTTGATATTTTTATGAATTATTTTAAAAATAAATATTAAAAATATTTAAAGAAAATAAATATAAAATAATAAATATAATTTAAAATGTAAATATATTTTAAAATAAATATTTTTATCACATTTTAAAAAAGTTTTAAATATTTTACATTTTATGCATTTGAGCATAAACCTTTAGATTAAAAAATAAATAAATAAATTAAAAAAGAAATAATGACAAATATATATTCAGTCAAATAGCATAGGCTACATACAAAAGTTGTGGGCCTCCAGTATTTGGATAATCACAGTTTCACATGATCCCCTTCATGTATACAAGCTGCTTTCCACTGCTATCTTGACTCATTACCTCTGTAGATGGAATCCCATCATGCATCTGACTGATGATCTGTGCTCTGGAGTGAAAGCGGACATCTCGATAACAGACAAATCACTTTGAATTACTGCTCCAGTCAATGGGGTGTGCTGGTCGGGAAGAACAAACGGTCAAGAACGGTGGGCAAAGCTCCTCTTATGCGTCTGACAACAGTCTGGCGTGACGGGCTTATTACTGCACCTCCCGACCCACCGCATTCAGTTTGTTCAGGCTGGCTTTCCGCAGACCTCTCGTAAGACTGTGGCAGTGGCTCATGGGAACTCCCTCGCGCATGCCAGCTTTTCCTAGGGCGCTAAAGGTCGGGTTAAGACTCAGTGGAAAATCTGTCGGAGGGGGTCTGTTGCATTTAGGATCAGTTGTTCTTCCTTGGATATTATTACAGAAGCGAGTGCTCTCCTGTGTTGGGGATGGAATCCAGGAAAACACATCGGAATGTGCCATGATAAATTTCATGTGGCACAGCAGTGCCAAAGGGCATAAACATGAGGACAGCTATATGAGCGTCAAGTGAGGGTTCATAAAAGTACAGCATCATATATGGCCAAACTGAACTAAACCCATCACTGACACACACGTCTTGTTTTGGGGCATTTTTACAATTATACGACGACTCTGTTACTCTAACGACACAATTCAAACGGGATAGTTTATAGTCTCTTTGACATTTTTATGCCTCATCGGGCTCTGCCAGGTATCGGATTAACCAATATTTACGTAAATGATGATCTGTCGGCCTTCGCCGAGGGCTTTTAGCAGTTTTTTCCTAGGTGGTCCATTTGTGTCTGACAACCTGACACCTTTTTAACTCCACATTCAGTTTTCTGTCTTTCTGGTTGATGACAAATGAGTGTTGTCGTCATCTGATACGTGAGGATAACAATAACTGCTAGCGCAGCTCTTGTGACAGGCCTACTCTGGAAAAATGTCTTTAAAAAGAACAAAATCAGATTTTAAATTATGTCACGCAAGTAATTTAATAAAAACATTGGAATACATTTAAATTCCAAAGTGGCAGGGAGGTAAAAACTAGAGTGAAATGTTTTTATTACTATTTCTGAATGATTTAGCGCCTTCGGGGCTGGTTTGTAAGATAATATGAGTCAAATTTGGTTCTCTCGATTCTCTTGGTCTCTAGATACTGAAGTAACACAGCCTGTCCAATTGTTACTAAATGAAAACAAAATAACATCCAGATAATTTAATACACGCAGTAAACATTTTTCAGATAAATTGTTGTTTTAAAAGGCAAGCATGCCATGAAGTGACATAAATCAAGTGTTAGCAAAACTATCATTGATCTCAACCCTTAATAACGGTAGAAGAGCGACCTCTTGTGGATGCCTTTAGTTTTGCGAGCAGCAAATGCATGAAATCTGTTATCCCAAGTAATACACGCAGCCTAAAAAAACTAAACCATTAGCATGACACTGTATATTTTATTCATTTATATTTTATAATGCTTTTTATGCATTTATACAATACTTTATACTTTAATATAACTAACAGGGGAGACCTGGGCTAGTTGTCACACATTTTCAGTGAATATTTTAAAGTGAGTTTTTATATAAACACTAAAATTCTTGGCTACAAAAAAAGTTATTATACATATTCACCGTTACAGCACCTAAAAAGGATACAGTTTATTGAGTTTAATAGTTTAATACAGTTCAATCGTTTCTATAGTGTTTGTATATATATATATATATATATATATATACACACACACAGTACCGGTCAAAAGTTTAGAAACATTACTATTTTTAATGTTTTCAAAAGAAGCCTCTTCTGCTCATCAAGCCTGCATTTATTTGATCAAAAATACAGAAATAAAAACAGTAATATTGTGAAGTATTATTACAATCTAAAATATTGGTTTTCTATTATAATATACTTTAAAAAATCATTTATTTCTGTGATGCAAAGATACATTTTCATCAGCCATTACTCCAGTCTTCAGTGTCACATGACCCTCCAGAAATCATTCTAATATGCTGATTTATTATCAGTGTTGGAAACAGTTGTGCTGCTTAATATTTTTTTTATATAACCTGTGAAACTTTTTTCAGGATTCTTTGATGAATAAAAGTTAAAAAAAAAAAAAAAAAAAAAAAAGAAGCAGCATTTATTTAAAATAAATATTTTGTAACAATATACACTACTGTTCAAAAGTTTGGGGTCAGTATATTTTTTTCTTTCTTTCTTTTTTTTTTTGGAAGAAATTAATACTTTTATTCAGCAAGAGTTATATTGTTAGAAAATATTTCTATTTTATATAAATGCTGTTCTTTTTAACTTTTTATTCATCAATGAATCCTGAAAAATCTATCACAGTATCCAAAAAATATTAAGCAGCACAACTGTTTCCAACATTGATAATAAATCAGCATATTAGAATGATTTCTGGAGGGTCATGTGACACTGAAGACTGGAGTAATGGCTGATGAAAATTCAGCTATGCATCACAGAAATAAATTATATTTTAAAGTATATTAAAATAGAAAACCATTATTTTAAATTGTAATACTATTTCAAAATATTACTGGGTTTTTTTTCTGTATTTTTGATCAAATAAATGCAGGCTTGATGAGTATAAGAGACTTCTTTCAAAAACATTAAAAATAGTAATGTTTCCGAACTTTTGACCGGTACTGTATGTATGTATGTATATATATATATATATATATGTATATATATATTATATAATATTAGTTGAGGTAACAGTTTTTATGAATAAAATAAAATAAAATAAAATAAAACACACATTTGTGTAACTGGACGTTTGAATAAAAACCTTTTAGCCCCTTGAACGGAACCTTGTAGCTGCTTCATTTTCTAACCGGGTTTATTTATCAGTGACGCCAAACTTGCTAAACCAAACTAGCCTCATCTTTGTTGAATTGTTTTCGTTAGAAATCATAAGGTAAGACTCCCTCAGACCTTTTATTTTCTTCGTTTGTTTGTATTTCTTATAGTTTTCACAGAATGAGTGTGCTGTTTGATAATAAACAATGTCGTTTTACATTTTTGACAGGACTGAGTAGCTATGCTATTTGCCAGAACTCTTGTGGCATATTATTCGCATGAAATGTATTGCACTTATTTTTGTGTATTATAATTATAATAATAATAGTAATAATAATAATAAACCTTCCACACATGGTGTTATTTAATAATCTATACTAACTGTTTTCAAACTGGTGTCCAGGGACCCACAGGGAATGATAGGAACTTATTCGATGGAAATGTTTAGAGAAAAAAAAGAAAAAAAAGAAAAAAATAATAATACATCTACAGTACATCTAACAGTAGTAGAAAATGAAATAATGTAACTTTAGAAATGTATTCCAAATAATATTTTGACGTTAATAATATTAATTTATCACAGTATATCTACACAATAAACTATATAGATACTTTTTAAATTTTGTCCCTCGCATGAGGATCATATTTGGGGGTTCGTGGAAGTTTGAAAACCCCTGATCTGTACTATTATCTGCTTAAAATTTGTGACACTTTTTTGTCCTCTTGATTCCAGATTGTGTCCATCTGTTTTTAAAATGGAGCCAGCATGTCGAAAAGACAAACAGAAACAGCAAACACCGACCCGTGGAGACAGAACGAAACAGAAATCAGCCCAGCAGGAGCTGAAGCAGAGACAGAGAGCAGAGGTGACACTCACTCTTCATCCTCGTATGCTGCTGATGATTATACATAATATAGTCAGATTTGATTGATTTGTGCCTGGAAATCCTGCCTTAAGTTTACCTCTTATGATGGTAATCAAAAAAAGATGTTAATTCAGCTGTGAAATTCACTACCAGTCAAAATGAATACGCTTGTATTGCTTCTATTTTGCAATAATTTTATTACGATTTGAGTGAAAGTTTATTTAAACAATTAACCTAAATGTCAGAATGTCTTTGTATTTTGTATGTCATTCTTATAATAGAAAAACATGAACAAAACCTGATGATTATGTTTTGAGAGTTTCAAGGAGCATCTCGTGCTTCAGTGGAAGCTTCTGTATAAAGTCACATGATCAATATGATCAGTCACTCGTTTACTTGCATTTAGTGACTTTGAAATAGTGCATACTTAAATATTTCACATTCACGTTGTCATTTCTTTTAAAAGTAAATGCACTACATTTCAAGTTTGTGGTCAGTACAATTTTTTTACAAAATAAATGAATACTTTTATTCAGCAATGATGCATTAAATTGATCAGAAGTGACAGTAAAGACATTTATAATGTTACAAAAAGATATCTGTTTCAAATAAATGCAGTTCCTTTGAACCCTCTGTTCGTCAAAGTATCCTGAAAAAATGCATCCCAGGATATGCAAAGTATCCTGAAAAAATGCATTCCACAAAAATATGAAGCAGCACAACTGTTTTCAACATTGATAATAATGTTTCTTGAACAGCAAATCAGCATTAGAATGATTTCTGAAGGATCATGTGACACTGAAGACTGGAGTAAATAGTGCTCAAATAGTGCAGACTTAAATATTTTATATTCATTTGTCATTTCTTTCTTTTAAATGTCAAAAATCCAAAAAACGGTCTCTTGATTTCTGTGTGTTTAAATTGCAAATTTCTGATCAATTCATCTCAATCTCTGTTTCTGGTGTATTCCAGATTTACGCCCTGAACAAAGTCATGACTGAACTTGAACAGCAGCAGTTCGAGGCCTTCTGCAAGCAGATGCAGTCACAAGCAGAATGAGAAAAACTCATGTCAGGGCAAACATTCACAGGTTAGGGTTACGTTACGATGTTACTACTCATATTTTTGCATTATTGTAAACCATATGATAATCACTTCTTTCAGCCCCCGTCATTTAAACCTAAATGCACCCGCTGGAGAATGCATGGCTGTATTGGTGCACAAACACAGTACTTGAATCTGAGTGTACAATCACATCGCAAACATTGGGTAGTATGTACAAAACCAAAAATATCATATTTATCAGAGAACCACCCTGTGAAAAGACATTCACTTACTCTGTAGGATGTTAAACATCTGTTCAGTTTCATTTTCATTGTTAATTGTAATGTTTTATATGACATGCAATGTTTATTGTCCGGAATGAGTATTACATTATATATGATTGTACAAATCTATTTTTTGACAATTTGCAACCTCTTGACTGAACTGAAAATAAGATACAGTTGTCTCTCTTTTAGTTTATCATTAATTTATTTGTGACATACGTTAATGGTTTATGTTCCTTTTACCACAAGCAGTTTTTCTTTTTGTTTAAAATTTGGTTATTAAAAATCTTATCTTGAAAAAAATATAAAATGATTTTCTTCTCTGAGCCTTATTTTCCTGCATCCCACAGTCAGTATACGCTGATAGAAGGGCTTTTGTCAAATAAGACACCCTCTTGAGTTTTTCAGTGCAAAACATGTTACATTCTGACTTGATGATAGATAATTTTGGGCTTTTCACACCGCACTTAACTCCAGATAATCATCGGGTTTCACTTTATTTTAAGGTGTCCTTGTTACAGTGTAATTATACAATTAAGTACGGAGTAATAATAAACTACATGTACTTCCTATGTAATTAGGGTTAGTTGCATATAACTATGCATAATTGACTGTTATTACTATAGTAACTACTTGTAAAAGGTGTAACAGGGACACTGTAAAATAAAGTGTTACCTATCATCATTCTAAACCCCGCTTGTAACCCTGGGTAAAGGAACGTTTCACACTTGTAATTTAAAAGTGGGGTTAGCACTGCTTTTTACCCTGGGAAAACCCGAGGTTTTGGAACGTACATTGTGAAACGTCAGTTTATGAATACCCAAGATTAATTGTTGTATAGTATGAGCATTGTGAAATGTGCATAAAGATAACCCAGTATTCCGTTTACCCAGGGTTTAGAATGACCCAGGGTTAACTATTTCAAGTGTAGAGCCAATGGGTGGAGCTTGATGTCTAGCTCACCCTCACTGGAAATAATGGGTGGAGCTAGACGGTCCAACCACACCCATAACCCTATTACTAAATGTGACTCCACCCATTAGGTCCACAGAGGTGGAGCTGGTGTAGGCCAGGCTCCACCCATTATGTCCAGAGAGGGGGAGATAGACGTCATTTGGAGTGAGCAGTAGCACATTGCCACTTTGAGTTCCTTTAGACACGCCCCTCTCCCTCTTCTCCAATCAGACCTCTCTAATAATTATAACAAGCAGGTGTAAACATATGTACACCAGTAAATACACTACTGTTCAAGTTTGTGGTCAGTACGTTTTTGTTTGTTGTTTTTTTCAAAAGAAATTAATACTTTTATTCAGTAATAATGCATTAAATTGACCAGAAGTGACAGTAAAGGTATTTATGATGTTACAAAAGATTTCTATTTTAAATAAATGCTGTTTTTAAAAGGCACACTATGTAAATTTTCACCACTAGAGGTCGCTTATTCAAACAAAGGCGTAGCTTGATGATTAGCTATATAACATGATTAGTTTTGTCGATGAATGTATCCAAACCATTGCTCACCTGTCTAATAAAACATATAATATATTAAAGCATCTTTGGTGTTTCCATGGTTTCTACAAAATAAAATTGGAAACCGAGGGTAACGCGGGTATGATGTCATTGATAGGCGACGCACAGACACGGTCTGCATCCTGGTTAAAATAGCTTATTTCTCTGGATTTAAACATTCTTGGAAACATTTGGGATAATTTAAGTACACGTCAACAAAATATATAACATTGTTCTAGTGGTTTTTGGATATTTTAATCTAAAAATCTTACATATTGTGCTTTTAACTCCCTATCAAGGAATCCTGGAACATGTTTCTCTGTTGCCTCAAAAATAGGAAGTAACACAACTGTTTTCAGCATTGCTAATGGTAAGAAATGTTTCTTGAGCAGCAAATCAACATAGAATGATTTCTGAAGCATCATGTGACTGAAGACTGGAGTAATGATACAGACAATTCAGCTTTGTCATCACAGGAATAAATTACATTTCAAAATTACTGTTTTACTTTTTCTTTTGATCAAATAAATGTAGCCTTGGTGAGCATAAGAGGCTTCTTTCAAAAGCAGTGCAACTACAAATGTAAGTTGAATTCTCAGCGGGGACTGTCTTGTGGCACAGAAACAGAATGTCTGGGAAAAAGTATGCCTGAGGTCTTCAGATGGGTGGGAGCATTTTAGCCATTTCCTCATCAGACCTGACCTTCTCCTCTTGCAGTCCGATGAAAAATGCAATTTGATGTTGTCACAGTTTCCAAGTCACAAATGTTTCAATGCAAACCCATAAATGCAATATTACATCATTTGACAAAGGAAGGTCAGGAACAGGTAATGTTTTTGTCATTTGTTTATTATTATATTTTTTTTTATGTGGCATGAGCATGATTTAAACCTATGTAGGTTTTATACCACATTAGAAGATGCTAATTGCATATTGAAGCCTCATTAAAAGTGCATTATTAATGTAAGTTAACTCTATGTAGCTTGCAGGAGCATTTAGAGGTAGTTAGTGGTTGAACGGAATTAGAAACCTCTAAAGTTCTAAAAAAAATAATAAAATGAATTATAATCTAGCATCACATGATTAACCATCTGTTAGTATTACACTTAGTACAGCATGTGCAAAAATAAAAGCAAGTTGCGAGGAAATGTTTCTTTAGGCAATCAGTCATATTTTTGTCTGATTGGTGTTTAGAAGTCTACGGTAACAGAGCTCCCAGTGACTCTCACTCCAAACCAGCCCTGCCAATACTTAGTGTCTTGACCGCCATGTTCAAAAGAGATGTAGCGTAGGCCCGGGCCGTAGTCTGTGAATGTGTGGCTCACCTATGACAGAAGTGATAAAACAGTGTGTTTGCATGCACAAAGTTGTGTTGAACTGAATTAAAACGGCAGGCTTTATAATAAAGAAATACTTGTATGATGTAGAACCTAAATATACCATTGTAAAAATATACTATATTACAATAAACAGCTTTAGGTCACTTTGTTTTCGATTTTCCTATTCATTTCTTTAAAGCTTTTAAGTGAGTGTATTAAGTCAAACTGGACTGGACTCGTACCTTTCTCCAAGAGCAGTTGTCGCAGTCAGGGTCAAGGGTCACTTCATCCGGCTTAAACTCAGTAATGATTTCTTGGCCTTCATCAAGCAGGGACACAGTGAGCTTATAAATGCACCCACAGTCTGTTCGGCCACAGTACCTACACGCATGTAAAAGAAATGATTGAATGGGCATGTGATGAAATAAAACTCACATAACGCCATTATGTCCACATCATCTTACCAGTCCACCATCGACTTACCAGTCCTCCACATTGACAGCTGGCTGTGCAATATCTAAATGTTCGGGGTCATAACCCTCTGCCAGCAAGTCAATCACTTGTCTTTTTAGACAGGGCCTGGAACAGCGGACAGAAATAGACACTGACACACACAGAGGTACGATTGATGAATGAACACACACCAAAACACAAGCAGGGACAGTGTTGAGTGAAACACTCATGGATCCATGGCTTTTCACCCAGTTCTTTTAAAGACAAAAAACGCCCTTTTTTTCCCTCACCCTTGTCTATTTAGATACTATTTGTTTTCTCTTACTCAAAAGAGGTGGAGAAGTATTTAGTGATTGATTCATCACTGTAAATGTGTCCGCAGTCCCCCGGCATGTCCTCGGTCCGCCACTGGTCGCCTCCATTCTCTGTCAACTCCCAGTGATCCAGATCATCTGGTGAAAATACATGCGACAACATATCAGATATTTAGGTGGCTGAAGTACTCATCTGATCATTTTATTTAGCAAAAGGAGAGCTGGAATGTGAGTTGTACTTCATTTGAAACTATTATTTCATGTAAACATCATTTTTTTTATTCGTTTGTGTTATGTGTGCAGTATGATGTCATTTTAAAGGTGCAGTAAGCAATTTCTGAGAAACACTGAAACATACTTGTAGCCAATCAGCAGTAGGGGGCGTGTCCACTCATGAGGGGGAGGAGAGAGAGTGAGCAAGAGGGAGGTCTGAAGAAAGACTGTAGAAAGAGAGACGGCTGAGAGACTTTACAAAAGAGAAAAGGTCAGAGGAATATCGCTGGAAAAAGAAGGGTTATGAACAGGCAAGAGCTGCAGGACCTGCATTAATATTAGAAAAGCTTTCCAGTGCTTGCGTTGTTTCTGCTCCATACACGAGTAACATTGGTTTTGCTATGTTTCACAGAGCCAAGATATGCTATTGTAGTAATGTTAGCTATAGTAACAGGACAGTTTTGAGTGTCATTGTTTGTCTGGAGCTAGGGGGGTATTCCAGAAAGCAAGGTTAACTTACCGTCACATAAACCCTGAACTCTTGGTTGATTAACCTAAACCTTACTTACTCGAGGTATGCAGGTTCCAAAACCACGGTCTGGAGTAAGTTCAGTCAACCCGGAGTATGAGTTAACGGTGACCACATAAAGACATTCTCAACTGAGCACCGAATCCAGGAGACATTATGCAAATGGACGCTAAGAAGAAACGTGCCATACTTTTTCTTTCTTCTTCTTTTGTTTAATGCCAGTTTATATTCTTAGTGCATATCGCCACCTACGGTGCAATTGTGCAATCATTTTTTAATCTTATCTTTTTATCTTTCTTTAATCAGTTTTTTATTACTGTAAACAAGAATTATATTGTTTGTTTGATGCTTAATATTTAAATTAAATAAGAACGATGGACTGACCTATCTGCATTTTATTTTAGAAACACATTATATAGAAAATGTCCTATTTTCATTCAAAAACTTTTTGCTATGGCTACTTACATACCCTGAAAGATACCTCCGTTTTTGGAACTGAAGGTTGAGATTATCTGCTTACTCTGAGTAAACTTGTATGTCGCATAACCTGCTTTCTGGAATACCCCGCAGGTGTGCTGCTGGCGACTAACAACAACTCTTGCTTGTATATACTCGTGTACTTTGTTCATTTTTTGTTCTTTCTTGCTGTTCGTTCACCATCTTCATTTTATTTTTCGCAAAGCATTATTTTGCTTCACTTCAGCTATGAAAAAGACATCCACTCTTGCATTGCATGTTGGTGATTTTTGGGGGCGGAGCAATGAAGGGAGGGGTGTGTTTCTTTTGGTAGATTTCAAATGTCAACAGTGTTTCTCAGAAATCACTTACTGCACCTTTAACAAACTTCATGGAATATTTGTACTTTTAAAAATTAATTTGTCACACTACAGGGCTGTTGTGTATTGCTAAAGGTGATTAAAATGGCGACAAGCTGTTTTCCCTTGTGCATTGTAACCTAAAATCTACCTAAAAGTTTAGGGTTATCAATGTTGAAAACAGTCGTGCTGCTTAATATTACTTGTGAAACCGTGATACATTTTTCAGGATTCTTTAATGAAAAGAAAGTTCAAATGAACAGCATTTATTTGAAATAGAAATCTTTTATAACATTAGAAATGTCTTTACTGTCACATTTGATCAAATTAATCCATCCTTGCTGAATAAAAGTATTATTCTCCTAAAAATGCGGTGCAAATAAATATATATAAATATATCTTACCATCTCCATTAGGATTTTTTAGAAGGTTTCCAGACATTTTGTTGAATCTGCTTTTCCTGTAACTACTCAAGAGAAAAAAGGGAAGACAAAACAGTGCAAAGAGTGACACTTTTTACATATAAAAAACTTTTCAAACTGTTCGTTGCTGTGACTTTTGTATTTTGTATCTTTTAAACATCAGCAATCCCTTTCTATCATTCATACGCCTGAGGTCGATTCCATTTCCTGGATCCTGCAGTAGTGCTTGATGCATTTCAGGACATTCATCGCCAGGAAACCATTGTGAAAGAATGCATAAATTAAAGCCCACTATCAATGCAGTGCTAAAGCCGACATCTTTCAACTAAAGCAGCAGTGTTATTTTTCATTTGAATGAGAGGCATTTGATAAGTAAAAAACAGTGTATACATGAGCTCTAGCTTAGCTCTTTGCAGTGAGCGGACTCATGTTTCTTGCTGACACGTTCAGCATAAGGAAGAGGTCTCTGCGCATAGATAAAGTAAAGTAAATGCATCACAGCACACGCATAAAAAGGCAACGAGTCATATAAATAGTCCAGTACTTACAGTGAGAGCCTGTCAACTCAGTCGAGCCCAGTGCTGCGTGTGTTTGGTGGGTGGGAGCTTCCTGTAATCCGATCCCTCTGCAGAATTTCTCTGGTTGGCAGAATGAGGCACATGGGCCGTCCTGCATCAGCAACAATATTCACCCTTGACACTTCTGCACAGCACAGCACGGCACATGTGCACATTAGCACAAATGTCACTCAATTTACCGAGGAAAACCACAGCTGACATACAGAAAACAGAGGCTTCAACAGCCAATTCTTGAAGGGTGGAGAGAACTATAATAATTAAGCCTTGTCAAAACCTCTTTTTTGTTTCTATCTACTAATTACTTAATACTTATTTACTCAGTACTGTTACAATAATGTTACAAATATGTGCAAAAAAATTAGTTTGTGATGCAGCTGATGATTCAATACAGTTCATTTCTTTGCGAACTCTATATTACACTGTGCCTCATTTACAAAGCAAAATGCTCCGAACAAACATAATTCTCTGACGTGATCCGGGACGCCATTGAAATATACTATCCACTTGTTTCTGAAGCTGGGATACATCTCGAGTCTGTACAGAGACACAAATGATGCGTCAAAGCGCTCTTTCTTTCACTCTTCCATTTGTGGAAGTATGTCAGAAATTTATCGCGCATATGTATGCTGAATCAGTGTAGACAGAGTCAGTGATTATAATGGGTTCTATTTGCTTTTGACGAGATGCTCACACCCAGTGTAGACAAATGTCAGCCATTAAGCGACTGAGTGCTAGTGGGCGGGGCCTATGGTGCAATGAATGATGTATAACTATTTGTCGATGTCTTGCTCTGGAGGCAGTCATATGCAAATGTATTTGCCCATGTGACGTCATAGATCCCGCAATATCCAATTTTATTTTTGCATAATGGAAGAATGATTCATATTTGCAAGTATTACTAACGAATACAGAATTATATTATTAAATGAGACATTCATTTGAGATTACTTACCTGAGACAGACTTAATATCTTAAGTAATTTGATTTGCATGTAATTGTGGTGTGTGCACCTGCTTACAAATGTTTTTTTTTTCCCTTTTCATATTTGTTTTACTTTTATAAGTACTATAATTTGTTTAAAATGACCCCATGTGAAATAATGTAATACAGTAATGCTAATAAAACTTTTGAGATGAATTGAAGTGAATTGGTCAGCTGAAAGAATGTTTTCCTTTGAGCTGATCATTCAGCTATTTCAATTAAAATGTTAAATGATGAATGAATGTTATTTTATTTTTAAAATTTTTATGTTTTTAATGATTTTGTCAATGAGTCCAACACAAATTTAGTCCAAAACAATAAAGTGTATTTCATTCATTCAAAGGGAAAATGATGGGAAAGTGAGAAACTACCCCTTGATTTTGGTTCTTGTTTCAAGGGTTTATAAGATTAAGCATTAAAAATAATAGTATGAGTCACGCTGTTATTCGGTGACATGTCAGTGGTTTCCAAATCATGGTGTATTAACTCATTTAGTGATTATTCAGATCTCATCTCTTTAACTTAAAGATGCTGAAGCATGACTTTATATAATTTATTATATAAATAGATATGAATTTATTGTTCCCAAAAATATGTGTAACTATACGTTTAAATTAGACTGTATGCGTAATGTGTTTAGACTGCAGTGCTAGGCAAGTGATACATTACTTGACCTTTTCTGCTAATATTTATTGCAGTATTTTTTTCTTTAAAAATATCTAAACATAATCTGACAAAGAGTTAAAGTGTAAAATAAATGTAAAAAATATTGTTCTCTAGTTCTACTTAAAATTTAGATACTCAAGTCACAGACGTTTAACAGTAACAAACTTATTTTGTTTTGTTTGAAAAGTCTGTTTGTGCTATATTTCTTTAAAATAAATGTCACTTGGTTTGATTTTTTGTTATCTAATGTCATTCTAAGTGTATAATATACACATTTTAAGTGTATATTATTTTTCTGACCTGTAAACTGACCAGTAGATGGATGATTCATATGAATCAAAGGGGGACTTTTATTTTGGCAAATGAGCAGCTCTGTCTGTCTGGGTTTCACCCATCACATCTTCATCACATTCGGACATATATCATCACTGTTTTCCATCACTCCTGCCACTGTCATCGCCTGTTTTTCGATCCAGGATAATTATCCACCTTTTTACCGTCGCGTAGTCCACTATCTGTGTTTCAGCAGCAGGTAAACGTGAATAAAACATCATAAACACAAACATCAGTTACAACAATGTTAGCATGACGGCTAGCCAATTAGCAAGTTCCAGCAGGGGAAGAAAAAAGTGGATCAACTTTTGTTTAAAGACATTACAGTTCGTGCTACATGAGGATTTAGATGTGTAATCTTGGATATTGGTCACAATTGGTGTGTTGTGTATGATATAGTGTTATTAAACTTAATAGATCATGCCTGTAGTGCTAGCAGGCTAACTGAGCTCGAGGACTGCCCATCAAAAAGATTAAAAACCATATTTTATTTTTTTTCAATAAAACAACCCATAAACATTTCATACCTGTCATTTGATGTGAAGATGAATATATAAAGTAGTCAGATGAGTTGAATGTGTTTTTGCAGTAGCTGTGGAGATACGTGACGTGACTCTGTCCATTATATAATCTCATATTTGAAAACTTTTTCATTAGTCTAAAAAGATTCATCTATTTAGTGATCGATTAAACTGAACAGCTATTCTAAGGTTTTTAAATAACTGTTTGGTTCAGTCAGGTGTTACCATAACGGATAGCATGCACATATGCAACATTAAAAGTGCAAACAGTTAAGTTTAATTCGATATAATTGTATTTTGTGTGTTATTGTGACGATATATGTGTCATGATGTGAGTCGCATGTGGTAGAAAATATGATCATAAACTAAAACAGTTTTTTTTACATTATAGAAATGGACAACAGCTCGACGACTTGTCCGTTTGACACACAGGTAAAAATATTTTGATTTTGTAATTTCATACCCGGATATGATGTTATTTTTATTAATATTGTTTTAGATGATGATGATGTTGTTGTGTCTTCTCAGTATTTCTGCATGAATATATTTTTTATTAATCATCGTTGCATGTGTAGCTCAAAATAGGCTTGCTTCGTTTAAAACTGTATGCAATGTATGATCATCATCACTGAAAATATGTAAATGCATATATTATTATTTTAGTGCTTTGATCTCTTGTAATAACTAAAATCATCAAAGGAAGTGTCATTGTTTTTAGGCTATCTCATTAGCAATGGCTGGCTAACTCATTAGATGCGATTTAGGTTGATTAAAATAAAGGAGATCGGAGTCGTTTTTACTTCAAACATGTGGTTTTGTCGATGCAAAAGACGTTTCAGTATATCAGGCGAATTCACATTGGTGTCGATCGTGTAACTGAATGACGGTGATGTGTCGTTTACTCGTGGTTGTCAATATGTCGAATATTTGCACAGTTGACAGAGCCAGTGCGCGAATGCGCATGCGCGCACATTGCTTCACTCCCCCAGCCTCTGGTTAGGAAAGTAAAGCTCTGCTTTCATTAACTAAGTTAAAAGTACGTGGTTCTTTTTTTAATATATTGAAAATTTTTAGAAAAAGTACCCATCCATTTTTTCAGCTGCTTTGGTGATTTGTTTTTTGTGATTCTCTGGTGGAGATTTCTTTCCAGAATCATGGGTAATGTAGTTTTGACCAGGAATTCTGTTAACATGGCTATTTTAAAAATGAGATGAAATAATGTGGGCTGATGGCTTCAACAAAAGCAATGATCATCAATTAACAATCTCATAGCTACAGTTAGTCTGTCTTTAAAGGGTTATAGTTTATTGTTAAAAATATGTTCCCCTGTGGAGAAAATGTATGGGATTTTTTGTTTCGTAACCTGTTGCACTCTATGTACAGAAACAAATACAAGTAAGCTGTTCTATGTTGATTCTCCTGAAAAGTGTAAAAACTTAGACTTTGTAATCCATTAAAATCATTATGTTTGTTTGAACGTCACGACCAGCCCAACACAGCAGTGACTCAACTAATGGCCTTGTATTTGGGGTGGGACTACCTGTTTGAAAGCAGTCATTAGTTGTTTTTTTTTTTTTTTATCCATTTGGTGACGTTAGTGATGAAATGACACAATGCAACTAATGTAATCCTGAGTTGTTTTGTTCCATGTTTCACACTTTCAAACTTGGTTTAACATGGTGCTTAATAGTGCTCTGTGATTGTACAAAGTGCATGAATATTTAATGAGGCCGCATTGCTTAGTTTCTGATTGGCTGTCTTTTGCTTAACATTTAGCACTGCAATTTGGGCATAATTTATGCTAAAAGTTAATCGATCCTTTTAAAAGGTGTGAAATGGTGCTTTAAAAGTGGTATTAACCTTTTTTAAAAAACAAAACAAAAAAAGTATATGCTGAAATGACTACTTTCATTATTGACTCTGTTTTTATTGCAGGGCTACAGTTCAACATTTAAGCGGAAACGGACAGTGGAAGATTTCAACAAGTTCTGCACATTTGTGCTGGCATATGCTGGTTATATTCCGTACCCACAGGAGGTGAGTATTATCATGTCTTAGTCATGTAACTGTGAGGAGATTGTGGTAAAAATGATACTTACTTTGCTTGTACGTTTGCTAGAAAGTGCTGTCAGTGTTGCAGGGTGAAGCGGCCTTGCATTTCCTCAAGATCGCTCAACGATCTGACACATCCGACCTCCAGAGGTTCCTATCCTTGGCAGTGGTGTAGCACTGGGTGCTTTTTCTTCTTTTTTTTTTTGGTGGCACAACCCCTTATGAGCTGCTTTGCTGCTGACGCTCTTGTTTGATCCACAGAAATGGTGGTGGCTCTTATGTCACGGCCGCTGAGAGACATCTCCCTCCAAAAAAACCTCAGCCCTCCCTCCCAGGGTAAGAGGGCCACTCCAGTCTCCTCATTCTCATCTCAGACCCTGTCTCTAAGTGCCATTCTTCACAACAGCAGTGTGTGTGCATCCACAAACACTTCAGTTTCAGGTCTTCCCTTTAATGGATCCTTCAAATGGATGGAGGCTAAATCGAGGAAACTCTGTTGCAGGGAAATGCATGAGGGCCGATAATAGCTCCAAGTGTTCCAAAACCTAGTGAGCTGTCTTGCTGTCTGCTGTTTACATAGGCCACTGCCTTATAAGGGAGCATCCTAACTGCTAAAATAAAGTGCATGGGACACTCAACTCTCAATTGACACTGCATTTTGTTTAAAATGAAATGATGTAACAGATATTGGGTAAAATAGGGTGCCAAATAGTCAGTGAGATTGAATGATGTCACAATAACATGGTGGCACCCAGGTAGATGTACTCAGTTAATGATAAACATTCACTTTTAAGTAAATAAAAAGCAGTGGAGAGTCAAACTTCTTACGCTTTATGATAATAAAACCAGTTTGTTAAACATTTATTGAAATCGGTGTATAAAACCCAGTGAATTATTTGTCTTTTTTGTTGACAGTCAAACTGACAAAATGGTATAGTTGGATTTTTATTTCCAAGTCATCTTCTGAGCACTTTATGGTTAGAAGTTGCCGATATCTAGTAGAAATACAAAGTTCTGTCATGAAACTCTAGATGGCACAGGCTGATAGGTCCTGCTTGCAATCGCATCATTCTCTATAGGGCACAGCTGATTGGTTCCTGCTGTAACAGTAGCCAATGAGCTCGCTGCTCAACATTCAAATACTTGGTCAGCATTTGCCTTAGCAGTGCAGCACGCTTTCAGAAACCCTTCACCTTCCCCAGCTCCACCTGTATAGATCTGCTACGGGTAATTCATGTATGCTATATCGTAGAGCAGCAGCATGTCTTACTTGCTCACAGCAGCGTGTCATGTATGTATTGGCAGTAGCAAGTCCTGTACTTGCTCTGCAGCAGCAGCAGCGTAGCAGATCTGTTCTGCCAAGACCAAACATACCAACATTGTCATATCCATTACCATACCAAACACTCCGTGAGTTTTCATGACAGAAATATCCTACTTTAGGCTTTTGGTCTGCCATGTTGATTGAGGTTGTTGCAGTGCATTCTGGTCGCGCTTTCTTTTTGAAGATATTTTTGAAGCTAGCACTTTTTGGAACAGCTTTCATGCCAACATATGCCTGCTGTCTGAAATGATGTCTAGGTAGGCAACTCACTATGTTTTGGAACAGCTAGTTCATTCATAATATGTGTTTTCACATCCTTTCAGCTTATAGAGTCTGTTTTCGGAAAGAACATTTATTCTTTATTTGCTTACTACTTGCTTTGTTTTCGCAGGCTACTCAGCACAAAGGAGACATAGCACTTCATAGCACACGAATAATGATGGCTTTAATAACAAAGAAACAAACAGTAAATGAGGGTATAAACAAAAGTAAGTGTAGACAGAGATGGACCCGTGAGAAATGCTCCAAAATAATCCACCATTGATGTGGGATCCATGTGTTTCTGAGCTCATTAGTCGTGACCAAGAAAGCTGATTAAGGTTTGACAGCAAAATGAGGGGGAGGATTTTAAATTCTCTGAACATACAGTGGAAGTTCATAAACCTGCCATTTGTGTGCCTTATTTTTACAGCGTGCAGTCACTCTTGGATTTCATTGTGCAGGCGCTTGCATTTCTGATGACCCGTAATTTATATTTTTCTTAGGTGGTAGCCATTAACTTTAGGAGTGACTCAACAAGAGCATTGCTTGGCACTTTGCTTCTCTTACTCTGGTTTGTGATAGACATTTTTTTTTTTTACCAGTCAGTGTCTGTTGGCATTCATGTACTTTTTTCATGAAATTGTTTGGCTTATAGTGCTAAAACACTGGTTATTGATCTAATGAAGAATTGCTGAGATTTTCACTATTACATGTTCTTACATTTTAGCCTTCATCAGACTCAAAATATATCCCGCACACTACTCAAACGCACATCATTACGAAATTTTATTAACAATGTTTCTGTCAGTCGACCTTCCTCAGGCTTGAGCAAACCAATGCACCTATAAATGATTCAGGTGTGTGAGACACTGTTTTTTCTATTTAGTCTTTATCAGACTACAAAATGTGAAATGTTCCATCTTAGAGAGCTTGATTTGCTGTAAGTAGGCATTTTCATCTTGCGCCAGTGTGGTCTGCATTTCTTGTCATTACAAATATTGCACCATAACCAGCAGGATTTGCGCGTGTGGGTGATTTTCTGTTTATTAATTTCACCATAAGTCTTACTGAAACATGCAGTGAAGTTATTTGGTCACTGTTTGCTCATCTTCAGACTTCAGACCGATGTTTCAGTCCAAGAAATTCAGTGCATTGGTGGTTAAACTAGTGTTTTTTATTGCTGTCCACAGGAGGCACATTTGAGGAACAGCTCTAGTCCTCCTAACAGCACCGGCAGCACTGCAGACAGTGACGGATGGGAGAATCAGAGGCTGGGCTGTGGCCTCTCGTCTCCGGACGAGCCCCCACCCAAAAACCGCAAGAGCTTCGCTGGATTCAAGAGACCCACGAGCGAGGATTCAGAGCCCCAGAAGCGTCCTAAGTCAGCAGGTCTTCTCCTGGAGGGTCGATCGAAGGCCGACAAGGTGAAAAAGAAGAAGAAGAAGCTGAGAAAGTGTAAGGATGAGGAATTGAGATCTTTTGCTCCATTTACTCCTCCCAGTGCTGAAGGTGAGATCGCCAATCTTGGATGTACCATCAAAGAAGAACCAGAAGATTACCTCAGCATCTCTGTACCCACCGCTGGTATGGGTAGGGACCAGCCTACGCACACTGGCACATGTTCAAAACCTGCCTCTAGTTCACCGGGCACCGCAACGTGCAAAGAGGAGCCTGATATTGGCCGTCCATGCTGGGACGTTTTTAAAAGTTCAGGTCCAGAGTCAGAGGATGTCGAGAAACCCTCACAACCTAAAGAAGAGTCCGTAGTCTTGAAAGTTGAAGGTTTTCCTGGTAAAAGGACTGTGGTCCGCCAGGGAAAACAGGTGGTGTTTAGAGATGAGGATGGATCGGCAGACGATGAGGACATCATGGTTGATTCAGGTAAGCAGAAGGTTTCCTCTTGCAGTTTGCCATTTTCAAAAGTAGAGCGCAATCGTATATATATTATTACAATTGCAATAGTTTCCTCTAGGAGTTTGGCATTGTCAAAAGTAGTTTGCAATTTTATATATTGTAATACGATTTTAATCACAATCGCTTCCTCTTGGAGTTTGGCATTGTCAAAAGTAGTTCATAATGATATATATTGTAATATGATTGTGATCTTGGAGTTTGGCATTGTCAAAAGTAGTTCGTAATCGTATATATTGTAATATGATTGTAATTACAATTGCTTCCTCTTGGAGTTTGGCATTGTCAAAAGTAGATCGCAGTCGTATTACGATATATACGATTGCGGTCACAATCGTTTCCTCTTGGAGTATGGCATTGATAAAAGTAGATCGCAAACGTATATATTTGAATTTACTGTCTTTCTCTTTGCAGATGATGACTCTTGGGACCTAGTGACATGTTTCTGCATGAAGCCGTTCGCCGGGCGGGCGATGATCGAATGCAACCAGTGCAACACCTGGATCCACCTTTCATGTGCCAAAATCCGCAAGTCCAACGTCCCAGAGACGTACATCTGCCAGAGGTGCAAAGACTCAAAGTTTGACATTCGTCGTTCCAATCGCTCACGAGTGGGCTCTCGAAAACACCTTCTTGACTGATGCTGCTCTTCTCGTTCTGCCCATCCACACGTACAGAAACTCATAAAAATGTCTTCTTGAAGACGAGACTCAATGAGTACGGAAGAGGAAGGGCTCGCTGACCTACCTGTGTCACTTTTTTTGTTCCTGTTTTTAATATTTCTCACCTTCCTAAATGTTTGCGTCAGGCAATCAATACTCACGATGCATTAATGAGAGCAGATTTCTGCCGTACGGACAGCTGGAGCTGTGACGGTACACGCCTGAAGGTATTACGCTATCGGAGTTGTGCTGGAAAGAAGGGATCGGGGTGTCGGATTGCACTTTTTTTAAGGACAAAGTGGTAGCTAGAGATGCCCCTTTGAACCCATAGCTTTCAAAACTATGTGTATTTGTTAAAGTATGTATATTATATGAAATAACCATAAGATATTAGTGTTCAAGGTGTTTAGACTCATTATTTTGTGTGGATCTTTTCTGAGACCCCCAAATGTGTATGAGGCGAAGAGTTCTGTTTGTTGGATAATGTTTATCGAAGTTTTCGTCAGCAGTCACTGATGCTTTGGAGTGAAACATCAGAAACGGTTCATGCTACATTGTGGTGTTTTTTCTTTTTTTCTTTTTAAAGAACATGGAAACAAATTGGTGGTGATAAGAGACTATATGTGTCATTTTGATTTATAATGCCTGATAATTCCTGCTTTTTCTGCCCTTTATTGAACAATTTGCATGTTGTAATTTTTTGACTAAAGAGGTTGATATTTTTTTTCATGTCTTTTTTTTCGCATTTAGGTGTCTAAATACTTTAATTATGTGAATTATGTGAAAGTCGTTACAGGTTAGGGAAGGGATATTTTTACTGGGTGAATCTCAGAATCTTACAAAACACATCCTGGTCACATTTCACCTAATTTTATATATTTTTTTTAAATGTTCCTAAAAATAGTATTAATTTATGCTCTAATGCTGTTTTTAGGAACATTTTTTTTTTTTTTTTTCAAATTCAAGTAATGTTTCTGGGTATTTTGCTTTTATTCCAATTATTCTCAGTGGTGATTCCATTTTTATTGTCGTGACTGTAAGTAACTTTTCCTTTAATTTTTTGTTGTCATGAAAATAGTCACATTTTGTGATGAAATATTACCCGGGCGTGTTCTTGTCAGGTTCTGTGAGATTTACTTAACTGCCAAAAGGAAAAGCATTTTTTTTTTTCCTGCATATGCTGAAATCTTACGGCTTACTTAGTAGTATTCATATTAACATTCAAAGCACTGTACAAGTATGTTTGGTCTACAAATCTTGGCTTTTCAAAACTCGCTGGCGGAGCTTGTAATAGAAGGAATAATTCATGAGGGTGTATTTCTTGCTAACCACTGTGACCGGTCTAACCTGGTTATTAATCGATGAGTCTGTTTCATGTTCATAGGCATGCTCAGATACAAATGTGATTGTGTCCTATTAGCTGTTCCACACCCATCAAAAAACTTTTGTTTCTTGAGGACATTATATGCATTTTTATATGCATTGATGTCATTTCAGAATGTACTGTTCTGATTGATGATATAAACACTGCAGAGAAGATAATTTATTTGGCACCTTCAGTATGGATATTTTCAGAACCGTTTGGTATATGTTAATGTCAAATTAAGACAAATATCGTTCATAGTTGTGAAATTGGCCTGGTTTTATTTTCTAACGAGTCAGTGGACAGTTTCCACAGTGATATTTTTGGGATGCGTATTGAAACTGGATATTCTTTAAACACTTACTTTGGGTACAATTTGTCTTCCCATCTGAGGACATACTGGGAAATTTGCAGGCCTAGATTAAACAAGCTAGCTTTTCATTGTTTTGTGGAAAAAAGTGTCGCTTGTAAATTTAATTGCTTATGTTGGTGCTTTCTTTTTTTGTAACCATTTATTTAGGGTTCATGGATGATGGTTCTGTACATTTTGTTTTGTACAATCATGTTTATGTAGTATGATGTTAATATTTCAGGGCTGTTTGTGCGCGAGAGAGAAGAACCGCTAAAGTTTGAGCTCGCACTGTTACACTGAGGGATAGAGACTGAGTCCAATGAAAAGCAAGAGAGAGATGTTTCTGTGAAACTTCATGTAAACTGTTGTAAATAAAGAGATGATTTTATGTGAGCCATGTCATTTTTATGTAGAAACTAAAATATATCTAAAGAAAATAATTGAAGAGGTCAGATGAAGTGTAGTTTTCTTCACTTTTTATTGTTTAAATTACTCTTCAGGTTGACTACATAACATGAATACATCTGTAAGGTTTTGCATCAGATAGGAATGTAACACTTTTTTCTTTCAGAGTTGCAAAATGTGGCTTGAACAAGAGCTATGCTAAAAAGTTGAGGAGACGTGCAAGGTATAATGACAGTACTGGATAACAAACCAGAGAACATTAAAAGGGCCATTTTTAAATCACACCAAAATGATGCCATAGTGCATGTACTTAACACTGACCCAGGATTCTGGGAAATTCAGCCTTATTTTCACTTCTGAATGAGAAGATTATTGTTGCTACTCCAACAATAAAATGACGATGTTGAAATGACTTTTTTTCCCTTATAGCCCAAGAGACGAAAGGTACAACTGGAAAGATGGTTACGAATAAACATCAATTACAGACTCAAATTAGGTAGGTATTGCCCACTCATTGACAAATTGCACTAATAACACGGTGTCAAATTAAGAAAACTAAAACAAAAGGTGCATATTAAAATGACACAATGAATGAACAGTTCAGTGGAGTAGTTGTACAAATGAGGATCATTTGAAATTACAAATCATTAAATACTGTTCTGAACATACTGTGCTTTTATATTTGTAACAACTGTTTAAACCCCTCAATCAAATCATGATAAATGCCAAATGTAGTGCAAAATTATCCAAAAGGCATTTTAGTTTCATACTAGCTCAATCTAAGCATTTCAAATCAGTAAAACTAATGCAATTCAACTTTTAAAAACTGAGAAGGGGAAAGTTGCTTTCATTGTCCAGATGCAAAGAACCACAATCTAAACAAATAAAAATAACAGCATGTCCTTATTTCCAATTCACTGGCTCTGATTATGTACAGTAATACTGTTGACTTCGAGTATTTTAAATTTTGAGAATATATGGTGTACAAATATCTTTGATATGGAGGAAATTGTGAATCCATTTTTATGAGATTTCTTGCAAGTCCATTTTAAACGACCTCCCCTAATTGTCAATATCCTACAGTAATACAAAAGACCTCAATTTAGGAAAATTGGACATTTTTTATTCAGATTTTCATGTATCACAGAAATTAAAATATTTAGATTACAGTAATGGGAATAAAATTTTTCCATTTAGAATTTGCCAACCATTTTTTTTTTTTTTTTTTTTTGTGAGATTCACCTGAAAATATAAATATTAACCCTGATGAGTGTTATCCAAATAGAAATTAAAATCATGATCCTATGGTAAAAAAAGCAGCTTCTACAGTACTGATTTTAGAGGCAGTGTAAGCCTAAGATTTCCTGTTCGTAAGCCAAGTGTACAAACTTGCAAACCTTTCTGTCCAAAAACATTATCAATAAACAATATCAATACCTGTCCTATTAAACCACGGGTTGTACAGCACTTCATTACAGTGTGAACCATACTTTTTTGTTACAGGAGCTTTTATTGCTGTACTATCCAGTAGATATCTTCAGATAGTGTAGTATTATTAACACTGATTAAGATATGGTATTAGACCACCTCCTACTACCTGAAAACAGACAGCTATCAAAGCTGTAGACGGGTTCAGATGGTTCATCGGAAGTCTCACTTAAAACGCCAGTTCTTAAGGAGATGTTAAGATGTGTTCGACCCATTGACGATATATGTTAAGGGATTTGAGTTAAACAGACAACACAAAGGTGATACATGGGTGAATACGTGGAATGAAGAGGAGCAGCCCTTCGGATCACTTGACGTCTGACTGTCCCTTTATGTTCCTTTGATGTCCATTGAGTTCATCTGTCCTTTCTTCCAATGTGTGGAAGATTCCTACGTCTCTGAAGTGATTCTATGAGCTGAATGAAAAGAGACCAGATTAGAATTAACCATCTTTTTGAAAACATTCCCAGCTTGTTTCTGTAGTACTCACATTGTTTAGGTATCCTAAGAGGCTCTGTGTCTCCGGACAAGACTTGGTGCATTGCACCTCGGAACTGGTACAGCAGCTTTAGGCTCTTTTCCTCTCCGACGCACGGGTCATAAAACCCCGGCAAGCCAGCCTGATTAACACGAGACAGAACTAATTAATGGGAAGCACCTGGTGAGAGTTTAAGCATTTCATTGATGTAAAGCACCGGTTGATGTTTGCGTGTCTAACCTTTGATGCTTCTGTAAGAACGAGTTTAGAGTCTTTCACTAAACACTGGAGCGGGACGGTCACGTCGATGACCTCTGCTTTCTCACGTTTCTGACTATTGTCCAATACAAATTTGCCATACCAGGCATTTAGAATGATGAGACCTAGAATTAAAAACATTTGAACCATTTCACAAAAAACTATTCATTTAAAAAGAACGTTCCATGTTCAGTATAAGTAAAGCTGTATGGACAACAACGTGTAGCAGGCTGTTGAGTACTATCAGTGTTTCCACTCGTCCCACAGTTTGCCAAAGAAAAAAGACTGACAGTAATGTACCAACAGTAGAAAATGTAAAGCTTGTGTTAATTTTATCAGACAAAAGTGTGTATTATTTGAGCCAAGTTCATTTTAGCAGTGGAATATAGTTTATATAATATAGAATATAGTTTAATAAAAATATAGTTTTCTTCATTTTTGTGATGATTTTTTTTAAGAAAATAATTAATTTTTTAATGATTTTGTTGTGAAAAATTATTTTTAGACAAAAAAAGTAATTTCTAGTGAAACAAATACAGTACATTACTCAAAAAATATATATTAATGAAAGAAATTTCCATGATTTTTCAAGAAACTCCATGTAAATAAGGGTTTATGAATTGTTAGATCATGTCCCCTGGTATCTTTGGACATACTGTATATTTACTGGTTTTATCAGCTATATCCTGTCATTACACAAGTATAAATACTGGATATAACTTTTGGGTATATACGGAAGCTTGTTTCCGTCACTAAATAAAAAAACAAAAAAAGGTAATTGCGACTTTTTATCTCACAATTCTGACTTTTTTTCTCAGAAATGTGAGATTTAAACTCGCAATTGCAAGTTATAAAGCCAGAATTGCGTGTTATAAAGTCAGAACTGCGAGATATAAAGTCACAATTCTGACTTTTTCCCTCGCAATTGCAAGTTTATCACACAATTCTGACTTTATATTTCACAATTCTGACTTTTTTCTCAGAATTGTGAGATATAAACTCGCAGTTCTGAGAAAAAACTTTTTTTCCCTCAACTGCACATAATAACATGCAATTGCGAGTTTATATCTCGCAATTCTGACTTTACAACTTGCAATTCTGACTTTGTATCACGCAATTCTGACTTTATAACTCGCAATTCTGACTTTATAACTCGCAATTCTGACTTTATATCACTCAATTCTGACTTTATAACTCGCAATTCTGACTTTATATCACTCAATTCTGACTTTATAACTCGCAATTCTGAGAAAAAAGTCAGAATTGTGGGATAAAAAGTCGCAATTACCATGGCGGAAACAAGCTTTCATAGGTATAACACAGTGTGTAGGCAATTTTTGCTTGTTTTCAAATTGAATTGAAATCATTTTCTGTGGTAATTGCCAGTATATCACAGATGCTGTCCATAGAGCTTAACTTATATCTATCTGAGGGCCCGTCCACACGGAGACGAGTTTAGGTTATATAAATCTGAAAACGACGCCCTTGCGTTTTCGTGTGTACAGCCAATCCGTGTATTTTGTGAAACGATGATGTCATCACTCCACGTGTCGACCCTAGTCAGACACCGCTAACTGCACAAAACAGCAACACCAACAACAATAGCGGACTACATGCTTGTGTTCATGCTGCAGAAGCTACCGAGCCTATTAGCTTTATTAAAATAAAGCTTTATTTCTAAACATTACTAAAGTTTGTATACAGCGCGCAAGGTTCATGCGCATGCTCCAAGTCTTATTCTTTGTTTTTAGTGTATCTCTGTGGCAGAATTACAGCGCCACATACTGATCTGGCATGTATACTACATGGTTTTGAGTCGGTTTCGGTGGTTTCATGTGTACGCAGATATTTATTGAGAAGATGAAAAAAAAAGATCAGATAGGGAAAGCTCTGGCTTCGTGTGGATGTAGCCTGAATGTATTAAAAAAATGTATGGGTTTTCACAAACCCATTTTAGATTCCTCAGCGTCAATAATTCTCTTCACTGACTCTTGCATCAGCAAAACCTGAAAACCAAAGACACAATAATACAAGAAAACAACATATCTGTCCTGATAAATGGTTGTTTGTGTTGGCATGAGGGAGATAGTCATTGTTGTCTATGTACGTATTTATTTTACTCACAGCAGCTTCAGCTTCTTGCTTCCTGCGAGCAATTTCTGAAGCAGAATCCTCCTTCTGTTTCTCCAACTCCCTGTAAACAACCAAATAGTCAGGCCTTTCATCAGAGAAACTGAGGTAACGTAAAGACAGGGGTTTCAGGAAAATGGGCGGTTTCAGAGCAGTAATTATGGATAATAACTCACTGTTCCTTCTGGGCTTGTATATAAGGCATAATAATAAGCTTCTGGACAGCTAAGTAGATGGCCAGCGGGCCCACAGTGGCATAAAACACAGCACTGGGTAAAATCTGGTCGGTCAGATGAATCGGGAAGAGGTAGGTTTGACTGGCTCTGTTCAACCTGTAGAGAGAAGAAAATGACCATCATAAATAGACCACCCACGAGCAGCTTGAGTTTAGTTTGCTGTTCTGCTGAGCTGTGCTTATTGTGGTTAAGTCAAGTCAGTGCTAACCTGATTTTGAGGGAGACTCCTTGGGGTACACCAATGCTGACGGTAGCAGCCAAAACACTGTGGCGACTGATCTTACGCTCTGCACCATATTCGACCACAGTGCCAAAGAACCCAGTCCTGTTGGATACAAAGACAATGAGTTATCAGGGTAGACATAGGAACTTTTTACCTCTATAAAGCTAGGGCTGGGCAATAAATTGAATATTTATAATAATATATATATATATTTTTATTTAAAATGAAACAACATTGTGAACATAGCAATGTGCTTTTCATTTGGCCATTAAGTTTTCTACAGGTAAGGGCCCGGTTGCATGAAAGCCCTTAAGTTAAAAAAAACCCTAAATGTTAAGGTTAAGGGTACCCTTAATGAAACATGGATTGCAAGAAAAAAACCAAAGGGTCCATTTAAAGAACATTAAAGCTGTCATTAAGTATTTTCACTTAATTACTTAAGTGTTCCCTTAAGTGGCGTGGCAGGATTTTGAGCATCCTCCGGTGTTTGTAGCTGGATGCAATTGGTGTGCATGCACTCTTAGGAACAATGTGCTCGAATTTTAGGACACTCTGTGTCATCCGTCAGACCACCTTTAATAATCTCTATAACTTAAATATTGTAGTAGAGTTTTATAGTTTAGTAAATGTTAGCATAGCATCTCTGATTTAAGTTCTTTCACCGCTTATTCAACAATGTGTTCACACAACCACTCAAAAGTATTTGTTGTATTTTCCATGCTTCAAAACTTTTTGTAAAGTATATGTAGGCAGATGCTGTTGTTTATTACTAATGTTCACAAATGTTCCTTTATCTAATTGGCAAAAATTAAAAATTAATATATTTATAATTTCTGCTCATGAGATCTATTTCATATATAAAGGAACGTATTGGTATATACTGTACACTACCAGTCAAAAGTACTCAGTTTTTTTTTGAAAGAAATGAACACTTTTATTCAATTTTATGCAAGAATGCATTAATCAAAAGTGACAGTAAACATATTTATAATGTATATCATGGTTTCCACAAAAAATATTAAGCAGCACAACTGTTTTCAACATTGACAATAATAAGAAATATTTCTTGAGCAGCAATTTAGCATATTAGAATGATTTCTGAAGGATCATGTGACACTGAAGACTGGAGTAATGATGCTGAAAATTCAGCTTTGATCAAATTACATTTTAAAATATATTCAAATAGAACAATTATTTTGAATTGTAATAATATTCCACAATATTACTGTTATCACTGTATTTTAGATCAAATAAATGCAGCCTAGGTAAGCAGAAGAGTTCTTTCAAAAATATTAAAATATTTTGATAGGCAGTGTATACAGATTGCACATCTCTATTGAAAACTGTAGGTAAAACACATACTTGATGGAACCTTTGACCTTGGTCTGGTCTTCATCCTGGAATTTGTACTGATAGCTCATCATCAGGTAGGAATGAGGAACACCCAGCTGAGGAACAGGAATAAGAACAGATGAATTGCGTTCTTAATGCATTAACTTTGTTTTGAATTAAACAAATTGCCATCATCAATATACCCCTGTGAGGGCTTCACCTGCAGGGCCAGGGTGAAGTGGCTTGTTTTAGTGTCCCTGACGATGCTGGTGGTCATGGCAGACTGGCTTCCCCAGCGCCACTGCAGGTAGCCCATAGTGTTTTGGTCCAGGTGGCGAGCCATCATTGTAGAGGCACTAGGCCGCACACCACGTGAGGAGAACTGCAATCCCCATTGGGCAGTCACAAAGCTACGCGACACAAAATTCATATGAGATTCACAGAAATGAGACTTCACTCATCATACAGAGACGGATACCTACCATCGTGCAGTTACGTTACGGAATACTTTCATCCCAAATAAAGGTCCTCTAATGTCCCCTGCGCCAAACTCCATCTTAAGACACATACAAAGAAGAACATCAGAACCAGACCACCACAAAACCTGGAGGTGTGTTGGAATGAGTCTCACCTCTCCCCAGCCCCTCGCTGAGGTCACACGCCGCACACAAAGGTTTATATTTCCTCCTCCGTTGCCATTATGCGTAGACAGAGATCCAGAGAGGACAGCGGTATCTGAAGTGGTTAGGGGCGCCTGCCAAACATAAACATGCATGACTATAGAGCACAAGGGAGATGGTAGTGACATCATGAAAAGCTCAATTGTTCATCCAGACCTCAATGGATTGGGAAATGTGCATCCTGTTGATCTCAATATGGGGAAAACCTCCTCCTGGTACATCCTCAAAGTCCTCCTCATATCGATCGAAGAGGTCTGTTGCATCTATGCCAACGCTTATTGTCCCCTGAATGAAGACAAATGATGAGTAAAACCCCATCCAGACCAATTCTGCAGAGTTTTTACATCAAATTAAATTAATAAAATTAATTCTGGTCATCCATATAGAAAAAACCCAATAGAGTGCTGAAGTGATGTATTTTTTGTAGCTAACCCATAAGTTCGAATTACCCTGGTTCCCTCTACAAAAACACAATAGGACTTTTTCCATTGGCTTTTGGATTGTTGCAGAAAAAATGCTCTGTGCCCAACAAAAGTTTATGATTCTTACATGTTTTGTTCATCATGATAATAAGTAAACTTTTATGATTTTGAAGCCTAAATACAATCGGCAGAAATAAAAATCTATACGTGGCTATAATCGAACTACACCACGGTCGCAAGACTTCAACGCTACAACCATTAAGTTTTCGACAACGCCACCACCATTAGTTTTCGACAACCATTTCAGTCATTATTCCCTGAAAGTTTGAGTCAGAATAGTTTGCAAGAGCACGATTATAAACACAACGAGGCTGTGAAAGTGGACTAGTAAGTAGATGAGTTTACTGTTTGTTGTGATGACGTTTAATGTCCCAGACATTTAGCCACTTGTTACAAACTTGCTTGATAAATTACAATGAGAAAACTGTATGTGCAACATACAACCCCCCCCACCCCCCACAAACAAAACAAAAAAAATAAAGCAAGCAAGCAGTCCTCAAATATCTGTTTCTCAACAATCAAGCAAAGATTTGACTGATATTATCTGGCTTTAATTTTCATAAGAACCAAAAAAAACCTGGCATACTGAATCTTTTAAATTACATCAGATGGAGCACAACAAAACCAGAAGGTTTAGAGAAATAAAACTGCATTTCGGGAAATAAAAACCATCATTATCTCCCGCTGTCATTCTGGTCTGGAATGTCCACCTTAGGGTTTGTTCTCTGCTGGAGTCTCCTCTCATCTCTCTCCCTCTGCAAACGTTCATATTCCTCCCTGATCTCTGCAGGGGTTCTCTTCCTCTCCACCACCTAAAGATATCAGGGATCAAGTAAGCAGACGTGTCATTAGTTTCACATGCACCACAGTAACACACAGTAATACAAATATTAGTTATAAAAAACACTGTCAATGTGGAAAATAAAACTAACCTCCCAACCTTCCACCTCCAGGCCTTTCTTCCCAAATATGTCATATATTGCTCGGGATTGTGGGTCACTGAGAACTAAGCAGAGGTCAAATAATGAAAGTCAATTTTATTTTTTTATTTGTCACAACCATTTTTGTAGAAGACTAAATATTTGATACATCAGGCTTTTATAGCTCATATCTGATATAAGAGGATATAGAGCTCATACTTGAGGAGAAAAAAAAAACAAAACGTTAAAACGAAAAGAACCTTGATTGATGAAATAAGCAAAAATGTGCAATTTAGTGCAAATGTTTTTATTTATATGTTCAAAAAGATCTCCCAATAATGCTTGCAGGATAAACATTTTAAAATATGGGCCGATAAAGGAATTTCCCGCATAGAACAGTGTTTTGAGGATGAGATACTGATGTCTTTTGAGCAGCTTAAATCCAAATACAACTTTGGCAATAAAGAGTTTTTTGGATATCTGCAGTTACGAGATTTTTTAAGAGTTAAAACCCAACTGAAATTACCTAGATATAACAAACACAATTGGAGCAATTTATCTATTCGAGTCAACCTTTATACAAAATAACCTCTAGAATATATAACTCCCTTATGATAAATAAAGTGCTAACAGAATTGGATAAATCTAAAGTCAAATGGGAACAAGATTTGGACATTAACATAGATGATGGAACATGGAGTGAACTATGCAGGGATGGTGCTACATCATACTTGGACTCTAGATATAGAATGATTCAATTTAACTTCCTTCATCAACTTTATATCACACCATCAAAACTCCATAAGTGTAATAAAAACATTTCACCTCTGCTTTAGATGTGGAGTGGGTGAAGGAACATTTTTACATTCCACATGGACCTGTCCATTAGTTCATTTATTTTGGCAAAAAGTATGCAACATTATCTCTGATATTCATGGAGTCAATTTTCCAATGGATCCAATGGAGTATGCCTATTGGGTAACTATTACAATTCTAATCTTCAACAGGTTTACACCATAAAACTTACAGAAATTCTGTTAATAATTGCCAAGAAGTGTGTTGCAATGAAGTGGAAATCTGATACTGCTATCCCCATCAGTTTGTGGCTATCTGAGGTTAACAACTGTATACCCTTGGAAAAACTAACATACTGGTTAAGGAATAAAAGTAAAATGTTTTATAAAATTTGGCAACCCTTTATGGAAGATACTTCAATAGAACAGATGGACTCTTTTTTTGTCTGAGGTCTTACACTGTACTAATAACAATACCCTGTATTTAAATATACCCTGTATATAACATTACCCTGCACCCATCTTATTATAATTTTTGTATTTTTGTTTTTATGCTTATTTTAAGTAATTTTTCTCGTCTTGTGTATCATGACATATATAATGTTTTGTACCATCTTGTATTGTTTTATGCTACAGTTCAAAAGCAAAAATAAAATATTCAAAAAACAACAACAAAAAAAAATAATATGTCTTATTGAGATTATGTTAAATACGTTTATGATCAAATCTATGTAGTTTTAATTGTGGGGGCAAAATATATAATACAATGCAATACAAGGATGATTGAAAAAAATACATGTTCATCAAAAGCCTGATGTATAATATTTCATACTTGCATTTTAGCATGATTTTTCTAAACAATTATGTATGGATAATCAATAAACATAAGTTGCTTCAGTCCAGTTGATGTTCATTTTGCAATATAAAAGTTATTCTTACATTTACTTCATAAAAAACATTAAAGATTTCACAGCAATTAGACATGAACCACAACCTGATGGGGGGATGTTTTTACAATTATTCTAAAAGTTATTTTACTAATTAAAAAAGTACTATTAATCAGAGGGAAGAATGCATGCAGTAAATTGAGTACAACAGGTTTTTCAGCAAAGTTTTGATCATAATTTAGAGGCCTCAAAAATTAATGTATTAAATATGATACGGTATCAGTGATAGGGTTAATTTTTCCCTTTTGTGTTTCACAAAAACAAAACAAAACCTAGCAGCATACAATGAAATGACATGTGGGTGAGGAAAATAATGACAGAACTTTCATGTTTGGATGAATTATTCCTCTAATCTGTGATATGAAACTGTCGTAATAGTCCTGGGGACAGTTATAATAATTACCCTCATATGCCTGGTGTACATAGGTGAATAGTTGTTCTGCCTGCCTCTTTAGCTCAGGGTCTCTGTGCTTGTCAGGGTGGTAAAGCATACACAGACGCCTGTACGACGCCTTCAACTCTTCTTGAGTAGCCTGTGGACCGTAAGATAGATAAATAAATGACAGACAGACAGATTGATGGATGGGATAATATCAAGCAGCGTCAATATAATTTGAAATTAGTTTAGCAACTAGGGTTGCCAACCGTTCCGTATAATACGGAATCGTCCCGTATTTAAGGCATCAATGATGCATTCCGTGCATTCCTGTTTGTTCCGTATTCTCAGGCTTACGCTCTAAATTGAAATTTAATCATTCCTTTGAGACAAATCTGCGAACATTACCGTTTGCGGAAGGCTTTAAGACCAAGCAGACTCCTCTGCCGGCTGGCCGCTCCTGCTTCACAGCGAGCGGGTCTCGCGCTAACGGCAAATCCCTTTCACTGTTCGCGTTTTGATTTCAGCAACATTCAGCCACGCAAAAAAAAACAAAACAAAAAAACAAAACAAAAACATGCAATCTCCCTGAGGGAAGACGTGATCAAAAAGGGAAGTCGTGTTTCACTATTGCTAATGTTGTTAAATAGAGAAAAAACATGTACTCTCATTTAAGTAGCCTAACTTGTAGCGTAGGCTATTCTTGGACCTCATTGAAACACAAAATAATAAAGTCTCAAGCACCAAAAGCAAGTTCTCTACTTCTCTTTAATTGAAAAATATGCATTTTCATTTATTCATACATGGTTGCAACCTGCAACAACATTTAGATTAAACTTTTAAGTGCCATTGTTCAAAAAATGCTTTATTGGCTGAAATTTCAAAGATGTTCAGTTAGCCTATTATGCTTTCAAATTTTATGCCATCTATGTAGGCCTATCTTCCTGACAATTTTTCATTTTTTTTTTTATGTTTATGGTTTTGAATAGAGGTTGGTTTAATATCTGTTGGTGTAGATAAAGAAAATGGGTAAAATTCAACAATTTGAACATTTAGCCACATTATATCTATGGAAGTGAACCATATTATAGCGCCTTTAAAATGAAGATTACAAAAGAAAAGTTTATTAAGAATGAGAATATAGATGGATATTGAGATATCTTTAATACTTTTAGAATTACAGGCACACAAACTTTGGAAAAATACAGTTTATGGCACTCAGACAGGAATGTTCAATTGTTGATAGAAAAAAAAAATGATACATTTCTAGTTTAAACATTATTTGTTTTTCAGAAAAATGTGCGACCATTGAAAATGTGTACCAATTTACTCATGGAGGCGCATTGAGATGCCTATCTCTGGAAATTAACCATATTGGGCCTTAAAAATTAAGAAAAGAAAAGTTTGTTAAGAATTAGAAACTAAAAGGATATTAAGATATCTGTAATATGAGTTACAGAAATGCAAACTTTGGGCAAAAAACACAGAAGTGCTTTTTGCCATTTTTGAACTGTTGGCATATAATGCAACAAAGATTGCTAAAGTCAACAGATTTAACTAACAGGCCTACCAATCTCGGTGTAAAAATAAAATAATGATGTTGTTCTAAAGTCATTTTACCCCCCTGTAATCTGACTCCAAATCTCAGGTGAAAATTGTAATTCTGACCCCTCTCCACAAAATATTGGATTACGCAGTAAATATACATCCTTTACATTTAATATTTTGGCTTTCTTCTTCATTTATGTTTGTCTTTCTTCAGAAAAAGAAAAGAAAGAAAATCAAAAATTTGAGCAGGGAAAGTTTCTGAAATTTGGTTGATTTTGACACCCAAATGTGTTTATGTCTGAGAACCTTTTATACACATATTTAACTGCAGATACTGAAATGACAGACAACAAATATTTTGAGTGTCCCTTATTCTGTCCCTTATTTTCCTATAAAGAACCACGATTGTCCCTTATTTTCCTTTCCAGAAGTTGGCAACCCTATTAGCAACATTCCCAAAGCCGTTAAAAACAACAGCTCTGGCCACACCTTGACAACAGGCTTCTGATTGGTTATCCTGCCCAGGTAAGACCACGCATTGGCGCGCTTTTGCATTTAAACTCAAACGCGAACATTTCCGTTACATCCTCAGAGTTTGAGGCAATACACAGCTCTTTGGGAATAGCTGTCGAGCACAAGAGCGAGCAGTTTTTTTTATTATGGTAGGTATTATTACATTACAAGGTTTGATTGAGCCTATTTTATTGGGTTATTTATGAAGAGTATTGCTTTTTTAAGCTTTAATAGTAAGTGAATGGGCTGTTCTGAGATAAGCTCTACATGCGCCATTTACATAAGTAGTGCGTACATGCGAAATATAAATAAACACCCTAATGGCTGACATAGCAATCTGACAGCTGACAGATACTGCTAGAAAGGTGTCCAAGCATGAAACGTAAGATCAATGAGTACAAACCCAATGCAACCGGCATATTACAGTATACGATGACAGCCTGTATGAATATCTCTTATAGGACAGTGTCACCTAATGAGAGAAATTGCACGCCCCTCTTCATTCTGTGCAGAGCTTAACTATGGAAATGACTCTTAAAAACCTATCCACTTCCTTACCTCTTTCCTGGCATTGAGCAGAGAATAATAATCTTCGTTATCTACTTCCAATTCAATTTCCAAGGCAGCCGCCATGTTCCCAGTGTCCCAAAACCCTCCCCCCAATTCCTACTACGGTGAAGGCCTCTATCATGAATATTAATTACGCAATGTGACGTTCGGCCAGTAGGTCCATCTGATTGTTGAAAGACTGACGTTGGAAGGTAACGTTAGGGGGTTTGTTGTGAGCTGGCCAATACTGTTTCAGCAAAGGCTTGACTCATGAATATTAAGTATTTTATGTGTATAGACGCTTTAGGAACTCGGCGAGGAAACGTCAGTACGACGAAATGAATATTAATGAGCTAAGCCTTCGCCATAGTAAATTTGCCAATTCGTCTGTGGCTGAAGCTCAGGATCCATTTGTTCTTCTGCCACCGTGTGTTCTGGAGAAGGAGAGCGGAGATTTCAGGGTGAAAATTTCCAAACATTTTATTTAGCTAATTAAGTAAAATAATCACGTTGGATTAATGTTATGGATACATCTTATTAGTATAAATGTTAAATAAACATTGTATTAATTATTATTTTATTATTAATAATAAAAATAAATATTATTATTAACGATTATATAGTGATGTCATCGTCCCAAAACTACAAATACATTGGCAGTAATCACTACATGCTGTATTGTAGTGCGTAAACATTCTTTTGGGAAAACGGACTGTTTGTGGTCGATGAGTGGAGCTGTTCTTTCAGCACCATCTCCTTCAGCACCCACGAGTGGACAGCGCTCAAGAACTCATGAACGAGCCTGGAGCCTCCACGCACGACCTGACACATCTTATCCAGATGTTTTTTTTTTTTTTTTTTCAGTGGCGTCACTGCTGACTTGCAATACAATAACCTTTTAGAGTAAAACCTTCATCGTCTCTATGCTTACGTCCATGTCATTCTTGTATCACAATCATCTTCAGCACGAGTGGCAGATTAACGACTCTAACATGGCTGTTAACATCTAATTATATGACACAGTGGGGCATGTTATTAGTACTTAGACTGCCGGACACGTATCTCGATTAGCAGTGTTATAAAATAGTTCTGTCACGCCGCTCGGTGGGCAGAACGGATATGGGTGTCTTTCAAGCATGAATTCATAAATATTTTTTTTTTTGTATAGACTTAAAAGATTCATATATGTGTGTTATAGTCCAGGTTTCTCCCTAAATCTGATAATCGCATGATCCTTCCCAAAAACAAAAACCTTATTGGTCGCTGCATTGTAAAGGTGTCTCCTAAATAAAATCAATTCACCAATGGCGTGGAAGGGATGGGGATATGGATTTCGCAAATTCATGAAGCATCACCGAAAGCACCATTGTCATTTATGGCACTTTGCGGCCAATAGCTAACGCGTATTCACGCACGCGCCTCCCGCCTCTCGCCCCCTCCTCTAGCCGCGTCCTCGCCGTGAACGCGCGTGGTACCCCCCCGGTCGCTAGGAGGAGGAGGAGGAGGATGTGGCGCGCGGAGGGGAAATGGCTGCCGAAAACAAGCCGGAAGGTAAGAGAGAAATAACAAGATTATTATTTTTCATTTCGCAGTTTTGTCAGCGTTAAGCTCCAGATGATAAAGATCAGGATAGGGATGCGCGACGGAGAAAGTCAGTGACATTTTCGCTTAGCTTATGTTTGTCACGAAATGGCAAAAAAGCTGAAGCGCTGATGGGATTAGCCATCTCAGAGACGGCTATTAAAATAACGGGAACGGAGTTAGGTAATCACGGGTTACGTTCATTACGCGACTCCTTTCATCTCAAAGCACACAGAGGTTTTTCAAAGTCACACGCATCCAAGTCAAGCCGAGCCACAGCCTTCGTTAGATGAAGAGAAACATGTTTTTCTTATAACTGAGACGCGCACATGAGCGCATCAGACGAAATGAACGCGTGAAATGACTCGCGCGCGTATGGTTCAGAGTGGGATTCCTCCACACCGCATCCACGTTCCCCGTGGGCTGACAAACAAGCGAGCTCCGTGAAGTCAAACGCGGTCAACTACTTCATTTTTCTTTCGCATTGAACAGGGCGACGCTTTTAACTCCAAAAGCGATAAATGCAGATTTATGGTGATGCTCTAAAACGTGATTGATTTCTTTCCACCCCCACCAGAACCCCCCTTTAGTGACTGAACCCACCGACAGCTGCTCGATATGCTTCAGTCTTGTGTGGAATATTTTCCCAGAACTGTGACTGTTTGGCCGCTGCTGTTTTGAAGCTGTCAGCAGTTATTTTCTTAGATAATAACACATTGAAACTGGATTGGAAAGGACACTGGGATAATTGAAGCGGAATTTTAATGAGGCAGCAAAATGAAAGGTACGTCTCTCCTCTTTCCTAAAGCGATGCTCGGCATCTAAAACCAACTTCATTTGTTTTGAGTGTAATTATGGCTAGTTTTTATATAGTCGAACCTAAAGTTCACTTTTTTTGCATTAACGGAGCGCGTCTTGTATATCATTTTTCGAGGATGCTTTTAATGTGGCCCTTACGTCTTAATGAAATTCTTTGAGATTAATTTTTTTTTTATTATATAACGAATTTGAAGGAAGACGTAAATAATTTAAGATCCACAAGACGCTCTCTCGCCTTCAAAATCCCTCGTATTATGTTTACTTTGATCCCTTTTGGAAAACGTATTTTTTTAAATAGGGGCCAGATAAATTGTCAGACATTAGTTTGATTCCAAAGCATCTTGGGAAGAAAATGCTGATTGTTCAGTCATTAGCCGTGGAATAGCTTAAAATATCAACCACGAGTTTGTCAACATTGAATTATTTATTCAACAAATTTTTTTTTCTAAATCAAATCAGTCAAGGAAGTTTTGGTTCGTAACAGCCACATGGTGGTGCTATTGAGCTGTGCAAATCAGTAACCCCCCCTCTCAACCCCCCAACTTACACACATTGGAACTAAGAGTGATAACTAAGCTTGCCTATTAAAGAATTCCATCAAAGTTGCCCTCAGTGATTTGGGTGAGCTCGCAGAGTGCCTGTGTGGGACGGTATAGCGTGCATGTGTGCTTTTTCTGGAACGTATAGAATTATCTCTTTTAGAAAGAAAGTATTAATTACACAGTATACTTCGGCTCTATAGGCAATAGCACAGTTCTGTTTTTTCCGCTTGTTGTTGGATATCTTCATTTTTGCTATTGCTGAGAGATGACCTGGCCAGAAAAAGGTATTACCTTTCTTTATGTTTCGTCGTGCACATTTATCTATGTAAGTCCAGTCAGGTAACGCTTTGCTCTTGCTCTACTTCTCAGAAAGAAAAATGTGTCATAATGTAACGTAAGTTTGGGGACAGAAAGATTCTAGGCTATTTTTACCCATTCGAGCTGCCACAGAACAGGAGAAAACATTGCCTCTTTTGACCTGTACGGCCTAAAACTGTGTCACGCATTTGTATCTGACAGTCTTTGCTCTCGCCAGCTTCCTGGATCAGTTCTATTCTTTTCCTCCACACAGGAAGCATATTCTCCAGTGGTTCTTGCCAACATGATGATGGCAGCTTACATACAAGGATGTGCTTCCCATCAGCTTTTAGATGTTTTCAAAGTCGTGTTCTGGAATATTTCTTTGGCTAGAGAGTGCATGAGAGTCTCTCTCTCCATCCATTCATCCATTATTTTGCTCTCTCTCATACGTGCTTCCACTCACCTGTATTGTGCTGACAACTGTGTAAGCTCAATTGTACATATTTGGTTGCTCATCAAATCTCAATTTATCTAATTTATCAGAGAAGTGAAATTTTCACTGTGTGGTTTTGCTTAAAATTAAGCTCCTGGGTGTTTTTGATCTGTTTGGCGATGCAAACAGCAGCACTCTTATAAATAAAAAAATACAACTGATACTACTGGCTCTTCCAAACAAATTGGATTGTGTAGAATTTCTCTGAAGTTTTTCCTGGCTAAGTGAACATAGTAAGCCGTGCTCTCTGTTGCTGTGTCTCCCACTTTCTATCTGAAGAAGTTCTTTTGACTCAGTAGACTTTTTCTAAATGATTGATCGTATGGATTAATTAGCCAACTGGAAGGAGAAGGCACAGTGTGTCCAGTTTACCAGTGATTCCGGTACTAAATCCTTGGCCATCACTGTTAAAGAGTCAATATGAACATAATGTTTACCAACGTTTAGGCGACAACAGGGAGAAATTAAAGTGCTAGTTTAGCTCTTCAGATTTCAGTTCCAGTAATTTGCATGCTTTTTATGGCTTGCTTTATGTGTTTCTTACAGCATCAGACTTTGCTGCTGTATACTTAAAGGGATAGTTCACCCAAAGAATGAAATTAATGTAGTATGACTTTGATTTTGTATGACTTGCTTTTTGGAACATAAAAAGATTATTTATTTTTTCATTGTCCCTACAATAAAAGTCAATGGTAACCAAAAATATTGGGTTACCAACATTCTTCAAGTCATACAAGTTTGAATGAGATGAGGGTGGGTGAGTGATGACATTTTTTAATTTTTGGGTGAACTATCGCTTTAATGAGCAGCAGTTTTGTTCCCAGTTCCATGCTAATGTTGTGCATCCATGCTCAAAAGTAGGCTTTTTCCCTGCCAACTGCATTTAAGAATCCAGTAAGCCACAGAAATTAGTAGAACCTCATCATGTGGTATGATTCAACATGTAGATTTAGCTCCTCGCCAGCCTAGTTGATTGCACACCTACATACACATCTTGTATGCAATATGTGGATGCTGAAAAAGTTAATTTAGACTCACAAATGCAAGTGTGATGGCAGCTATTTTTCTTGAACTTAAAATAAACCTGAAATGACCTCTTGACCTCTAGTGCATGTACCAGTCAGTTGCAGAAGGGCAAAAAATGTATTGCAACGTCACAATCATAATGCGCTGGAGTCATTCAGAAGGCGAGAGTAAAAGCAATTAATGACCTCTGCATGAATAGAAAGTAGAGGGCTTTGTATTTTTGTACCCACAGACCATCTCCCCTCACTGTTCCCTTCCCCCACTGTGTCCCCTGTAGGACTGAAGAAAATACGTAATCCGGATCGAATGTACAGAACCGCCGTCGGTTACACCGGCCACGTTCCTCCTAAGAGTGTCAGCGATGACACAGACAACAACAGTAAGAGAGCTGGCTTCCTTTTCCACTGCATCCCTCAAAACATGACAACGTTATGAAATGCTGTTCATCTTCTCTGCCCATTCGTTTACATACTGTATAACCTCATTGTCGCAGCTGGTATAGTTCTTCAACAGTGTTTTTATAGTATTACCAGAGCCCAAACCAGAGAAAGATCAAATTATTACAAGACTTCAGAGTCTCTAGAGCATATGATCTAAAACCTTGCTTTCAGCACAATAATGGTTGTTTTCCTGGTGTGTTTACCAGGTTCAAGAGCTTAGCAAATTCTATCAAAGCAATTTGTAATAAGCCAACGTTCAGCTGCTAGGTGACTTTTAGTGCAGGGTGTCGGGAGGGAGAGGCCATTCTTGGTAGATCAGCTTAAAAAGGGCCAGCGTCTCATTTTCATTCAGCTCCATTACAGATGATGTTTATTCATGCGTGGCCATGCTGCTCCGGAACGAGCAGCATATTTTTGGAAGCAGCAGCTCGTTGTCATGGCTAATCAACACACAACGCTCTTTGAGCAGAGCTCAGGCGTTGGTTTGCGTGGGTGTGGATGAGGGTGTGTTCTTGTTGTGCTTCTCTCTCTCCAGCCGTTCTCAGTGATTTCACTGAGTGATCAAGGCTGTTTCGAAGAGACACTCACTTAATGAAGACACTCCGACATGGACACTAAGTGGCAGGAGTTCTGCTGCCCAGTTGTTGAAGGCTAACAGTGTAATTAGCAGCTGGAGGGATACACATCTCAGCCGTCTCTGGCCATGCTGGCTCTTGGTGGTTTAAAAGATTAGTTCACTGCAGAATTAAAATTTCCTGGTAATTTACTCACCCCCATGTCATCCAAGATGTTTATGTCTTTCTTTCTTCAGTCAAAAAGAAATTACGGTTTTTGAGGAAAACATTCCAGGATTTTTCTCCATATAGTGGAGCTCACTGGGGTACAACGGGTTGAAGGTCCAAACTGTAGTTTCAGTGCAGCTTCAAAGGGATCTACACGATCCCAGACGAGGAATAAGGGTCTTGTCTAGCGAAACGATTGGTCATTTTCTAAAAAAAATTAAAAAATTATATACCTTTTAACCACAAATGCTCGTCTTGCACTAGCTCTGCGATGCGCCACACATTACGTAATCACGTTGGAAAGCTCACACATGACGTAGGCGGAAGTACCGATCCAGTGTCTACAAAGTGAACGTGCAAAGACTAAGTCAAACGCCCTTGACAAAAAAAGGTAAAACAATGATGTCGGACGATTTTGAAGTTGGAGGAGAAAATGAGATGGAGTTTTTCGCCCTACCGCGGTACTTCCGCCTATGTCACGTTTCCAATGTGATTACATAATGTGTGGCGCATCGCAGAGCAGTGCAAGATGAGCATTTGTGGTTAAAAAGTATATAAATTAAAATTTTTTTTTTTTTTAGAAAATGACCGATCGTTTCTCTAGATAAGACCCTTATTCCTCGGCTGGGATCGTGTAGAGCTCTTTGAAGCTGCATTGAAACTGCAATTTGACCTTCAACCCTTTGGTAGCCGGTGAAGTTCTCTATATGGAGAAAAATCCTGGAATGTTTTCCTCAAAAACCTCAATTTCTTTTTGATTGAAGAAAGAAAGACATAAACATCTTGGATGACATCGGGGTGAGTAAATTGTCAGGAAATTTTAATTCTGAAGTGAACTAATCCTTTAACTGCATGAACTCTTTGCAGACATGTTGGTAATCCATTGATTAGCCTACATGTTGATTTTCAAATAAAAATGGGCCGTTGGTTCTTATAATGCAGTGGTAGATGTTGCTTGTGAGCCTTGAATCCCTAGACGTGTCGGAATGTGAGGATAAAAGGAGATCCAGTTCAGGCGGCCCTCTTCATGGACCCCATTTCAGCCTGATTCTTTTGCTTTGTTGAGCCAAGAAAAGCTTTGGGAGCCAACTGGGACAGAACCAGAATGTCGAAGTGAGCTAATTGGGAGGAATCCTGGTCTGCCGTTCCTCTCCTTCCCCCTCTCCTCTTCCCTAGTGTCCAGCATAGCCTTTTTTACTCCACCAGTGGAAATCCCCAGATGAACTACACCCACTTATTAAGGCAGCCACAATGCACATCATCAAATCTCTTTAGAATATGTTTAGATGTGCAGCTTTTTTACTTTTAGGCCTATGTGTGTTCAAATTCATACCAAGTATTTTGCTGTCACATGAATTTGCAGATTTTTTTTTTCCATTGCATATTTTCTTGGACAAGAGTCAATAGACAAGAAGCAGTTAGCCTCTGGAGACCTAGGGATATTCATCCCTTGACTTCAATGGAAGGATGATAGTGCATTCATTTGCTTTCTTGTCACAAACACAGTATCCCATATCTTCAGTGTTTTATCAGCAAGGCTTTATTTTCAAAAAACACCCTAGCAATTAAGAGAGAAGTTGCTGCCGTACAGATCTTTTAAATTGGCTAAGATAAAATTTAATTGAGATCCTGCAAATAATGAGAGGTTTTGTTCGTGTTGCAGAGACGCAAACAGTTGACTGAACTGCTCTACCAAAGAAGAGAGCAGAGAGAGACGCTGGTCTCCTGGGACACCCAGACACGAAAGTGGGGTTATCACAGAATCGGCCTCCTGTCTTGGAGGAGTTTGAACTCTTTGCTTGCATAACATCTCTCGTTATCAAAACAGTTGGCGGTAATTGTGCCAAGCTCTAGCGTGTCGGCCGTCCGGTGAAGCTTCACTTGGCGCAGGCTTATGCCACTCTTCATAACAATCATGCCTTATCTGTGCGTGCCAGCATACATTCGGTTTACTCGTCTCAGGCAGCAAGTCACGACTGAGCCAGTGCAGCAGAGCTTCCTTTTAGGTCCAGTAGGTTTAAATGAAGCTGACCTTGTTGTTTTTGGAGACCTTTGACAAAATCACACCTAGAGTGAAAGGATGTTGTTTAGCTATCCAATCTCTCACTTTCAATGTGGTTTTGGCTTCGGTGCTCACACCGTGTAAATGGCTTTCGTGTACCGTGCTGTTATTAACACCGAAATGAGGTTATTATGAGTCGTCTAAAGACTCAGACATTCAGTACATGATTCAAACAAGGAGCTATTGAAGAGCATAGTGATGATAATATGCAATTTTTGTTACTGTGATGATGGCGAGAGAGAGAGAGAGAGAGAGAGAGAGAGAGAGAGAGAGCTCGGGTAGGGCACAAAACAGGACCAAATTGTTTGCCAGAACTCTAAAGTGCATTTTGTATGCATAGCTCAACTCTTTATCCATTTGTATTCATACACTCATTTGCATGATTGAGTCCATGTGTATTTGAGCATTCTCATATCCTCTGTCTTGTTTATGTCTCTGAATGCCTTTGGTAGTCAGTGTTGCATGGATTTGCATGTTGGTTTTATGCGTCCAGGTGTAAGACAATGGTTCAAGCTGGTGTTTGCCTATTTGTGTGCTGTTTATAGGACCTGCTTCTGTTTTATAATTCATGTCAGAAGCATATGTTTTGTTATCACTTCATTTATCTTATGCCTCAGAATGTCTATATAATATTTGCATATTATCTAGTAGTGAATATTTATATTACATTTCTGTAGATTGCACAATAATTTTTTAAAGAAAGAAAAATGTATTATTGAAACCTATTTTATCCCTTACTTGTGCACAGTTAATGCCTTTATATAGATATCAATATTATACTGATTAGGGCATTTGAAAGAAACATTAAATCAATATCAGTTAGTTCCATGCAGCATTATTCTAATTATATTTAAGCACCAGGGGCCAGATTCACAAAACATTCTTGAAAATATAATTCAGAAGAATTTTATTCTTTTCTTGGTTTCTAACTTAAAAACATTATTTTCAGGAATACAGAATATTAACTAGGAAAAAATCTAATTCTTGACTAATATGTCCTTAAAGGGATAGTTCAGCCAAAAATGAAAATTATCCCATAATTTACTCACCCTCAAGCCATCCTAGGTGTATATGACTATCTTCTTTCAGACGAACACAATCGGAGTTATACTTAAAAATATCCAAGCTTTATAAAGGGAGTGAATGGGGGGCAAAATTTTGAAGCCCAAAAAAGCACATCCATTCATCATAAAAATAATCCATACGGCTCCAGGGGGTTAATAAAGGCCTTCTGAAGCGAAGCGATGCATTTTTGTAAAAAGAAAAAAAAAAAATCTTCTCTTATATTGAAATATTTCTCTTTAAAATTTCTCATTTTAGACTACTGTCGTGAACAGTGTTTTGTTTTGCTCTATCCTCTGCGTCATGGTCTGGGATTACTCTTTCACTGTAAATCGGCCATTTGCCGGGAAGCTAATTATTATAGATTAGTATTAAAGATGGATATTTGTCTAACAAAAATGCATTGCTTCGCTTCAGAAGGCCTTTATTAACCCCCTGGAGCCGTATGGATTGTTTTTATGATGGATGGATGCACTTTTTCTGGGCTTCAAAATCTTGCCCCCCATTCACTCCCTTTATAAAGCTTGGATATTTTTAAGTATAACTCAAAATTGTGTTCGTCTGAAAGAAGATAGTCATATTCATCTAGGATGGCTTGAGGTTGAGTAAATTATGGGATCATTTTCATTTTTAGGTGAACTATCCCTTTAAGATTTATTAGTGTTAAAATATTGAGTTTGTTGTATTATTTGAGCATGCTAAAAAACAATCAGACAATGTCTGATTTATTCTTAAGAAAATTTTTCTTTAGAAAATAGTTTTTCTAATGAACGTCTTATTGTTTTCTTTAAGAATGTTAGTGAATTCAGCCCTTGGACTTTTACCAGAGAAGTGAAAGAACAAACAAAAAAAGACAAGTATGAGTAGATGTAACTTTCCAAACTCCATCAAAACACAGCTCCCACGCAGGGAGATGACAGTGACATTAATTTACCTTTTTAATGTGTAAAAACCACAGAGAAGCTTTGCATTTTTATAACCTCCTCTCTATAAACAATCTTCATTAGCCAAATGCCAGATAGCTATCTGGCGAATGATCTATTGAATGGCGCAGATGTGGCCGCTGATGGTGATGAAGGCCCGGAGCCAGTGAAGGAGCTGTAGTATTAAGCAGAACAATAGAGCAATCACTGCTTTGATTGGTATTGATCTTGGAGCGGGAGGGACGAGTGAAATTGAAACTGACCAGTTGGACCCGGATCCCATTTGAATCAGAAAAGGTGGTAAAACAGCGTGCCAAATGATGTCATGGCTCTGGCCGGACACAAGCTTCCTTTAATGGCTTTAGGACGGCACATTATTCTCTGTTAAGAGGAAATGTGAATCATTGTCAGGCCGTTTCCCTGTGGGGAAAAAATAGATTTATCATCCTCCCTTTCATTCTTTTATCCTCATATTCCCTTCTTTATGTCCACTCTGTCACTATGGTTTTTATGATGAGGATCATGATCACACAATCATCCTGTCAAAATGCTTTATATGAGCATGATTAGTTATGATAAAGCATCGCATACAGTGTGGTCCAGAGTTGATCAGAATTCAGTCAACATCATCCTTGGTGCTAGTGAAACACAAATCACAGAGAGAAAAAAAGAAAAAGTGAGTAAAGAAAAGGTATCCTATCATTGTGGCACAAAAGCAAGAAGACACTATCGATTTGAGATCTGTTATGGCAGCCCTCTTTATCCTATCCTAAAACAAGCTTTGCTCTTTTCTCTGAAGTGATGCTTGCTCAAGCTGCCATGACAGATACAGTAAAACAGCTCTTCAATGTCAAGCCTTTTAAAGATGAGCCGTTAAACCCCAGATTAGCACCAAGATTCACATGTTTTTCTGGCTCAAAGGGTTTTGAGGAGGAGGACCAGCGCTGGAGGTCACGGCAGCACTCCTTCTCGACTTTTCCTCAGATTTGTTGAAGAATCTCTCCACACCTCCTGCTTTAAAGTGTTCACACTGCAGACTCTCTCTGGACGAGGTCTGGCTCCGAGCTCCGTGACCTTGAGTCGCTTCAGTAGATGCTAAATCAATTTGACTGACATCGTCCAACCCTTCAAGTCATTGCTAATTCAATAGAAATTTTATTGCATACAGAAAAAGATCTTGCCTCTCATACACACAGCAGAATGTGGCGTTTTTATCTGCTGGTGGATTTATAAACTGTAGTTGGTCTGAGGTTGATGTAGCCCAAAGCGGTCAAAGGTAGTTTTGAGGGCATGCTTTTGGTGAGGGCTGGGCCATACATATTATATATTGGTGACATTATAAAATTAGGTAATATCATGAATATTGTGGTGATGTTAAAAGTTATGTTTATAAAGACATAAAGCCAATTTAATTTTCCTTTTCCTTGTGTAGGAAGAGTACTTGTATTTGTATCTTTAAGTAAATATTTTAAATGTTCCATTTGTGTTTATTTAGTAAAAAACAGTAAGTGGTCACTATGTCTAAATAATATATATATTTTTTTTTTTAACAGTAAAGCAGTAAAGAAAAAAATTATGTACTAGGGGTTGTCAAAAGTACCAACTTCAGGACCAAGTCATTACTGAAATTTAAAAAATGTGACGATACCACCATTTCCCCCCTAGCATTTTGAGCGCTGTTGAGCAGATTCTTAAACACCTCTGATTGGCCATTGTGTTCACACGCTCAACAGATATGTCTGTGATTGGCTACAATGATCAGCGCTTCAAAAACATGTTATAGACATCTTTGATGCTCTTCACCAAGTGCTTACACAGATACACATGGGAGCGTTTAAAAGCAGGCGTCTATCAGCGGATATATTAAGTAAGCGCTCAGTGAAGAGCATCAAAGACGTCTATTTCCAACATGTTTTTGAAGCGTTGATCATTGTAGCCAATCACAGACATATCTGTTGAGCATGTGAACACAATGGCCAGTCAGAGGTGTTTACAAATCCGCTCTACAGCGCTCAAAAATCCTAGAGGGAAATGCTGGTGTTGTCACATTTTTAAAATTTCTGTACTGATTTGGTACCGAAGTAGGTACTTTTGACAACCCTAGTATGTACTTCGTAACAATCCACTCTTTAAGTATGATGTCAGGCGCCGCTGCTTCCAGGTCCAAATGCTCTATCAGATGCCAAAAGCAAACAAATGTTGCTAATATACACTCACAGTGTGATGTGTCCTCACCTTTATCTTCATAATGAAATCCCAGATGGCAGAACAGTGATTCTTCTTTTATAAATCATTAAAATATTGGTGTCCGGGATGCCGTGAGCACTTAAATTGTTGTGTACACTGTTAGTTTTTAAAAGCTTAGCTTAAATGTGTAATATGAATAAATAGTGCTCATATGCAGCTGCTTAGATGGTATTATCAAGTAAAATGAGTAGAGGCTTGAAACAGGAAACAATATTTTACTTAAAAAGCGGATAGCTGTTTTATCCAGACCTTACAGTCTTTTTCAAGGGAGGCAAAAAAATCACCTTTTTAAATCTTTCGAGGGCAAATGCAAAAATATTGAATATCATCAAAATTTGGAAAAATATTGAGATATATCGATTTTTAGATGTATTGCCTAGTCCTACTTTGGGTTGGTAAAATTCCCTCTTGTGCAGTGCAGATTACCTCAGATCACTTCATCACAACATGAACTTCGATGCATATGATCTCTTTGCGATCTGTGCATGTGTTTAAGTTGTTTCTTATGTTATGGTCTTCCTATTTGTGTTTTGCTTGACCAGACAGGGATAACGCTGTGGGTGTGACTCCAATGTCTGAATATTCACCTTTCGTCCCATGGAAATTAGCATATAGATAACTATACCACTGATTTTCATGCAGTGCACAATTCCCTGGAGAGAGGCGCGGAGGAGGCTTGTAGTATGGAGGTTGGAATGCCAGCTTGGTAAAAGACCATGTCAGCCCGCTGCGTTCTCCTTTCTTATGCTGTCTTTCATATCAAAGCCTTTCCTACTTTCACTTGAAAGTCAAAAGACCTCCCTCTTTCCTAGCCTGCCTTCAACTCATGTGGCTAATAAAGCAGTTGAGGGAAAACCACTTGAAAAGTTTACCAGCACCATTGATGAATTAACATGCAGTCCCATCCTTCTCCCTGTCTGCTTGGAACTACTGTGCAATGAGCCCTTATTTCTGTCACATTAATTTTGTTTGAAAAAAAAAAAAAAAAAAATGGAGGAAAAAATCTCAAATTTCCCTAGACACCCCTTAATATCTGTACTGGGAGCTGTAAATGTTGCTTTTCCCAGCATTTTTCAGTCTTTATTATACAAAGTTTTATAATTAACTGACACCTCATCTCACTGGAGGATTTGAGTTTTTCTTTCCATTTTATTATATGTACGGCATTTTTTTTTTTTTTTTTTTTTTTACAAGCTAAAAAATTAATCAGTTGATGAGTAGAATCTATAGCGTGCTGGTTTGCAATTTGCATTTTTTTATTATAATCTAAAGTTTCATTTGAGATGCGAATGGCTATGAGATTTGATTTTCTGGAACATTTCTCACGAGACAGATTGTGGTCCTTGGTGAAACATCTCTGTAATATGACAGATGGGCCAAAATCGATCCATTAACAGAGGCGAAGCGAAAGTGACGTAATTGATCTCCATAACATTTACTTCTTTAGGTTTTTGTTGTCTTTGCAGACGTCCTCTTTGCCCCTATCTGTTGTACAGAAATGGCTCTAGATTTACTTGACCTCCATTTGAGCAAACGGTTTTTCTTGAATCTGTACTTGTATCAGGATAGTTTAATGCATTTTCTCCAAAGCCCACATTCTCCAAAATGGGATCAAAAAGTCATGGCAGACACTACAGCGACCCTTGTGCAGGCTCGTGTCTGCTGTATGATGAGGTAGAGAGAAAATCAAATCTGTAAATGTCACCCTCTCCTTATTCAGACAGGCTCCAAATTTGCCTTCTGAAGCAGATTTGCCGCTCTCAGAGCATTTGTCATTGCACCATTCTTAATTTGAAGAGTTTCTAAAGGAGTGTTAGAAGCGTACACCCCGCCACGATCTGAGACAAAAACGCTTACGGCAGGTGAAATGGCGTTCCGTGGAAAATACAGTCTACAAATAAACAAATGCAAACAGAAAATGTCCGTCAGTGCTGACAATTTAATGGAAAAAGAGACGGCTTTCATTAAAAAGTGACATTGGGCTGATGAGGTGTGGAAAGTTTTTGTGTCCATTCTTGTCTTTTTACACTTTGCAGTGGCGAAGCTCCATCTGTTTCGAGACCGACCCATGTACGTGCACACGATAGATGCTTACAGAGTCATTAATGAACGCAGATATGCGGTAATCCTCAGAGGGAGAACCTTCTTTGTGCTTGCCTTGGGTGAACAGAAATGTGGCTTTGCAGATTTAGAATACGAGAACTCATTTTGCACAGTTAGCCTGTTTTGCCATTTAGATCCGTCCGCTCAATTAAAACGCATTAATTATGAATGTGTGCAAGAAATGTCAAAACATTTCAACAGACACCTTTGCAGATGATTGTTCTTTATAAATCCTGTTTATCGGTTTACCTCTTCAGGATTGTATTGTTCCAAGGAGATTAAAAACTGAGAGGCCCACACACTGTGGTTGTGTTAAAGTCCCCCTTTAGTCAATCATTTTATCCCTTAAAACTCATCTTTGATAAGCAAAATGACATATTTAAACGTTTTTTTCCTGCAAAATTTCTTTATGCATTAAAATAGCTTGAATGTAACACTACACCCTTGCTTCATTTAGTATACATGGATCTATGAATATGCAAATTAGCCCCGCCTCCACTCAATCACACAAGCTCAGAATACCCAATCCACTCGGTCAAATTTACTGTAGTAAACGCTGCACAATGGCAAGCAAAAATGCTGGTTTAATTCAGTCATAGGCCTATATGTTTGAACATACATGCTCGTCTACAAGTTGATGTATCAGAATGGTAATGTGTTTTATGTATCGCTCTCTACAACATTAGACACATAACACTAATTAATATGATTAGCCTTTTACTTGACTATGTTATCAAACGGCTAATAATGTGTTGCTAATGTTGCACAAACCATGTTCCGGTTCGCCATCTTGGTCTGCCTTCTAAATATCAGTATATTTTCTTAGAAACGCTTTGAACAACTCAGAACGTCAGTGGAGAAAGGCATATAGCTCATTGTAATATACATCATATACATAATTCACCCGATATATTGCTAAATGTACCCGATTTTTCATATTGCCAAAAAAAAATATATATATACCGGGATAACCTGGCTTCTCTTGAGACCCCTCTGCTTCAGAGCGGTCATAGTTAATGATATGCTAAAGCCCGCCCGCACGTTGACGGGATTGGTTACAACATATTTGTGATGTAGAGAACAAGGACGGTTTCAAACTGCATTTTTGCGTCACTACAGTTTTAAGGAGAAAAAATACTCAGCAATGGTGCTGACTTACGAATTTGCACATGGTTTGTCTTAAAGCATATTAAAAACACCACAACATTAAAAACTTGATTTTCACCACAGGGGGTCTTTAATCAACATAGTCTGTAATTCACTGAATTTTAAGAGAAAATTGAATAAAAAATAAAGACACTGCTCTCTATTAATTGTTTTTGTGATATCATTGTCACTTTACAGACACACAAAAAGCATTGTAGTTATGGGTAAAAATAGAGCTTTACAGAAATTACAATCCATGAATAATTATTATTTGTAGTGCAAACATTTTTAATCATTTTTTATTTATTTTTTTTACAATATGCAACTTTGTATGGAAGGTTGAGTGTGTGCAGCAGTACGTTGGTTTGTGAGGAACTTTAAAACCTTTGTTCCTCTTTCCATTTCTGATGCCTTTTAACATGATTTAATGTGGAAAATGTTCAAAAATAAGGATATTTCATGTTTTTTGTCTGTCTAAATATTGGAAAACTTGATTTTGGAAGGCCCAATGGGCCCTATGGTTTATCCATGCCCAATGCTTACCAACCGTTTATCACCTTAGTGAATAGTATGTTTCGGCTCATTTGTCATGTAAACGCTTTCAGTGAAAATAAAGCTGCTTTTCAGCCACTGCCTTTAGGGCTTTTCTGTCACCATCAGTGTTGTTGTTCTTATTGGGGTCACTTAAAGTCACATGTGAGATCTGTAGAAACATGCTGCTTATTGACAGTGAGAGATCCCACAGTGCCTTTGCGCAGAAGTCACATTCATCACTTATTTCAGCCTAGAACGTTCCGTATTTAGTGACCTCCAATGCCTCCCGTCGAAGAGTCTATCTGTCACTTTAGCCTATCTCACGGCTGCTGACATGGAGTTTCTGAAGAATTTAAAAGAGCTCTTTATGGTGAGATGATAAAGAGTTAAGTTATGCTATACCTTTGTATCCTCGGTTTAGACGAGACTCTCTGATGCTTGACATTACTTTGAAGGGCAGGTTTGATAGGTGTTTTTCAAAGATTCCCTCAGATCAAGAGTCGGACATCAGTTAGACGAGGGCCACATGCGGGTGCGCCGCCTTGGCATTTGCGCTGAATGTTGATTGGTGTTCGTGTTGAACGTGAATGTGTTTTTATATGTCAGTAGAGTTTGAAACGGGAGCGATTCATCTTAATACATTCATAATTAATCATAGTGGGTGCGCATGCCTGTGTGCACCTATAATTGTTTACATGAGAAGGAGCAAATAGTCCACAGCGCTCTATTCTGTTCTATCTTTCTCTACCACCTACATCCACACATTATTTATATCTGTATGAGCATTAACAGCGTGTGCGTAGCCTTGTTTTGTTTTTCATTTTCTTTGTTGTTAAGCCGTTTTCCCTCAGCTCTGCGTCTCATTGGCTACTCTTGGGAGACGGTCGTGAAAGAGAGAGAAAGGCAAACGCTTAAGGCAGCGCTTGGCAGACGGCGACTGACTCTGTGATTAAAATTTGCCTCTAAAGCCACAGTCGTCAGAGTCAGCATAATTTAAAAGCCCCTTACTTTGATGCAGAACAATGAGACTAAATGGCAGTCTTCAGAATCGCTCACTTGTTCTGCCAAAGCATGTAGCGAGATGAAGGAAGAGACGAGAAATTACAAATAGGAATAGGAAAGGATATATAGTCTAGTCTTAATTACCCTGTAAATAAGTTGCTCAACGCCTCGTTCTTTTATAATTCATCCCAGTCGAGTTACTTGGAATGAAAGAGAGAAAAACTTTTCAAGAGAGGCCGCTCATTTATTCATTGTCTTATGCGAATGTACTGTGTGTTTTTCTTCTAAATCTTTGCTTTAGATGGAGCATAACAGCCACAGATCTCCCAATTTAAAATGTGAAATGGTCATTAGATCCCAACGGAACTGTTGCCAAGAGAGAGACGGCGCTAAATAAAAAGGCAAATCGCAAATGAGATCTTTTCAAACTCAATAGTTTCTCCTAGATACCAGTGAGGTTGAATGAGAGCAAATGGTGACTTTTGCTTAAGTCTCCTGCTTCTCAGGTTTTTCTTTTTGAGTAAAATGCGCTAGTAATCACAGACTCTATTTCTCAGTGTTGAGAGTAACGCATTACAAGTAACTTGAGTTATGTAATCAGATTACTTTTTCAAGTAACTAGTAAAGTAACGCATTACTTTTTCAATTTACAACAAAATATCTTTTCACATTTATTGACTGACAGCTCTCCTGTCCCCATGTTGAGAGGAATAAAGTGCAGAGGTGTTGTGTGCGCTGTGTGAACATGATGGTTATTGTAGTTCTAGACTAAATGTGAACATGCATTTACTCATCTCACTTGCACGAAAACATTTAGTATTCCTCAAAATGAATATAAACAGTGAAATGCAATCTCAGAATTTTATGCAAACCTGTAATAGTTAACTATATTAAATTACACAAATATACTTTATGTATTTAATCTCACTTTATTAACCAGTGTCTTTGCTGCTGACCTCCAACCAGCAAAAATTACTTTAGATTAGATTTAGAAATAAGAGTGTTGAACTTCCTTCTCCTGTATCCTATTCTTCTTTAATCCAGAATGGCAGCACAGCTGAAATGTTTGTTTGAGCTGCGCCCTTTACTGTACAGGCGTAAATATGCATTTCCTTCATCCTGAGGCTTATTCATTTCACTTTTGGTGTGAAAGTGCCTTTACATTTGCCAAAAATAGAACTTTTTTTGTTATTAAAAAACAAACAAGCAAGCCCAGCCCAGGTGAGGAAAAGTAACGCAAAAGTAATGTAATTTTAGGGAGTAACGCAATATTGTAATGCAGTACTTTTAAAAGTATCTTTCCCCAACACTGCTCTACATACCTCTACATACTTATTGTATACAACAGTTGCTTAACTTTAGGAAATTTAGGTGAAACATCTACAGTTAAAGGTTAAAATTCATGAAAATCTCCTGAGCCGGAAAAAAGCTATTCTTCTTGAATGTCACAAGGTTACAGACTAAGGCCAGAAGCATACTTCATTCAAATACACATTATGCAGATAGACAAATTCAGACAATTCAGGTTAGTTGCTTTAAACATTACGGTAAGATTCTCATCATATTGTCATTGCAGAAAAGTCACTGTAAATGCAGACATTTATGCTTTAGTGCCCCTTGTGGGAACTCTAAGAATGCACTGCGTACTTGAACTGCAATATATGTGACATATCAGAACGCAAGTACGAAATTGAGCTTTCAAAGCTTCAAGCATACATAGAGTTTGTTTCAGGCTCAACTGTTTAACTAACCTCTTTGAATGGTGTTTTGAAAGACGACTTGATGGACTTGGGTGTTTTCTACAGGGAATTTAATTATTTATGTGGGTCTAAGTTCATGCACAGGTAAAGTACAAACAATGTGCATTGGTTCTGGTTTAAGACTATGAACAGGGGAGTGATCTAACCCTCTTCATGTGTCTCTTTCCCTCTGGCTATCTGTTTGTCCTTAATACCAGAGTGGGAGTGGTTGCTAAGCAGTGTCTCTATGGACACATGGGCTTCATCTCACTCAGATCTACGTCTCTTTCACTTCTCTCTCGTCTTTTACCGAGGACACACTCCACAAATCTCAGTCAGTCTCTCATTCTCCTTTTCTTTCAGTCTCTCTCGCTTTTTTTATATTCATAAGCAGGCTCAGCACGCAATATGGAACTACCTTCTCCCACAGGGCTAAACATTGAGTTCTTTAAGAAGCCTGAGCCCTTGATGCAAACGGTTATCAATAACCTTGAAATGCTTTTGCTCCGTTGCCCAATTTTGTTGTTATGTATTTGAGCAGGCACTCTGGCATGATAAGGGAGAGAGAGGGAACGAGAGCGTTTAAAAAAAAAACTCAATGAAAACAAAATCACGACATTTCTGGATGAAAGCCTTTTGCACGCCTTGTGCTCCAAATATGTTCCCTTTCATTTCACAGTAACATCTTAAGTTTTTTTTTTTTCTTCATTGCTTTCTGAGTGCTCCCCCTTTGAGGTCTCGTGCCTGTTTTATAGTTTTATATTTCTAAAAAGGTTGTCACAGCTATTTGCAAACATAACACCTGGGCATGGAAGTTTCCTTAAAGGAGTCCCTTGAGCAATGGTGACATTGGATTCAAACAACTCAGTAATTTAAAAAGAAATGATTGGATCTTTGTGTAAAAAAAGAACAGCTCCCAGTGTTTTACACCCTGGAGAGCAGCACAGCTTTGTTTCAATAATCCTGCTCGCTCCCCATATTAAGTAATCTTTTTGTGTTGTTCACAGATGAACATGGACATTTGAAAATCTATCTGCCCAAGAAGCTTCTGGAATGCCTTCCCAAATGCTCCTCCCTGCCCAAGGAGAGACATCGCTGGAACACCAACGAGGTAAAAAGCTTCCATCAGTAGTTTTGACGCTTTTTGTTCCACAGGAGTTTGCCGTTTTGTTTGTCCATATGTTATAATGCAATGTTCACATTTTAATGTTTTTTATTAGATGCTTATTTTATGCAAATTGTATTGTTGGTTGTTCTTTTCTTGTTTTACAGCAAACTTTGATTTCTAATTGTTCTTAAGCAGAAAACCATTTAGGACTTGAGTTTCTAGATTTGACGATCCAGCTAAACAGAAGTGCATCAACATTGCAGTCAATATTATATTATATTATATTATATTATATTATATTATATTATATTGTCGCTGTTGGGTGAAATACAATGGCGAAACCTCATATCTCCAAAAACGCTACTTTTCAGGAAATGGAAAAAACACTGTATTTTTCAAATAATTAAACACCATATTGTCAATATTGTGGCTTTATATGTGCTCAGACACTTACATGTGTCATTATATTATAAAAAATTGACCAAAATCAAGCTCAAATGGAGTTACTAGGTTTTTGACCATTGAATTTTTGAGAAAGAAACCCTTGCATTGCAAACAAGCAGAGATGGTCCAAAATGTGTGCGCCACTTCATTCAAGATAGAGGCGGATGAAGTTTTAACGACAGTTTAATGATTCAATGGAGTTATGAGGTTTAGTCACATGCTCTTTTTTAATACTTTTCATTGGTGAAATATTTGCAAAACCCACAGACAGACATAAAGTATGACCAAAAGTAATTATGGTAACACTTTAGTATAGGGAACACATATAAACTATTAACTACGAGTTTTCCCTCAATAAACTCCTAATTTATTGCTTATTAATAGTTAGTAAGGTAGTTGTTAAGTTTAGGTATTGGGTAGGATTAAGAACGTAGAATAAGATCATGCAGAGTAAGGCATTAATATGTGCTTAGTAAGTACTAATAAATAGCCAATATTCTAGTAATAAGCATGCTAATAAGCAACTAGTTTAAAAAAAAAAAAAAAATCCGCCCAACAGCGACAATATTATATTATATATAAGAAATATAATCTGATTCTCATATAATATAAAAATTATTTAGCAAAAATTTGCCAGTTGAATATTAGTTATCCACCAAGATAAAAAGATTTCTCACAAAATGTACAGTTTTGTTGAATGCCACATTGCAATGTTTTGATTTCCTCTGTAAATCTGTGTCAGTTTTATCTAACCGTTGGACTTGTATACAAAGTGTATCTGCATTGCTTTGAACTTTGTCTTCCTGGCCCGAAGGCGTTCTGACATTCAGAGACAAACAAACACACTCAGCAGAGATTAGGTAGGCCTGTTTGGACTGATTCCACACAACACACCTAAAGTCTGACACAAACCTCCTACTGTCTCGCTCTCTGCCAAAGTATAACACCACTTGAACATGCACCAGATCGGTTTTCATTTTTTAAAAATCGGAGATCTGGTCTCAAGTGGGTAATTTAACATATTGAAAGTTGCTACTGTGGACTCTGCCAAATTTAGAGAGATGAGATTTGTATTGAGCTGTTCTGATTTTCTGAAGGAATACCATTACAAGACGTATAATGATCTAAAATTCTTGTTAAAGAAATAGCTGACAAGTTTTTTTTTTTTTTTTCTTAACTGTCTTGTTATTATTGGTTGATATAACATTTTTAATCTTTTTTTGCCTGTGATGTTTTGAAGCAGGCTAAACCGTGGACTCGCGCTGAAGCTTTTTTCAGCAGGTTATCTGAAGATTACAAAAGTCAAGCAAACTTTTCTTTCATTTTCTAGCCCTGCCTTAAATTCTTTAGCATGATGGAGATGCTGCTGTAGATGCATGCCATGACCTTTCAAAATATTTCAGATTCATTTCCATTTCAAAACTGCTATAACTTATGAGAGAGGAAACCTCTGATGTCTTGCACATATACGTTTATTTACGTATATGTTTGATCTGGGGAATGCAGGTGTGTTTTCTTTGTTTCTGTGCTTGACTGTGTTGTAGTTGAAGAAATGATGGTGAGAGATGCAGAGAGGTTGATACTTCACTCTCTCTGTTTCATTTGTGCGTCCTCCGTGTTGGGAAGCCAGCAGTGTGGCTGTCCCTCTGTGCTTTCTGTCAAAGCCTCCGCACTCCCTTTCTCTCAACTTGCAAAGAGTTAGACTATAAAGTTTCCCAACTGTTTTTAAAGATTGTTTCACCCTCCCCAGCACCTCTTTATAGTTCTTTTTTTTAGAATTGTGCCATTGTAGAGGAAGATAATCTGACCCCATGCTGATGCAAACTAACCAGCCTCAAAGAAAAGTCATGAGCGGTTCACTAAGAGAACTTCAGCGATAGGTATTTGTTTCACATCAACAAAACTATTACATGTGAACTTTTTTTTGCATTGTATTTTTGGTCTTTTGTCACTTTCAAATGAAAATTAGCCTAAGCTTTACTCACCGTCAAGCCATCCTAGGTATATATGACTTTCTTCTTTCTGATGAACACAATCTGAGATATTTTAATAAATATCCTGACGCATCCGAGCTTTATAATGGCAGTGAACAGGGGTCATGAGTATGAGCTGAAGAAAGTGCTTCCATCCACATCCATCCATCATAAACGTGTACTCCACTTAGCTCCAGGGGATTAAAAAAAGGCCTTCTGAAGCGAAGCGATGCATTTGTGTAAAAAAAAAAAAAAAAAAAAATCCATATTTAACAAGTTATGAAGTAAAATATCTAGCTTCCGCCAGACCGCCTTCCGTATTCAACATACGAAGAAAGTGTAAAACTCTTGCAGTTCAAAAAGCTTACGCTACGTCCTACGCCTTCCTTATTCAACTTACGGAAAAGTGTAACTGACGCGACGCCAGTTTACACTTTCTTCATAACTTGGATACAGAAGGCGGTACCATAAGATTTGATTTGTTAACAATAAAGATATGATAAATTAACATTGTTATTTTAGTATTATTGATATACTCTTAAAATATTTGTTAATGTTATAATAAAACTATTTTTGGATTGTGTTGTTTTCATTTAAATTTTAGTTTGTTTTAGTACTTTTAGTCATTATTAGTTCTTTTTAGCTTTATTTTTATTTAATTTTTAGTAATTTTATTACTTCATGACCTCATTTTATTTTGGTTAGTTGCCAATGCTGTATTGCTAAATAATTTTTATTTTTTTTTATGTTTAAGTTTTTCATCTAATATTTATATTTTATTTTAATTAAACTTTCTTTTATTTAAAAATTAAAATGATTTTTAATAGTTTTAGTTTTTATTTATTTATTGATCAGGTTAATGTTATTTTATAAATATACTTTTATTCATTAATTCATGTTTGTTCATAATACATTAAACACTGTTAATTTATACAACTTAACACTATTTAATGTAAAAAAAAAAAAAAAAAAAAAAAACTTTAACCAAGATTAATAAATGCTATAAAAGGTTATTTTTGTTTCATGTTAGACATGCCATTAACTAAAGTATTGATCTTTATTTTGAAGTGTTACCTGACCGGTTCAATTTAAATTATTTTTAATCATTTTAAATTTGAAAATTGAAACCACTTTTTATGATCCAATCGATTCCTGATGGATAAACTAAAATTTTCTGCTGTTTTACTCAGAAATGCACCACATTACTAACATAAAATAGGTTACGAATGTTAATTCATGTTCACTTTAACCCCTCATAATTTGTGAGAGGATGGAAAATAGAAACGATGCTCGGTTCTATCATCCATGATTACCTGTCCCTCAAGAGCCGCTGTTTATGGTGAACATGCTCTCAGGAAATATTGGCTCCAGGGGCATTAGCCAAATCTGACATATTCGTGACTGTAGCAACTCGCTCCCAATTTTGCATCGTCGCAGGATGAGGAACTTGTTACTGTCAGTAGCGCTATTGCTTTCACTGTTCCTGTCGTCATCCAGGCTAAACATATCTGACTGTTTAAACAAACACAGACCAGAATGGAGATTACAAAAAAAATACTGAAGGACAGACAATGTGGACAGGCAAAGAAAGATGGAAGGAGGAGGTGTAGATCTCCCTGCAGATGGAGACATTGTGTGGCCGTTGTTGAAGCAGAGCTACTTTTGGAGGCTGTTAGGAGCAGAAAGTCTCCCTAGTGACACACACAGCTCTTAATGAGAACGAGTTCCTAAACAGCACCGACTTCTTCCTCCTTCAGCTCCAGTGTCAGACTGAATGCCATGTTCCCAACGACCAGCGGTGAGGTATAATGAGGCCTCTAGCAGGGCCGAATGAGACATCAGGTCATACAAACAAGCAGAGCTCATGTCCGAGCCTGTGCTTTTCTGCATGCATTGGATATATCACACACCTACAGCATAATTTCTCGGATTGGGAGCTAGGAAGAGGGTCTAAATTTATATAGTGTTTGTCAGTCACTCCATATAACGTTCCCACCTCTCCCTTTTCCTTACGGGAAATGACCCTTATTGAATGTAATGACACGGACGTCTGTTCAGTTGAAAAATTCGTGTAGCAGAATGACCACATTAAAGGGCGAAACCGACAGTACGTTGGAAAGGAGGGAAAAACATCAAAACGATAATGGTGTTGTAATGAACACGAGAAGAAGGTGAACGCTGGAGGACGGCAAAAAGTCAATTCCTGTCTTTATCTCTTTTTCTCTTGCTCTGTCTCTCACCGTCAGTTGCTTTACACCCCCTGCTGTTAATTTTAAATACCTAGAAAAAGCGTGTATGTGTGTGTGTGTGTGTGTGTGTGTGTGTGTTTGATAGCTCTCCTATTCTTTACCGTACACCGCTGGGAGTCCTAGAGTGTTTCTAGAGAAGCTTTGTTATTACCGAACAAGAGAATATTATGCCTAAAAACCATCTGCAGAACATTTTTAAATAATCACAGTGCAAAGTGAAGTTGAAACAGGTCTCAAGAATCATTTTTTTTTGATGATTTGGTCAGGAAATGGCGATGAAAATGCTGAATAGACAGAAGAACGCCTCCACAACGTTGCACAGGACTTGCAGACTGTCCTTGATCTGAACAAGCCCAAAGTTCACATTCCCAGTTGATTGTCACAAGAAGACTCGCCGTTGCATTCTGAAGCACACTTTGCAAAATGATTTTGTCTGAAAGCAATTTAGATGAATTCTCATGGCTAAATATGCAGCTAATACAGCGTGGGTATTACTTATTGACAAAGTGTCCTTCAGCCTGGGCGTTTTTTTCGCTGTCAAGCATATGGCAATCGCTCCAAAAAGAAAAGATAGAGAATGAGAGATGTGCAAGGGGTTTTGTCATTGTTTGACCAATCTAAGCTCTTTGTTAGACCTTCTTCCACCTTCAGGGAAACAATTTCCCAGGATAAAGGAGGGCGTGGAAAATCACAATGCGTGTGTACCGAACCCAGGCGCAAACACTGAGGATGGGTACGGAGCTTACATGCTGATCTGGTAAGCTGAAGATTGAATTGTATTACCTTGACTCAATGACAAAATCCCCATGTTTTGTAGACTTTGCAAATGCTGAAGCCCGTGGGTTTGCTCTATAATGTAGATCGCTGGGACGATCCATGTTTGAGCCAGAGGAATGGCTTTGATATCGCCAAAAGATTCATAAGTCGCTCCCTAGCAGCAGGGATGAAAAACCTGTCAAGGTGAACAATATTCTCCCATTTTAGCACGCTTAAACATCTTGAGTAGCCTTGGCCGTTGGCGATAGCAAATACCCCTTTACACACTTACAGAGAGATGCTGTGTCTGCGGCATTTCACCATAATCTGCCCCAGATGACAAACTGTGCATCTAAAAGTTTTAAGCGGCACGGAAAAATGCTGCTGCGTGCGAGTCCTTGTCCTATCGAGTTCCCCTGGCACGATTGTTTTATTTTAAATCTCTCAGTTTCTCCTTCTTGCATTTTTTTTTTTTTTTTTTTGGTGTGTGTGTGTGTTTGCTCTTGATCTAGATATTGGCATCACGGATCCAGCTTTACCCCTGTGATAAGTGCCAGAAAAGTGGTTACTCTGCCTTAATCTTAGCTGGCACTACCCCTCTCCTCTGGGTCCCTTTTCTTTTCCGGTTTGCCTAAGTTTCTCCTCACATAATCAAAGGAAGCAGATGCTACTAGTCAACCCTTACCCTAAAGGGAATGCTGGGAAATTTAGTTTGTGTTTGTATAAGCACACCTTTGGCTTCTGTGGAGTGGAAGGGTCTCTTGTCGCCCAAACAAGCTAGGTTTACCGCTTCACTTTCCATTACAACAAATAATGTAGTTTTAGCAAGCACCACATCTGTTGTATTTTTGACCTTTTTGTGCTTGTTCAGACAGGGAAAGGACTAACTTAGGATCTACATTCTGGATTTTCTGCTTCATGATTGTTTTTCAGAGTCTCAAGAGGCGTTCACACTCAGTATGTTCACATATGCAGTTATAATAGAGCTATGGTGGGTTTTTGTGTAGTTGAGATACAATCTCCATCTGTCTGAGTATGCTATTCATTGTCTATATTTTAAGTACATTTTCAAGTAAAGATCATATTCACAACAAGACTTATAGATTCTGACTAGCACATACACTACAGTTTATTAGTTTGGGTCAGTAAGACATTTAAAATGTTTTTGAAATAAGTATCTTATGCTCACCAAGGCTGCATTTATTTGATTGAAAATACAGTGAAACAGTATTGTAAAATATTATTACAAAATGTGAAATAACAGTTTTCAATTTAATTTATTCCTGTGATGGAAAGCTAAGTTTTCTGCATCATTACTCCAGTTTTTAGTGTCACGTGATCCTTCAGAAATCATTCTAAAATGCAGATTTGGTGCTCAATAAACATTTTTGTCATTATCACAGTTGAAAATGGTTGTGCTGCTTAATATTTTTGTAAAAAATCATGATACATCTTTTTTTTTAGGAGTCGTTGATGAACAGAAAGTTCAAAAGAACAGTATTTATTTTAAAAAATATATGTTTTTTAGGAACAATGTAAAAGTCTTTACTGTCACCTTTGATCAATTTAATGTGTCCTTGTTGAAAAAAGTATTATTTTCTTTTTTAAAAAATCATACTGATCCCAAACTTTTGAACCCCAAATCATGAGATTTTTCATGATAATTTTATATATATAAGATATCACAATTAAAAATTGTGTTGTCACTGCAAATAGTCATCAGTTTAAGTGCCCTGTGTTTTTGCTTAGACTGTGAGTGAGTCTGAATGATTATGACACATCTGCACAAACAGACTTTGCCCTTATTTCTCTCTGACATGTGGATGCTCTGTTGGCGTAATCAGGCTTGTTAAAAAGAATCCACCGGATCCCCTCCGGAGTGGGTTTAGCCATGTCCCGCTATCCCGGGGATTACAGCTTCCTTGAAAGGATTAGCACAATGCTGATTAGTTTGATTTCATTCTTCAAGCCAGAAAAAAAGCCAGTCCTCTTGATGTTTATGAGATTTATTTTAATACATTTCCTCTTGTGGAAACAAATTATGCAGACTTTTTTTTTTCTTTTTTAAAAACTGTCAGTACAGGCAGAAGCCTGCGTTCTCTCACTCTCGTTCTTGCTTGCTCTTCGTCCCGTTTTGAGAGTATTTCCCAATCGAGTTGAAGAGCAAAGCTCCCTGATTAGTAGAAATGAAGAGGCAAAAAACAACAACATTTATTTCCTCTTTGCGTCTGGGACGGGGAACGTGTCGCCCCCTGTCGTGGTAATTAAAGATGACTCCGTGCAGGCAAATGTTTGAGGAAATGGAGGCTGAGCCGCTGAGGAGGCGATGAGGGGAAAAAGAAAAGGTCACGCTGCTTTGTTTTTGCAAACGGGGAGGCTTTGGGCTGTAAGGAGCTGATTTGTGAAGGTGCCTGGATCATGATCGGAATAGTAATTCGAAGAGAGGCTGCTGTCAGTCTGTGGTATAGGTGTATCTGTAGGTCCATGAAGGAATGCAGAAAGATGCTAGCGAGCGTGCGCTGACCAATGCAGTGAATTGTAAAATGCTCCAGGCATCTCTCATTTTTTTTTTTTTTTTGTGTGTCTGTTGTGCTTGCACAAATGTACAGTATATGGTAAAACAGCAAAATAGGCAGCAGAATGCTTTTGCTTTGTGAGTGAAACCTGAAGGGATGTTTGAAAACCCCATTTACTTTCTTTATACACTTTCCTGGTCTTATTGTGAATGATTTATTGATGCATGTCATTCCAAAGAAAGAGCAAATGTTTTCAAATTGGGGGCAGGAAAAGGGGTTAAAATATATATATATATATTATTTTTTTTTTTTTTTTTTTTTTTTTTTAAATATTTAATATTATATAATTTTTAAATAATTTTAAAAAATTGCTATATTGTTTTTGTTTGTGATTGTAAAAGTTAATGTTAAAGGGGTCCTTCATTATGATTTCACATTTTTAACTTTAGTTAGTGTGTAATGTTGCTGTTTGAGCATAAACAACATCTGCAAAGTTACGACGCTCAAAGTTCAATGCAAAGGGAGACATTTTATTTTACAGAAGTTCGCACAAAAGATTAACATGACGGCACATGCTAGTCGATGAGTTGAATCAACTCCACAGCAACTACATACATTTATCCACTAACCATTCAGAAACGTCCAGTTTCATTCTAAAAGTTGTAACTTCTTGTAAAGTCTCTCCATCAGTGTCCGACTCCGGTTTGAACAATGTAAGGCTGAACACCGTTACTGACAATCCTCATTTTGGCTGCGTGAGATTCTCCAGCTTTGTTGTTGTTGAGCAACCGAAGCGTGAGCTGTTAAAGCTCCGCCCTCTTCTGGTAAGGGGGCCGGGAGCAGCAGCTCATTTGCATTTAAAGGGACACACACAAAAATGGCGTGTTTTTGCTAACACCCAAATAGGGGCAAATTTGACAAGCTATAATAAATGATCTGTGGGGTATTTTGAGCTGAAACTTCACAGACACATTCTGGAGACAACAGAGACTTATGTTACATCTTGTAAAAGGGGCATTATAGGTGCCCTTTAATGTGTTTTTATGGGTTTTTTAATATTATATAATTTTTAATTTTTAAACAAATGTATTAAATTGACATTACTGTCAGGAATCATGCGTTTTAATCAAGTTTATATTATTTTTTTGTTTACATATTTTATATAAATGATATTTTATATAAATTACTTTTCTTTTAACATATTTTTTGTGTCTTTCTTTGTAACTTTTGTATTTTAGCATTTCATATTTAAGGCTCAAAATGGGCAGAAAACCCCTGATATATCCTTTCTACAGTCTAATCAATCTCCAATAAAAAAAAATAAAGTCTTGCCCTATTTTTCTCAAAGAATTACATGACGTTATGTAAGTTAAATTGGTTGTGAGAGCTTTTTTATGTTGACTTCCAAGATCTACCTTCCAGTCAGATTGCAAGGTGTAAATGAATGCTCTTTTTTTGTTTCTTGCTTTTTTTCTTATGAACCTGTCACTTACTGTGAGGTCAGATGATCTGTTGTGATCCAACCATCTATATAATCTGAGCTCTTGTGTACTTTCACCTGCATCTTAAGCAACCAGTGCTGTATGCTTCCCTTCCATTCCCCTTCACTCCTCCTGTCTCCAATCCCACGTTACCCTCATTCGCTCCATAACCCCTCCCTTTTTTCATGTCTCGTATGCACTGAGGTGTAAAATTATTCAGGGATAGAGGGATAGATTTCTCCCTGTTGAATTGAACTACTGGGTAAGGCTTTTGTGCCAGGCCATTGTAATTGACTGTCGCTTTATTTACAGAGTGAGTTTCTGTATGTGTGTGTGAGATTCTGGAGTGCTGCTTGCTTCCCTGTTCATTTTCTTTTTCCATACATGTGACTGTTCTCTCTCGCTTTGATCCACAGCATATTGGCAGCTCGTGCAATCATGAAAATGGCCCGCATGGCTTGTTCTTAAAGCGTGCCGGACAGACTTTCATGTTATTTAATTACATGAAATCCATCCCTTTTTTCCGAAGTCACTCACAAATGTACGAGAAAAAAGGGCGTGTTTCCTCTTCACACGTTCCATGATTGGCACTTGCTGGATCCAACTAATTATTCCTCTGTCAGTCTTCCCAGTGGCCTCTTGGATGGAGCACAAACATTCTGCTGCCCTTTGGAGGGATTTAACAGCAACTCTTGTGACTGCTGTTCTCTTGTAAAGAGGCCTTGCCCCCTCCGGTTGTTGACAAATGGCTATAGACTGGCGTGGTGTCAAGTTGTTAAAATGTACGGTGGTGTGGAGTCAGAGAAGTTAATGGTTTTTCATACTTCTCAATTTTCCACCCTTGATTGCGTTGGCCTGCTCACCACTCCTCATGGATGTTTACGAAGGCGGCTGGAACGCCGGAATGGATTTGAGCGTTATGTAAGCGGAAGGCTCAGGTAATGCTGTTACGGCGGCTGCGGCCCCAACATTTAACATATGATCCATTCACACTCGACTACCTCCGTGACTCCAGTAGATTGAACGAGAGCATCCGTTCAGTCATATGCTGTGATGCACTACAGCTGCTGGGGGGAAGCTGTCAAATCTCATTATGCTGAATAGTGCCAGTCAACAAGCAGCTCCCATCTTCACCAATGAAGACTTTACTATCCGCGAGCCTCCCGACATGCCGTATTGATGGATCGCAGTTCATCGCCGGCGAGAAAACGGACTTAATGCTTTGAGTGCATGAGAGGGAGAGTGGGGTCATTTACTGGGGTTCCTGTAAACCACAATGGAGAGTTTATGAGGAATAAGGGATTGAGGGTGATGGTGAGCACATTCCCGTTGAGTGATGCATTGCTTCTTTTCTTGCAGAGCTCTTACCTGCTTTTCCTCTGATATCCTTTAAGCACATATAGATGATGGTCGGAATTTTTACATGTGAGACAAATTGTAAGTGGAGATTTTCTGGGATTCTCTGTTGGGACTCATCTTCGGCCCTGTGATGGACAGGTGAACACTGGGTTTGTCAGAAACTGCTGCCTCTCTCTACAGCCATTTAATCTGATAACACCACATTTAATTGTCATGTCAAGTGACTGGTCTGGGGATTTAGGACTAAAAGGCTCTCTGAATGTCCTTGAGCAAATGTCAAGAGTAGTATGAGCATTGTGGTTGAAGGAAGGAGTGTTGCTTAAATTCATGTGGCACAACATTTTTTTGGGATCTGTAAGGACGCCTAACACATTTTCTACACTGAATCTGTCTACACTGGATGTATAGAAGCTGCACGTTAACTTGGTGTGTTCACTAAATATATGATTACAATTAATAACAATAATATATTTATTAAAAATAAAATGTACTTATGTTAACACTTTATCTTAGGGTTCAATTCTCACTTTTAACTAGTTGTACTTACTTATAAAGTACTTATAAAGCACATATTAATGCCTTATTCTGCATGACCTTATTCTACATCCCTTAATCCCAATACCTAAATTTAAACGCTACAAAAACTACCTTTCTAACTATTAATAAGCAGTAAATTAGGAGTTAATTGAGGCAAAAGTTGTAGTTAATAGTGAATACATGTTCCCTATACTGAAGTGTTACCATAATTATTAATATAATTGATTTTATATATATATATATATATTAGAGTTATATAACTGTTATTATAATGTTTGTATTGATATAATTGTATGATTAGAAACAAAAAATGATTTAAGACAGCAGAAACACCACAAGCCGGTATTTGATTTTTGTGATATATTTTTATTTAAGACTGAACAATGCCCATCAGAAATGGAAACGGTTGCTTCTATTATAATTATAATGAGTATGATTTTTCTGTTAACATTTGTTTGTTGACACTTGCTTGCATGGTGTCACTCCTTGGCCCAGGGTCCATCACAATGTTCCCAGCCACACTTTCCGTTAATGCTTCAGTGAGGTTTGTAAATTTAAAAGTTTAAATCCTTCCACAGGTGACCCCAGGTTGCTTTAGAGAGGCTGTCCTTGTCATATAGTAACTGTACTTTAACTGGCTTCAGATGAAAGTAGCAGCTAAATGGCAAATTAGTTTTTTTTTGTTTTTTTTGAGCTTAAGTAGATCTATTCAAGTTCACAAATCCTGCGTAGTCAGAAAGACTGTGGAAAGTGAGAAAAACAGAAAGGTCTTGCTTGTTGGGAAATAAAAAGTGGTGCCTCATAATGTCCTCTGCTAAGACTCTTGCAAGGTTCAATTTATACTGTATTCACTGTGCCGGTTCCTCAGTTTTACGACTTTTATAAAAGTCATCATTTTTCTCTGCCTTTGAGAATGTGTTGAGTTGACAGGCCTGGGTTGGCTCTCCATAAAGAGATCTCTTTTAGCATTGAGCAGGTACCCTGTCCAGTCTCAACAGTGGCAACAGCCTTATCCCTGCTTAGCATTTATGAGTTCTGCAAATCATGTAGCAGCTCAGCCTTTGGCAGCCTGACAAAATTCTCCAGACTGGAGGCTAACGGGCCTGTCACTCGGCGCTGGTTCGGCCCAACAAAGGCTTGTCAGGCAAGGTGAGGTCTGCTGCTCGCAGTTAACGAGATTCTGAACTAACTTGAGAATTTCTTTATTTTTTATTTTTTTTTGTCTTGAGTGAGAGATCCACCCTGAAGGACACGGATGGATGGTGACTGAGACTCTATTTCTGCTAGATTCAAAGCAGGTGCAGACTTCCTATGTAAAGCTGAGGAAGGTGAGATTTCAGAGGTCATATTTGCAGGCGTTACGGGTTTAGGAAGTCTAAACCAACATATTTTTTTAACATGTAAACTTTGACTGCTGTACATTGGTGGGTTCTTAGGAGTAAAGTGTAAGTAAACATGCAAAAAGATGCGAAGGAGTGAAATAAACAACCGCCTTTGTCACGGATGCTTGCCAGCAAATGACTAATGCAACAAGCATAAAGAAACTTGGAAATTGGAGGCCGGAGGCACTTTGTGTGGATGTCTGGGCCTTTAGAATTTGTGCTTTTACAACCACAACCATGTGGCACCTATGTGTGCATTGAGACGAGAAAGCACTTTTCCATGACACAGGATGTCACCTGAAAGATGACTGGGTGTGTTTTTGCTGCCTCCCTCATTTTCAGAGTGTTGAAAATGGCCGTCATTTCCCTATGCTGTCTCACAGAGCTGTGTTTATCGAATTTCATAACACTCTCTGAATGCAGTGCTGGCACAGAGTTAACGCAGATAGTGACTCAACCCTGGCTTACTTTTCTTGCTGTAGAAAGGTACCAGTAAACAAGTTGGATGCACCTGACTGAATTTATATGCTCATGATCTTAAACTTTTTCATTTTGAAATGTTGTTTTTTTTTTTTTTTTTGAATTTATATAAATATTGAATTATGGAATTCAATGCAAAAGATCTAAAACATAACATTTTTGGTCACTGAATGATTATTTCATAGTATTGACTTTATTATGTTTCCACATTTTAGAATAATAGCAAAGAAGGAGTAGGTGTGTTTTGATTTTGAATATTTTCTATGTAACTGCAAACTGACCAGCCATTAACTATTGGTTGTCCACACCAAGGGAAATTACTCTTCTTCTGCTTCCATAAATTCTCCACTGTACAAGCATAATGCAATTATGCTGCATTAAAGAGGCTTATTAGATAGGATTATGGTAGACTAGAATGAAAGAATTAAACCAGAACCTTTGACCCCTAATCAAATCCTTTTAAATGAGTGATTCAATGAGATAATCTTTTGCCCCTAACGTGAGCCACGGCCATATGTAGTAGGGTCTAAAAGTCTGAGACCACTACTGAAAATGCTTCTATTTTGCAACATTTTCAGTGAAAAGGGAATATGGATTTCAGAATCTTTAAGTATTTGGTAATATATTTGCAACACTCGAATGTATGTTGGCAAATTTGAACATATACCCCCATATATAACATATATATACATTCTGCTTGTTCTGTGCTGTAATGCCTCCTCTCTCCATCTTCCCTTCCTGCTGTCCTTTAGCAGAACCTTGAGGCTTCATTAAAATTCTGCTGAATACCCCCTAATGTGCAACACACTCTTTCAATCTCTACACTGCACACACCCATGCACACAATTGCCCTTTGTTACGTATACATTTAAGTGGAAATTCATAGCTACCGTGGCTTCTCCACCGCTCTGCATTTCTCAAAGTCATGTTTACATAATTAGTGTGTGTTTCGGGTGCCTCAGCGATTTCGAACAATGAAAAGGTTAGTTTGTTTGGTGTAGAGATGGCCACCCCCATTTGAAAAGAGGAGCACACTGCTTCTTTTAAAGTCTTTATTTCCCCACTGCAGTATTGTCTAGGTCCAGTAGTACTCAAATGACCTTTTCACCTGTGATACCATTGGAAACCATTGTTTCGTGATACTAAATATGTGATTTCAAGGAGTCGAGGATCAAAAGCCGGGAGTAGAGGTGTGTTTGACTTTGCGTGTATGTCAGAACCGATGTCAGTTCGTAGTAATTAGGAGAGAAGGTAAATCCATTAAGTTGATCTGGGGAAATGGCACATCCCTCAATCTGTTATGCTGTAGGTGGTGAACAAATTTGCCAGGCCCCCCGAGGTCACCTGAGATATATAGCCCTCCCTCAGCTTGTGTTCCCTCACTGCTGTGTAGAAGCGGGGCGTAGGGCAGGAGGAAGAAAAGATATTTCCCTTCAGAAGGAGTACCTGCCGTGCCCTCCACTGTTAATTACCACAGATTGACTTGACTTATCAAACGGGAGCAGTGTGTAATTCATCGCTGCGACTCGTCTCTTTGGTGAGAGAGGTCTCTGCTTTTTGCTCAAAATATATGTAAGGGCGTAGACGTGCCACTGTGGCATTTCAGTAGAGAGAGATGAAGAGGTAGGAATAACTGAAGAAAGTGTGAAGGCTGCTTTACATGGGGCTGTCAGAGTTCCTTCCCATCAAATCTTACTGCCAGGCATGAACTAAGGACACAACACAACAACATAAACTCACTCTCAAATTACATAGAAAGTAGTTTTTTTCCAAAGTCAGATTCTGGAAGTAAATATCCTGCTCATGTTCTCTATAGAGAAATTGATTTTAATTGATGATATATGCTTCTGTAGAAGCCACAAGTCAGTGTGAATTCAAATGTTTTAGTTTCCAGTCCCATGAAGCATTGCAAATAACTGAATTAGTCTTTCTGCCTACATCCATCTTAAACAACTTGTATAATTGTATGTATTTGACTAATCTGCAATAAGCATCAAATATACTGCATTTCAAATATATCATGTGGGGAACTTGTGGCCTAATGGTTAGAGAGTCAGACTGGTAATCCGAAGGTTGCAGGTTCGATTTTCAATACAGGCAGGAAATAAATGAGGTGCCCTTGAGCAAGGCACCTAACCTCCAATCACTCCCCGGGCGCAACAGCAAAATGGCTGCCCAATGCTCCGGGTGTGTGTCCTGGGTTTGCAGTGTGTGTGTGTGTGTGTATGTACACTACTCACTACTCCTAATGTGTGTGCAATAACTTGGATGGGTTAAATGCAGAGGACAAATTCCGAGTATGGGTTACCTTACTTGGCCTTCAGATGTCACTTTCATTTTAAACTTTGTAATAAATACGTGGCTATAAATCAGTAGTTTTATTAGTTTTTATTCAATTATGTAATTTTCAATGCAATTTAACACAATTTGCAATGTAGTTTATGCTCATTTTTTGTCTTTTCTCTGATTTTTCAAATACTTTTTTGCTTTAAAACCATTTGTGTGTAATGTCATGATTCATTTCTAGGCTGGTTAGTTTGGTTAATGTAGTCCTTACTGAGTCCTTACTTTCTCCTATGGAGAAAATAACTTCTTCAAAAGTTGGCCATTACTGTTGTGCTCTGTTATGTTCGCTTAATTAATTCGATGTGTCCAAGTATGACCAAATTCGAGACTTTTGTTTTCCAAAACATTTTTTTCTACAAGATCAAGACTGCAATGCAGTTTCAAATGTAGTAGAATTGGTTAAATTGTAAATCTCCTTCGACTCTTTCTGTCTTGTAAGATCCCCTTTGCTCATTGAAGAGTGTTGGTTTAGAACAAAGGCAGACCACACGTTGAAATCTGAGAGAGGTAGGCCGATCGAGCATTAATCCACATGTTTGTGTGTCTGTATTTGCTTGCATTCATCATTGTACACCCACAAATCCTGGTAATCACGTTAGGTGTGACAAAGTGGCTATTTGTATGCTCATGGACAGGGCAGAATATAAATGCTTCGTGTGGAGTAAAGCAGAGAACAACCCCCGAACTCGCAGTTTGAAGGTTTCTATTTTCAAGTAATCCCCGACAAACCTGGCAAATGTACCCGCCGCTCTCATACGTTCCATTGCATTGAGTGCGTGCCGAACAACATGGCGAACTTTCAAACATTACCCACAAGCCCTCCACAGCTGTTATGTTGGAGGTGTCTAGGCCTTCAAGAAATTTATGGTCTGCATCTTCCTTTCACGCTCAGACAAACCCCAGGGCTTAGATCCAAAGGTCCTAATCATACGCCGTCTTCCACTTACACCATTTATCAGAGTGTCTCCAGCCCTGAATTATTCAGCTTTTTTGTTTCAACAATAAAAACTTTCCTCTTTTTTTTTTATAATTATTATCATTTTAAAGAGCAGCCCACAGCTCTTTTCCCTTCCCATCTCTGTTTGGTTTGTGGCCACAGTCGATCAATATCTGCTCTACAAGCTGCCAATGAGGAAGCAGAATTCCCTCGCCTAATTACAGCGACGGGCTACAAGAGAGGACTCGTCTGTGTGTTTTCTTCCACGTTTATTTTTAATCCATAGTGGCTGGGGTCTCCGGCGGCTCGAGGGCTGCCTGTGGCCATAACCATGCCAATAGACATTTGACTTGTAGCAGTGTCCAAAAAAATATCGCTCTCATTTACAAGAATAAACTCTAGTTTTTCATAAAGGCACAACTTGAAAATACAGCACCGGAGGGCCCCTTTTTAACACTTCAGTGCATGTATAATTTATCGTCCTTTATTTTTTAATTATCCCTTTCTTTCTACTTTGAGAAATATTTCATGTGTTTTGCGAGTGCCAAGTAATAATTGCTAATTAGTCCTTCAGGCTTTTGAGCAGAACGAGAATTCTTCACTCCGGCGCCTGATGTGCAGTGAAAACAGAATAAAGTGGAGGCTTGTGCCGAGATAAATACGTAATCACTCTATCAGCAGGTATCAAACAAACAAAGTAGAGAGCTTTGCGATGCTAATCTCTGCTTTTCGAGAATAGAGTACCCTAGCTCTGTCGTTCTTCAATTTGTGTCTTTGTTGAATGGTGACACTGTTTTTTTATTCTTTATTCCTCGTCTTTACAAGGCGTGCACCGCCCTACAACGCGCAATCTAGTGGCTTGGATTTGTCAGCACTTCTTGCTGAGGTCTCGCACAAAGGATTAGCGCAAGGGGAATTAATGCAGAGTTGACAGGAGGGGAGGCAAAGGCAGGATGTAGCCAGGCTCCGGATGAACCTCAATCCAAATTTCCCCCTTGGCCAAAGTGCTCATCCACAGATGAAAGCCAAACCCGGCTCTGATATGTTGATCAAAGCCGTCCGGCACAGGACACCAAAGCGGCACCTGGAATTTCAATGGAGAAATACCGATATTATGATTCATAAAAAGGAAGTTGGATCTTCACCCATGTAAACAGCCGCGTAGAGTGTTTATCAGTGGTTCATTTATCCGGGAACAATGCGGAGTGCTTAGCTCCCTTCAGTGCTGTGTTTTCACGGCAAGTAATCTAGCTAATTAAGGAACATTAGGAAAGTTAGCCTGGTGGTGAGTGCTTCAATCATACGTTTTAATGGGTAGCAGAGTCCTTTGTGCTTAAAGTCATCAAAACTTTTCACGCCTACAGCTATAGGTGAGTTTGTGATGTTCTTATTATCGGTCAGGGTGGTGTCCAGACCCTCAGCTGCCAGAGATCATCGTCATCATCGTTCATTAGGGTAGCAGATGGCACCAGCTCGGCTATTTTTCCCCGTACGCATCACATACATTAAATAGAGGAGCTCAAGGATGGACGTTAATGTCATTTCCCAGTCACAAAGTCAGATCGTTAGTCATAAGTACATGCGATGGCGTTTCTGTCCGTACCAGCACAGCCTGGAAGTGTGATTTCCATCAGAGGTGGTAATAAAGACACTTTCTTCAGTAGATAAATCTCTCTTCAGCTCTTCATGTTTGAACATGTACACACACTCATGCTCAATGTTTGATCGGACAAGCTTGCGCCACAGAGTGATCTGATATCACCCCCGGAGTGCCGTCCACCTCTGATCGGTTTACACAGTCCATAAAAGACTACATAAAACAGGTGCATGTCATGGCCGGTAAGGGTGGGGATGGGGGGCATGAAAGCAGCCGGTGGTCTGCTACTAAAGCAGGCTGACTTTTTATATGCCAGATCACATGCTGATTAGTCAGAACAGCTGCGTGGAGTGACTGAAGCAGGGGTTTTCAAACTAGGGTCTGGGACCCCAGAGGGGCTCAGTGAGTTCTGTGAAAATTTGAAAGGAAAATAAATGAACAAATGTATTTTTAGGGGTGTAAAAGTTAACATTTCAATCAATTACATGTTAATAGATTATTTTTAAGATATTTGTAATAATGATATTTCCTTTAAAAAATTAAATTTAAAAAAAATTCAGCTTTTTTAAAGACATGAGATTAATCACAATTATTGCCATAATGACATACATTTTTGTGAAGAAAAATAGGTATTTTTCAGTGACTTTTTCTGCAGATTACATCATGTCGCCAGTAGGCATAATCAGTGAATCAGTCATTCAACTAATTAATTCGAAACACTGATTCATTTAGGAATGAAACAAGTCACTTTTATGAGTGAGTAATTAAAACATTCATTCAAATTACAAAAATAATGATATACATATACAACAATATATATTGCTACATTCACACTGTCAGTGTTTGGGATTAATATATATAAACTAAGATTTCTTTAACAACCATAGGAAGACACTTCATGGCCTTGTTCCAGGATGACAATGTCAAGATTCATCAGGCTCAAATTGGGAAAGAATGGTTGGGAGGGAGCATGGAGAATCATTTTTTACACATGAATTGGCACCTCTGAGCCCAGACCTTAAATTCATTGAAAGTCTTTGGGATGTGCTGGAGTAGACTTTACAGAGTGCTCACCTCTTGCATTGTCAGTACAAGATCTTGACCAAAAACTGATGCAACTCTTGATGGAAATAAATGTTGTTGCAGCAATTTTTGGTCAAGATCATGCTCCCAATCTTTCTTTTACAATTTGAGCCTGATGAATCTTGGCTTTGTCATCCTGGAATATGGCCATAATGAAAAGCTAGAACTGTTTCCAAACATAAAACATGCTAGAAACATAATAATCACTGCAATAATGATCCAATCATAGACTGTTAAGCATTTGCCTATTTAAATCCAATCAGCGACTTTTTTTTGGTCGGGCAGTGTATATTAGGAAGGGGGTTCCTTCTTCATATATGGGGGTCCTTTGCATCAAAAAGTTGGAAAATCCCTGTACTACTGAATGCTAGAAATTGAAGAGGTGCAGAGAAATGTTTTTACCAACATAGTGCTTTGTCTACATTTCTTGAGGTGGTTTTCATTAAGATTCTACTTTCTTTTTGCACGAGAAGCAGGTTGGTGGTTGTATTGCTTCCTTTTAAAGCGGGATTCCATCTGGAGCCCACTGCTAAATGCATTTGGAGGGAATATTAGCCAGAGGCTCGAGAGAACACCTGTCTCTGAACAGCCTGTTCTAACTGCTCCACTCCAAGACAGTTTTACAACAACTCAGAGGATGACATTAAAGTGTAGAAAAAAATGAGAAGTCAGCACCTGAAGGACATTACCCGCTCTATTATAGTGCTAAAATGCACCGGTGATCGTAGCACTCCCTGTGAATGTCATATTTGAGGTCTCATATCCTTCCCTCATGCTATTTATCGACCCCTGGATGATAAGTTTTATAAGCACAACTTGCTGTGCTGTCGAGGGTGAAAAGATGGCACATTCTGAATGCACAACACAAAGTGCCAAAGCAGTATGTAAGCCCAATCTTCCTTTTTTTCTATTCTACAATTTCATCAACATTATTTGCTTTCTGACTGCAAATATAACCAATGGATTCTTTGTACTCTTCTCTGTGTGACTCTCAGAAATCATGTCCTTTAGTAACACCTTCGTATTAAACTCTGTCTCTGTATTTTGACTTCAGAGACGTCTCCGTCCCCGGAGCCTCGCCAGCTCCCACGGACTGGAAAACCCCGCGACGTGAAAACAAATAGCGGTTCCACACACCCGGGGGCAGAGGTGATGGGCCGCAGACAGAGCAGAAATCTCCAGTGCTCTGAGTCAAATCTGATGCCCGGCGGCAGGCCACGAGGCAGAAATCACATTCTCACTTCCCACGAGAGAGAGTCAACAGGAGCAGCGGGGAACAGAAATGTGAATATTGGATATCCCTAGGCGACAGGCAAACTCAAATAACCTTCAGTACAGCTGTGGATCAGTGAATCCACCTCAGGAAATAAGATGGAAGGGAAAATTCAGAGTGCGGGATAATAAAAAGACAAAATAGCAAAATTCAGTGACGTGCAGACCATAGCAGAGCGATAAGGACAGACGGGGTCTGATTACTTCATCTAAGCTTTTATAAGAGGATAACTCAATATCTTTCTCCTCTTGCACGGTGTCATGAATAATACGGGGAGCGTGTAATTTGCGGATCTGCATGTGAAAATGCGTGTTTGCGCATGCAGTCGGATCTTATTATTCAGCCATTGCACCGCACGGCCGTGTTCAGCAGCGTCGGGAGCTGTGAGATTAGTATTTTCCTTAAATTCATGGCAGTGAATAATTTGACTCTTTCGTTTTATATCTGAGTGACTTTTGACAATAATACAGTGATACTATTATCTTCGACAGGGAAGACTCGTTTCGCCGGCTTAACTGCAGCCGTCGGTGCTTTACGCCATAAATTATTGTTCTCTCACACAATTTTATGACCAGATTCATATTTTGCCAATGCAGCTGTGTGGAAATGCCTGCCGTCTACATCTATATACAGCACTCAAAGCACATGCACACTTAAGAAATTCAAGTATTGACCTCACTGTTCAGGTGATTGATAAAGCGAAGAAGCCTTGGAAGAGATCAGATCTATAGTCTTGCTTTCCACTAAAGTGAAACCCATGGAAGCGGATAAAACGAAGCATGGTTTCGTCTTTCTTAAGAGGTTGCGCGGAGCTGTATTAGTGAAGCTCACAGAGAGAAATCTGCGAGTAATAACTCAGAAAATCGAGTAATTAGCACGAGCAGCTGTAACACAATGACCCCTATTCATCAAAGCCATTTACTCTAGGTACAATTTGAAGCGAACCCTTTTCCTGCAGGGAGTACTTATCAGGTATTTTTTTTTCCCAATGTTGTTTTTCTGCTACGAGCCGAAGACAATGAGCTCTCCGTGTATAGTTAAACACCCTGTGGTTGGATGGAGGGGTTGGAGGGTGGCGAGATACTCGGAGGTCAGGTTCGGAGGATTTCGACATGGAAGGATAATTATCTGACGCAGGGAAAACGGGGGGATAAAGTGTGGCGTGGGCTAATTGCAATAGTTGTAATAATTGCACATAATTCAGGGGTCGTTGAGAATTATGCTGACTAAAGGACTCGTAAAGACACCGATTCCACGGCACTTTAAATCCACTGGCAGGAGACAAGCAGAGAGGCAGATGGCGCAGGGGTGTCCACAGATCAACCTCAAGCCCAGATCTTTGTAACATCAAGCATAAAACACTAACCCCTTTGAAAAGACCCAATAGAAGGACAGATAAAGACATCAAATGAGGTTTATTGTGGTCCATCCAATAAGTCAGCCTCTCAGCATGGTTGTGCACTGCCGGTTCATTGGCATTCAGAACTCGTTTCTCCAAAGAGAAAAACCTGCTTGTTTTTTTTGTCATGCAGTCACCTATCAGAGCAGCATGTTAACATGGCAGTGTGTTTATCCTGTTGAGTGATAGGGTGCCATCACATTGGAAGCTCAAGTTGTTGCGTCCCTTTTTGTCTTTTTTTTTTTTTTTTTTTTTTGCCATCCCCTTCAGCCAGCAGTCAAAATCGAATCCTGGAAATCACGATTCCTTGAGAAAGAGATAAGGTGCTTATCTGTCTCATCACAATTTGCTCTTGTTAGAAACATCAGTGGTCTCATGTTTTTCATTTAATTTATTTTTTTTTATGTTTGGCATGTGGGACAGTGATGTTCTTTTTTTCGGTCCAGATCCATTAATTTATTAAAAAATGCACTAAAAGTTCAATTCATACTTAAAATGACTAGAATATATCCTCTGTGACAAACATGTTTTTTTATTTCTGGTTTAAAAGGCATCTTGATATTTGTTTTTCAGGGTATAAATCAAAATGTAACAACTGTCCTGATATCATAATGAAGAAATAAATCCTAATGAAATGAAAAGCCATAATTCTTTTAAAGAAAGTCTTATTAAGTGGTTTGGTGGTATTTTTTTGCCCATTTAAAATAAATAATCAAAAATTAGATTGTTAAATTCATTCAGTGAATATGCAAATTAGTCCCCGCCTCCACTCAATCACTCCAGCTCGGACTACCTGATCCACTCGGTCAACTGTAGTCAACGCTACAGAATGACACGTGGAAATATTGGTTTAATTCAGCCATATATGTTTGAACCAGAAACTGATTCAGAAGATGAACTGCGATTTAAACAGGATCGTTTACAAGTCGATGTATCAGAGTGTGTCTCATGTATCGCTCTCTACAACATCGGACACATAGCGGTAATTGATATGATTAGCCTTTGGCTTGACTACGTTACACAAGTGTTACACAAACCATGTTCCCGTTTGCCATCTCAGAGTCAGACAGCTGCCTTCTGAAAATCAGCATCCTTAGAAACGCTTTGAACATCATAGAAAGTCAGTGGAGAAAAGCCCCGCCCCGCACGTTGACGGGACTGGTTACGTGTTTGTGATGGTGTGAAACGGGTTTTTGAGAAAATACTCAGTGGTGTTGACTGATGAATTTGAATGTTTTGTCGTGAAGCATATTAAAAACACCACATAGACAACATTAAAAACTTGATTTTCACCACAGGGGGTCTTTAACATGTCAAAACAGTATTTATGCAGAATGTTTTTTTTTGTTTTTTGTTTTTTTTTTCCAAAAAACTCCACATTTTCTTTGCTACTTCCTCCAGAATCAATTATTATTCTGCCCCCATTTCCTGTTTTAATCCCTCGCAGTTCTGTTGGTCCCTACAGGCCATTATTTTTATCATGAATGTAAATTCATTTGAATTTTTTGCTGATGACATCCTCTGTCAATAAAGCTTTCAGAATTGAGAGAGCGGGAATACGGGAATACGCCTAATATTAATAACACTCATCGATAAAATAATAATCACAGATATGTTTTCTCCCCTTCAACGCCCTGTGCATGCATCAGTCCATCTAGACGTGGATAAGCAGTATTTTAATGAAGTCTCATCTGAAGAGGAAGTAATGAATGTGGCAGGGATTTGTTGGAGACCAGAATGAATGGATTTCCTTCCGCTTTTGCATGCTGATGCATACGCACTTCTCTCATTTGATTGTAATGCAAAAGGCGCGATGGCAACCGTTAATCAGTGCCGAGGTGTAGAGATTAGTATCTTTAAGTGGAATAGATGGAGGGGGATTTGACCTGGGCTAACTTTGATAAGTTAACTTTAGCACTTTGTCTCTTGGGTCTGCAGGCCATTGGAAGAAAGGGCCAAAGACTGGATTAGCCTTTAAGATATCACGTTGAGTCTTAAAGATTTGAATGGACTTGTTTTGGCTACTGAGACTGATGCATGACTCATTTATTTTAACAAAAGAGCTTTTGTGGCTCGAAATGTTTCCAGTTTGCTTTGTGATTGTCAGTATGACAAATTAAATATTATATCTCCTATTTGTTTAATCCTCAAAGAGTTAAAGTAAGAGGTTTCCTAAACGTTTCCTAAATTAATTTTTCATTAGGTATTGGTGTAATGTTCAGGGAATTATGGTGTATGATATTTTAAAATAGTGTAGTCAACCTTTACCAGGCAGAAATGAAGTGGAGGCTTATCTCTGTGGAGGCCATCTATCAAACAGTAATGCATGTTTTTTTTTTTTTTTTCTGACAGGTTTTTGTACCCATAATGACCAGCCCTCCCTGTGCCCCTCTACCCGCAGGACACAATTACCACCTTTACGCAGAGGACAACCTCTGTCATGTAAATGGTCCAAACCCCTTGCATTAGACTGAAAAAGGTTCTCCTCTGCCCCTTGAATAGATTGTTTTTTTCCTGTGAGCTGAGCCACATTTAAACAGACACAAACAGCTCCTGACTTCAAAGAAATGAACGTGAAATGACCTTTTCATGGTGTGCGCTCATAGATGCTGAGTGCACATAAACACACAGATTTAAATTGACCTCTTCCATACATATTCATGCCCAGAGCATTCACAGAACCTCACATACGTGGCCAGAGAGGGTCCGCTGTAATTGAGGTGTTTTGAGTCTATAACCTTGAGTGCATTTCAGCCTTGATAAACACAACAGGTCAAAAGTGCCTCTGTGTGTTTTATAACAGAGCTTGGCCGAGGCTTTGAAATAAAATGACTCGTTTATGGAATAGCTCATCTGATGGGGACAAAAAAGCACGCATTTATCCATATGTACACATACTCTTAAACCTTCCTATCTGCTGTCTAAATAGAAAGTTCCCTTCTAAAGCTCCATCCTAACCTTCATTGAAGTGAATAATATAGGGAAGCAACTCCACACATGCTCAACTCACTGATACTTGATGTTAAAACGTTGGTAAATTAAAAATGTGAAATTCTATTAAACAATAAAATACCACACAAACATAACTTCCAATATAACATTTATATTGGATGATTCACTGTAAACCCAAATAAGTTGGGCTAACTCAAAAAAAATGAGGTAATCTGTTATGATGTTCCCAGTTTTAAGTAAGCAGAACGATCAAGTTTTGAGTTTGTAGTACTCATGCATGTTAATTGTCCCTAACTTGAAGTACTGAGTTAGCTAACTCATACATTTTGATAGCAATTAACATAAAATATTTAGTTAATTAACTTTTTTATTTTGAGTTCTTGCAAATCAAATGAGTTATTTACTCTACTGTAAACCCTAATCAGCTGTCAGAACTCAAAAAAGTTGAATGAGAATTTAAGTTAAGAAACTCAAACTGTATATATTTTTATTGTTCTTAACTTTAAATATGTGAGTACACTAATTTATACATTTAACTTAAAATTATCAGGTTATCTCAATGTAAATATTTTGCTAGCTATAACAAAGTAATTCAGAAAATGCCAACTTGCTAATTTGTTAACATGTTAACATTAGCATGATATAGCACTTACTGGATGAGTACTGCAACTTAAAACATGTATCTCCTGTACCATTAATCTTGCACAAAAAAAAAAAAAAAAAAAAAAATTATATAACACTTAATTTAAAACACTCATTTACTCTCCATTTCGAATGCCATGGGCAAAGTTTCAGGTAAACTGAAGTTAGTCTAAATTAAAAGAAATTAGTTCATACAACTCAGAAACAGTTCAGTTTACTTGACATATTTACTAAATATGTCAGTGCTGTGAATTTAAAAGAAAAAGAAAGTTCTAAATATACATTAAGTGTGTCCTACTCAAACCAATTAAGTATTTTGAGCGTTAGGGTTTACAGGGTATCAAATCATTTTCAATTCTGTCAATCTGTCAATTTTTATTTTACTAAACTGGTGCATTCCGAGATGGCCATCTCCACAAAGGATACATGCAATGCTGCCTTCAAATTAACATTTGCATTTAGTCATTTAGCACTTTTATCACATTTAGCTAAAATGAGGTATCTTTGAAGGCAGCATAAACTTGATGCCTACTTTTTAGATATAGCTTTCTGTTAAATGACTTCTGAGCATGGAGAAAACTGTATTTGTATGTATTGTACTGGATGAACTTATTTTTTGGCTGGTTTGTTAGAGCAATCAAAACATATTCATACATAAAATATAAACATGCACTAAAATTGTGTTTGTGTATGTGTGTGTCTGTATGTGTGAAACAAATTGTAGTAAGACCGCCTCAGTAATTGCGTCTGAGAACACTCAAAGGCTGTTTCGTTGCTATGTGACAGCAGTCATTGAATGAAGGCTTTTTCTTGCCTTTGATTTGATGGACAGGTCTATTGTGGGGGGGCGGGTGTTGACAACTTTTATAGCAGAAGAAGATAAAAGACGATGACAATATATTTACCCATATCATAGAGATTTCATACGTGGAACAGAATGCTGCTGCTGTTGCAGTCTGCTTCCTCAAACACTGTCCACTAATATTGGGTCTGTTACATGTTCTTTGTTCATGTGAGGGAACATGGATGTCTCATCAAGAAACATTAGAAGTGGGTTTAAGAGTTTCCAGGGATGGAAGTTTACATCCCAGAGACTGTGAAATATTCTTTGGATAGAACATCTATTACAGCAGAAAAGGTCTAGCGTGTGATGTTTCTCCGCATCTAACAAGAGCTATCATGGTTGGCAAGACATCATTAGTGAGGGTGTGTGCTTGCCTGATAGACTGTCGAAGGACAAGTGAACTCATGAGTATCATTTTCTCTTTACTTTCTCGTGCCTAATTATCTTAGAGAAGTTTCTTTTTAAATGCCTAAAACCAAGAGTCATAAGAGACAAAACCGCTTAGCTTTCTGTCTTTCTACCGCTGTCACTGCTGATTCTGAAATTTAGACATTATACTGCCTATTTTTGCCTTCCACAGAAGCTATTTATCTTGCAGTTTCTAATTTGACACAAAACAATGTTAAACCCAAGGAAATTTTGAACGTGAAATTTTAAAGTGTACTGGCTGGAGAGGATGGTGGGCTTTTGACGATGTTGATTGACAAAAGGTGAATGTGATCATTTGGACCTGGGTGAATCTCACAGAACTTGTCAAGAAGATCTTTCATCATGGTATAAATGCAGTTGACTTTATTTGAATTAAAAATGATATATTAAGAATATTTATGTGTTTATTTATTATTAGGGCTGCCCCCGACTAAAGATTTTTCTACTCGACTATTAGTCATTCATTTAAGCCATTAGTCGACTAATCTCACGTTTATATTAATTACTTATAAATATATACTGAGGAGAATACTAAACCATAATGAGTGTTCAAGCGATCAAGCGCACACATAAAGCTTGCCGCAAAGCACCGGCAAACGTAATGAGTATAGTGAATGTGCCTATAGAAAGAAATGCAATTCTTTTCGTTTTGGATTAGTTTGTTTAAAAGTAGACATTTCAAGCTTTCTATAGATACATTTCTCATCTCTGTGAGGCAAGTAGCCTATACGCTGAGTTTCGGTTCATTTTTGTGACGCGCTCCAGTTCATGGCGACCGAGACGGCAGAAAGCACATCCTGTTTGTTTTCTTTATTTTACAAAGGCACGTTTTGTTGTTATTGTGAGTGTACACAAATAAAAATAGATCCTTTACAGTTTCGAATGATTTATTACTCTTAAATTACTCTTATTACTCTTAAATAATGGAGTATTTTAAGTTGTTTCTGCAGTTATCAGAAAAAATGCAAGTGATCGCGCCGGCGCCTCCATGTCTTGCAGTAAGCGCGGTAAACGTTAGCTTCCACACTGCGCACAAACACTTGGATATTCGGCTAATAAGCACACATTTATCTAGGTTAACGTTAGAGTGATCAGCCATGTAAAGTTGCTACTACTTACATGTTTCAAATGATAAGCCATATTTGAGATCGATGGATGATAGGCGAATGTTTGGATTTCCTGCCCGACATACTGTAATTACCACAAGGACCTGCCGTTAACGATCTATCACGGACTGCTTGACTTCGCCACAAGTTTTTTTTATTCTACGACAAACCAACTAATAAAATTTTTGGTTGACTAAACCTCATCTAGTCGACTAACGGTTAGCCGACTATTAAGGGGAAGCCCTAGAATTTATTTAATTTTATTTATTTATTTATTTGAGGTTATGTGCATTCATGGGACATGTTTTTGTGAAATTCACCAGGGTACGTCTCGAAATGCTACAGCATAAGCCCCATGTTTAAACGAGCCTTTTAGTTGTGCTGGGAATAGAACAAAATGTATTCTCACAGCACAAACCAGAGTGCTTGACTCCGTATGCACATTTTTTCACTCATCGTTTAAGTTTGCATATGGATGATGCCAAACAACCCTAGCAGTCAGCATTTGGTTCACCCACAGCTTCACCCAAACGATATGGTGCAACAGTCTGCCAAATCATGAGCGTCGCCTCACTGCGCCGGGCACACAGCTGTGAAGAGGGCTACGACGAAACCCCCCACTACACCAAATCCGCCCCTAATCTAAGTATTTGTTCAGTTTTCAGACAACAACGCAGGCCATCAGTGTATCTGCAGTTTTGAGCTAAGAGCTTTGCAGCAATGAGGCCGTGTAGCTCTTCCATCCTCATCTGTTGGAACACTGTGTCTGAACAGCTCGACACAGTGTATACACTTGACACGTGTATATCCCCCCTTTCTCTCTCTCACTCTCCCCAGATATTTTTGGCTACCGCCTTGAGCTGTACCTTACTTCAAAGATGAGCAGAGGTGCTTTGTTTTTATTTATTTATTCCTTCTTTTCTCTATTTATTATTCATTTGTTCCTCCTTCAGCTGCTCGCAGACAGGCAGGCTGAGCTGATGTCATGGAACTGGCCGGGACTGTTTTGAAACAGAGGAGGAGCTTTTGCTGGAGTCCCTCGCGATCTGGACTTGATGTCCTTCTGGCTTTGGAACGAAGAGATGATTACTTAAAGCTAGTCTGACCTTGTATTGTTGTTTTGAATGATTTACAGCAAAAATCTCTTATTTTCAAACTAACGCCTAATGCCGTCGATCATCATAAGCATTTTCTGAAGAAAATACCAGTACTACAAGTTGTAAATGTGCATTTTGAACATTTATTTGCGATATACCCGCTTACTTTCTTATCGCATGATCTCATACACTAAATTTTTCCTTCTGATTATTTCAAATAGCACTACTCTTATTCAGACATGTCAAATCGTAATAGTCCCCTAAAGAAACAAATATCTGTTGCCTTTTTAGAGGTTAAGATTGCAAAAGGTCAGTTGCAGAAACCTCCATGTCAGAAAAGGTCAGCCACTCCATGTCTAAGTGCATAACAAGAGATTTTGTGTAATCGTCCTTTCAAAACATTTATGCGGTAGTACTGGGATTTCTTGACATGAAATGCTGCAATGATGACGATAATTGTTGAAAACGATTAAAAGAAAGTTTAAGAGGGATATAGCCTGTAGTCAAGTCGAATGTACGTATAGAAAGCATGCTGTCAGGAATCTGTGACATGCAGCTGAAAAAAACGAAAAAGAAAAGAAAATGAATTCGCACACGCTGGGCATTGTGGGAAACAGCACTTTCAGGGGCATTATACTGTAATGCCTCCACCAACCTTTAACTCCCCTCCTGTGCTCTTTCACTTACGGGGAGAGAGCAAGAGAGGAACAGCGTTCATCATCAGTGCCTTTTTTGCGACTGTGGGGCTAAAACAATATAAATAACGGGGGCCTTGAAGGATTGGTGCGCTGCACTCTGACAGTGAGATAGAGTATTGATTCTGAGCGCAGTGCTAAAATTGCCTGCCTTCAGGCCTCCAGGCACACATGTTGGCAGTTCTCAGAGAATGTGAGGCATCCTCTGAAACACGAGAATGCTGTCAGTGATAGCCATGTAGAAACAAAACACAAAACACGGGAGAGCTGCAATTCTGCTTTTTTTCTTTTTCTTTCAGCGAGCCACTACGCAGTGAGTCCATTCATCAGAACCAACTCCGTTCTTGTCTTTTCCTTGAAAAACAAATTTGAGCTCCAACTTCGACGCAATCCGTGAGCGGTGACCTAGGCTCTTAAGCTAACCGGTTCTCATTTAGAAAATGGATGCCATGCTGTCAGGGCAATTTTTACATGATTAAAAAACCCCTAAGACAACCTTGCATTACCTTGGCGCTCCATTAATAATGTACAGGAGGTTGATGGGACTCTAACAGTGTGGAGAGCAGCAAATCATGCCACCTCAATCTCAAATTCATAACCCGCCTGTCTTCTCCCATCCAGCCTGAGTACCGTGTTCCTGTGACAAGGTGTGATGCTTTAAGCCTTGATCAAGCCCCCAGACTGCGGCTGTTTGGAAAGGTTTTTAAGTTTCTTCTGGGGTCAGAGGGCCTTGCTGATGCATGCTTTTTAAAAAAAAAAATGTAGTCTGTGTCTTTGAGTCTGGACAATAAAGTGACTATCTGCAAGTTCATGGTCGAGAAGGACACAAGTCCCTGTGATAATTGGTAAACTGATTATTATTATTTTTTTTTTTTTAAGAAACATTTTCTACTTAAAGTAAATTTGTTTGTTGATAAAAAGTATTTTTGTTAAAGAGAGAAAATTCTGTCATTAATTACTCACCCTCATGTCGTTCCAAACCTGTAAGACTTTCTTTCACCTTCACAAATGAAGATATTTCAATGAAATCTGAGTGCTTTATGTCCCTCCATAGACAGCTACGCAACTGACACTTTGATGCTTCAAAATGTTCATAAACAGATCGTAAAACTAATCCATATGAATTGAGCGGTTTAGTCCAAATTTTCTGAAGAGGAACGATTACTTTATATGATGAACAGATTGAATTTAGGCTTTTATTCACATATGAACATTCATCAATTCACAGATGCGGTAAACGGAAGCTCAAGCATGTTCACTTGACGTGTGAGAACCATGAATTCTCATGAATTACGCAGCACGTTTGAGTTTCCTCAAGAGATTTGTTCTCGCGCGTCAAGCAAGTTCACTTGATTATGTTCGCTGATCAATGTTTATATCTGAATAAAAGACTAAATTAAATCTGTTTATCATATAAAGCGATCGAGTCTCTTCAGAAAATTTGGACTAAACTGCTCAATTCATATGGATTAGTTTTACGATCTCTTTATGAACTTTTTGAAGCATCAAAGTGGTAGTTGTGTAGCTCTCAATGGAGGGACAGAAAGCTCTCAGATTTCATCAAAAAGATCTTCATTTGTGTTCCCAAGGTGAATGAAAGGTTTGGAACGACATGAGGGTGAGTAATCATTTTTGGGTGAACTATCCCTTTAATAATAATAATGTAGTTTCTTTTTGAACATACAGAATTGTAATGCTGTTTTTGGTTGCAGTTCTTAACAGACCCATTAAATTATTATTATTAATTAAAAACATTCATATTAAAAACATTCTTGATATTAGTAATTTTTTTTTTTTTTTTCTTTTTTTTCAGATGCGAGGCAATCATACAGTTGTATTGTGTTTAGCTCAATATGATGTGCCGCTGATAGAGAAAATGGGGGTTAACACCGTCTATTTCCACAAGAAGCATTTTGTGTCTATTCTTGACAATATCTGCATGCTGGTCTTTAGTGATAAGCGCCATCATGTTCGTGTAAAAAGGGGAGCGAACGAGGGGGGAAAAACATCGAATGGCTTTTAGGCAAGGCGTTTGTCTTCTCAAGAACACAAGGAGTAAGAGCATGACCTGAAGTGCCAGTCCTAAGTGACAGACAGGTCGCTTCAGTCCCCCCCACCCCAAGCGACAAAAGCCACATCACTTCAAATCTCCACTCACTTGGCTTTAGGATTTAGAGCTCTTTTATATCCTTCTAAAAGTGACAGTACTTTCTCCATACGGGCAGGAATAGCGTCAGAGTTTCACAATCCGTCTTTTATAGCGCTACTATTGTGCGGTGAATTGCCTTCTATATGGCGCACTCTGAGTACTGCAGTTACTCTGAGAGGACAGCTAAGCTATATTATTGTGTACTTGGTACAGGTCAAGTTAAAACACAATAACTTTCTAACATCTATGGTCTTTGTGAGACCAAAACAGATGTCCATTTTCCCAGAATATAGTTGGATTTTAAGACTCCCCTTCTAAAATGTTCAGGTAACATACATTTACATGGTAGTCCATGATAGAGCTTCTTTTTTGCTGGTAAACTAAGTAGTTTGAGAAAATATGGAGACTCTATTACGTCATTCACAGTGCTTTATAGGCATGGATGGGCACTACATAGTTCTTTTGGCGTGATTTGCTTGTTTTGATTCTCTGATTGGTGGAGATTACTTATCAAAGTCATGGGTAATGCAGTTTTTCACCAGTAATTCTGCTGTTATTTAATACAAATTGAAATAATGCATGTCTGATGGCTTCAACAGAAGCATATACAATTGATTAACAATCTGAGCTCACAGCTGGTCTGTCTTTAATGGTTCACTGTTCAATATCAGTTCCCTTATGGAGACAATGAATAGGATTTTTACTTCTGGATTCCATCTATTTTGGTTGTGGTCGATTTCAGCACGATTTCAAAGGTCACTCACCTCTTCATGGCCACAATGAGCATACTGACCACTTTTGAAAGCCAGACCCTTTGAGATTCATCTCTGTGGCAGACACATGTCTAGTCAAGATGGGGCATCTCTCACCATCTTGACCTACAGCTCTTGCTGTCACTCCCCAAGGCGATTTGCATTCTCTGAGTCAGGTCACGCATTGGGAAGATATCCCAAAACGCCTTGGGGTTTTTGGCCCCTTTTTATGTCTGACCCTTCGATTCCTTCTGCTAAAACACCTTTAGCACTCTCTGTTAAAGTCAAGCACTGCTGGGTAAAAGAGAGGCACGCACTGTCAAACCACGAAGATAAACCCAGCAAACATTCTTAATTATCCAGCGCTTCCCCACAACGGCTGTGCTCAAAGTGCACATCCGGGGGAGTTTAGGCAGGGAATGAATAAATCTAGCTTCGGTGTCGTACAGAAGTAACAAGTATTGATGAGCTATTCAGAATGTATTTCCCAAAGGACGGGTAATTGCGCCCCGTGTGCTCTTGTACTTGAGAAACTGCATGGGCTAAAATGAGCTTCTCACGTGACGTCACGTGAGAGGCCCGTGCTGATGAATGTTCATGTCTTCTCTGATCCGGAGTCCGTGTTTGTAAAAGTCACCCTAATACAATCTCGGAGATTGGTCGGAGGGTAAGTGGGAGAGTAATTTGAACATATACATCGTTGAAGTGCAGCTTGCTGTAGGGAGGACGCTCCCATCAGCCTAGCATAAGCACTTGTATTCTCATTTTCATGCTTTCTAACCACCTTTATGGCACCGATCGTTTCTTAAATTACTATATGCATGCATTTGATTCTAATGAACGCTGTTGGGATAATGAAATGAATAGTAGTAGGCAGGGCGGCACAGATGATTCAGCAGTTCTTACAGTATGTGAGGGAAGTATGAAACACATCTCCTTATTGCTTTAATTTTGTGTACTCTGCTGATCTTTTATTTTCCCAGTTGCTGCGAGGTGAAAAACTATCTCAAGGACACCTGCTAATCTTGCTTTTGCTTATGTTTCAGTCGCCGGATCCGAATAATTCGCTCATCATGATTATTTCTGTGCTTATTTACAACGAAGCGGGCTATTACTGTGCAGAACCTTTTCTGTTCACAATCATTAGGTGCGGGAAAATGAGATTCCTGAATCATTAGATGAGGGGGGATTTTTGTTCAAGGGGCAAGAACAATAGACTGCTTTTGTTAGCACTTCTGTCTGGGTGTAAGAAAGCATCACAATTACGCACACCGAAACCGTTGTAATTATGGCGAGAGCATTCGTCTTTTTTTCTTCCCATTAAAGCTTCTCCACGTATCACCGAGGAACACTTATAGTCCACTGAACGGGAGACATTACTGGAGCTGTTTTTCATCCGGCTCGCCCTGTAAACACTATCTCATTTTGCTGATGGCTTTTCACTGGTGACAAAACAGAAGAGAGGGCGAAAAATGCCAGCTAGCAGTCTTGGGTTGTTTTATTGTTCTTTTGCAGTTGCCGTGCGCTTCAGGACTGGAAAACGTAGGAGCTGCGCTCTGGCTAATCGTATTTTAGCTGCCGCGAGTGTTCATTAGCATGCGGATCCACGCCGGGCCTGGAATCAAAGGCCTGACCGTGTCCGGGAGGTGGGCTAGCTGCGCCCTGAACACACGGTCGGTTTGTTGTTTCCGTTGTGGTTGCAAATGAATGGCTTGATGCTAATCTACATGGGAAGATAAGAACACAGCTACAATTAAAAACACATTAAAAACGGAAAATAATCGCAAGCCCAAAACATTCCAGGCGAGTTCAATAATTACATCAAGCAGCGTATTCCCTGTTGGAGGAGCAATTTCTGATTAGACTTGAACGTAGTTTATGTTAATTTCATTATGTTTGAACAATGTGGAGAAAAAAAAAGGCATATCCGTGCGATAAGTAACTTTTAATGTTCTCAGTGGGTTTAAAATGAAAAACAAAGAGTCTTTTCTTACAGTAAATCTCAAAGGTAATTTATAATGGGTTAGCGGAGCATATGTAGCATGGGAAGGACAAAAGGGGGAAACGTGCATAAATTGACCAGAGCGCTTGTGTTCATAAAGCAGCCAATTTAAATCTAGTGTTGAGCTAATGAGGCTGCTTTCCCTTTTGAGCACCGAGTACTTTCCTCCCTAACTGACCTATTGTTGACAATGTTTGTTTGTTATCTTGCTGTGCTAATGACATCTAATCTCAGTTGTAGGTCTGCTCCTTCTGGACCGCCTGTTTTCATAAAGCTGTCTTTGGCCAGTATGATGGCTGCATTCATTTATTTTCCCTGTACTTTTGTTTCCTTCAGAGACGACAGAACATCTGCCATTGTGGTTTCCCCGTTTTTTTGAACTCGCCATCTGAACCTTGACCTCCATCATAACCTTGGTAACCATTTCATCTTTTTATTTCTCCCATCTTTGATTCTTTGTTATTATAAATTTCCCTGTTATGTTTGTTTTAGTTAGTCATGTGCATCAGTGTTGTTTTATTTATTTACGTTAATATGTACCCTTCCTCCCTCCAAACCACATTTAAAGTTATAGAAGGAATATCCTTTTATTATTTATTTATTCATTCATTCAATATATTTCAGACCTATTTTCTATGATGGAATTTGTGCGTTATTTTGGGCATTAGGTTTTTTAATTGATACTAGCTAACGACCAATTAATCTGCCTTTATTTTGCAATATACATGCATACAAATTAAGCATACACCATTTATCTTGTTTAATACGTCCATTTTGCCATCATTGCCTATATCCAGCAAAGTAAACCATCAGATTGAAGTGTGATTCTCACAAAACTGTATTTTTCAGCTTTTTTCAAGGTAAATTTAGATGTCTTTCCAAAAAAGGACACCAAATAACCAAATATTTTTTCATATAATTCATACATTTATATACACCAAAGCACCCATAAAAAAAAAAAAAAATCACAGCAAAAAAAAACGTTTCAGAATTCACAGTGTATAGTATGTGCAACAGCAAAGAGTTTGTTTACAGTCAAGTTGCGATACTGAACAGGACCACATGGAGATGTCAAAAAAACCTAAACCAACCGCCTTGACCTGCATATACACTAAAGTACACAGCAACATACACGGGACAAATCCAAACATTATCCTCAATGTGTGTGAAAACAACGTGAATGTTTCTGAAATGTGTCTGTGCATAAATACAATGTGCGATCAGTGTGTCGAGAGCGCTCATACATGATTTGTTTGCCCATCAATATAACAGACTCACGTGTGCTTAATGTACAACTCCTGTACGTCACGGCAATTGTCTTTACTTTGATTGCAATCCTCATTCATCAAAACTTTCATAGCAAGACGATGATTTGCTTTATCCAGCCGAGAAACATAGTTTTCATATCATCTGGCCATACAGCGGTGGGATGTTTCAACGTTCCGTTCAGACAGGAACAGAGCGATGCGGGAGGGCTTGCGCTCTTCAGATGCAATGACAAAATATGACAGAGAGTTTGTGTTTTAAAGCGAAACAGACACTGGAATGAATAATTCTCTCTGCCATCTCTGATATAATCAGCATGGACTTTAAGATCATCTAACTGCGTGACGTAAATTACGTTATGACGCAATTTCACATGCTTCCGTACTTTTTTTGCGTTAAATATGTGTTAAATTATTTTAACGCGTTAAGGATTTTGAATTAATCGCATGCGTTAACGCGTTAGGGCTGTCAACGTTAACACGTTAGCGCATGCGATTAATTCAAAATCCTTAACGCGTTAAAATAATATATATATTTATAATGTATTGCAAAATAAAGGCTGATTAATTGGTCGTTGGCTAATTTAAATTCATTTTATTTTCATCGGTTTAAGTTCCAAAATCTACGCCATTTTATTCACTTTAATTTGATTACATAATTTACATATATAGACCACTTATTGATATCCATGTAAATTAATATGGCACAATGAACTGTAGTAAAAGCTGACGAGAGTGGTTGGACTAACCTGCTTTAGAGATTATAGTTCATTCATTCCTGACTGTCTCCCAATCCTTAAACGTCCAGATAACAAAGCAGCATCCCATTCGCACTGAAGCAGATGGGTAAACACACACACGGGTGTGACAGCTGACCTTAATAAGCCCTCGTCGGGTCTGACCTCCGCATCCAGGCCTGTCCTGTGAACACAATCGAGACTGCGATCCAGACAGCTGTTTTTTATCTGCTCTGAGCTCTGCCGTCACGTACATGAGGCCAGTGTGACAGGTGCACTATGATGTGAAGAGGATTCAAGGGCGGCTCATCGGTACGACAGCTAGCTTGTCCTCTTTTGTGAGGGTTCAGGAAGCCAGGGAAGGATCGGTACAGTTGTTTTGGCGATGCAACATGATGCTAAGCTCTGCATTAATTTTGAATTAATAAAGAAAATTAAGTGTCAGGTACAGTATAGGGTAGGCCACAGTACTTTACTGATATTATTAAGCCAAGTGCATCTATATTAAAAACCCACTGATGCCATTTACCATCATGTTTAATTAAGAACAGTTAATTACAAAACCTAAATCAGTGGGGTCCTAAATTATGCTTTCCGACATTGCTAATTATTGCTAATTATGTTTTGTACACAGTTTATCAGATTTTCTTGGTCTAAATGGACATGGTTTAATATTCAGTCAGGAATCAGTAGGTTTCTTTATTATTTTATGCTCATGGTTAAATCATTTATAAACTTTTCATGGGCCATATTTCATCCCAAAATCAAAAGAAAGAAAACAATATATATATTTCACAAAAATTGTGAAAAAAAATTGAGTCTATTTTACTAGACATTTAAAAAAAAAAAAAAATTTCTTTCTGGCTATTTTTATGACAATTAAACAAATAAAGTATTTATAAATAATTATATTATTTGTTGTACTGAATTTTATTTATATTTACTGAATTATATCAGTATTGCATTTAATTTAAATATAATATTAATATGTTTAATATTTCATATAATATAATTTTTTAATATCATTTTCACTGTAAAATTATAAATCTATTTTATTCCAGTAATGTGAATCACTTTTTAGAATATTGAGAATTACAAGCAAACCCAAAAGTAAAACATCCAGATTGGATAAATGAGAATTCAGGAGAATTTATTTTCATTTTCATGAAAATAATGCAAAACGCGTTAATGGTCCTAAAAGAAACTAATTTCTTTGTGCAAAATATAATTTTCTTCTTTTTCTTTTTTCTTTTATTGGTTTTTGTGTGAAATAACCTGGGCAAGTTTTCATGAAATTCACGCTCATATATTAGAAGATTTTACAATCATGTTTTTTTTATTTTTTTTTTATTTATTTTTTTTTTATAAATTGTTTAAATAGGTCCAATACTGATCAATTTTATGTGGTAAATGTTGGTAGTCCAGCATTTGGAGAAAGAGCTGCAGAATAACGCTGCATGCAGAAAGCCGCTCCATAATACGAGGAGTTGATGTCGAAATGCCTCAGCAGTTTTCAATTTCCGACAACACATAGAAACAGCCAAGACCCCGAGCCAGCTATTATTTCCCACACAATCATCAGCCCCATACAAACCCTCTCCTGTGACAATTTTCAAAGCCTCTCCAATATCACTGTGCCGTGCACCTACTTACAATTGCCATCAATTAGCTTTGTGTATTAATGTTCCGCTTTGCGGCATTGCTACGATGCAGCATAAAGATGCTGTCACTCGAAGGTGCATCGCTCATTTGCGAGATAAGGTAAAACAAATTGCCCCATTGTTTTATGCCGCAGCACCGGTGCAGATAGGTTTCAAATAGAGGCTGTCACAAAGCGAACACCAAGCGTTTTGAACAATAGATCAGAGAGATTTGTCTAAGCTGCGCACAGGGGTCGGATCCTTCATAATCCACCTCGACCTCTAACGCTTTCCTCACGGACACTTAGTCTTTTGAGGCTGTATTCATATAACCTTGCTGTATGACTAAGTCGTTAGGTCAGACTGACCCGTGTGACTGATGTTCTCTTTTCAACGTATACGTCCCATCGGACTGGGCCCTCCTGTGTACGGCACTACAGATAGAGGTCAGATAGTTTTGATTACAATGCCCTGCTCTGTTCACGATACTATCTGCCTTTTACCTGAGAGGAAGCTCTTTCGCATCATTCATCTTTGCTCTTTGAGTAGCTCTGGTAAATAGTACACATTGTGTTTGTTTTCTCTCCGGGGGAAGATGGATTTAATAAATCTTTGTGATATACTACTTGTCTTATCATCGGCAAGTACCTCACTCAACCTTTTAGCAGGAAAGGAAAAACATATAAGTAAGCCAGAGTCAATAATAGCATGTCACAAGTGTTTCTCTCAGCGGCGGTAGCAGAGGTTTGTTTGCTCTGACCCTGTTTGGAGACATATGAATCTATAGTATAGCTCTCATACTCTAATACAGGATTAGTACAAGCTGTACCAATGTGGTGCCCATGTCATGAACAACTGAAGTTTGCCTGTTGAAGACCTCAAAGCGATCCCATTGGCTGAAAGAACTTTGAATAGTTACTCAAATGGTGGACCTCGGCTTAGTTCCATCCGGACCGCGTGACATAATTGCGCCATTTTACCGTTTCTACAGATTAAAGTGAGCAGCGTGTCAAAACAAAGGAGCGGTTCGCACCACAAGCGCTTGGGGTCGTTTACTGTAATGATCTTTCAGCGCTACATCCTCTAATATTTTCATCTAGAGCCAAACTTGCTTTATTCAAGATATTTCCGCTCCATGCCCGTTGCTTTCTCCCAATAAAGACGTAAAGCGACGCGGTTATTTTAACAACAGCAGAAACACAGTGAGCAGAAAAATACTTTTTAGTATTTCAACATTTTTAGTCAAGATACTTTTGCTAAAACGCTGCAGTAAATGAGAATGCAGCAAAATACAATTCCTACTTTTATCCGTAATACAGATAACTCCAACCGTTTAACTAAACAGGTTTGTGACAACTAAGTTAACGTGGCACCTTCTAGGTGTTTTTTTTTTTTTTTTTCTTCTCATATTTAGCTTTATTAAGTGTATTTCATAATAAACAATGTTATAATTGGGAAAATTATTTAGAGATGACAAGGGAAAACAAAAAAATCTGAAATTACTTGTTAGCCTAATTTTATTTTGTGCTCATGATGAGAGTTTTGCTTATTAGATTATGTACGTTGTTTTTAGTAGTTTTTTTTACTCTGAGCAAAATATAAAAATGGCCCATACTTTTCTTAAGAGGTAAACCCTGCACCCCCAGTATGTTTTCTCAGACCCAAAGCCTTCTATGTGCCATACATGTTAACGTAAATAAATAAATACATAAAAATAGCCCGATAAAACATTTGATCTGACCTTTTATATCCATATCCAGTTGGGAAAAATGTTTACTTTTTTTGGTAAATATTGGTAAAAATTCTTAGACATCACTGCTTTGGCTCTCGGGGCCCAAGATTCTCGTCTTTGATGACTATTTTGAGTGTTTAAGATTTTTTCTCTTTTACAAAGTACTACGGCTGCCCCGATGGAAATGTATAACTGATCCAAAAAAGTATTTTCCAGACCTCCGCTGGGAAGGAAATATAGAGACTGGACCTCTTGGAACTTTAATTGAATACCCATGCTCTATGCAATGCCTGATTAAAAATTCCAATGAAATGATCTATGCCAGGGGTTCAGGTGCGATTGATCAGGGCTGGAGCTGAACTTTGCAGGAAGGTAGATCTCTAGGAACAGGATTGGGCACCCCTGATCTATGCCGGCTGAAGTATTTTAATACGACTTTTAACCGAATTGTTCATGACGCCAGAAACTGAAATGACAATCTTTTAATCTCATGCAGGAAAGCACATTTCAGTTTGGTTTCATACGGCGAGTTTTTAAAATTCAGTGCATTTAAGCGCATAAGCATATAATTATTTATTGAGTTTCGTGTTATGATGTATGCATATGCCCAGTCATAACCAGCTCTGTTGGGCAGAAAAGCTGGAGGAAATCAAATATTAGCGTGAGGTCCCTCGTGATGTGATAAGATCGCCTCTAATGATGAAGCGCCTTTGACTACATCCCCCACCAAACAAAACCGCGTGTTAGGACTGCCTCACTCGCTACGGCTCAGCAACTTTGCCAAATATGAAATATTTATTTTGAGCTCAGAAAAAAAAGGAGTGACTCTTGTGAGAACCGTCAGAAATACTGTGCACATGAAAGATGCTCTTTGCTTTTAAAGCTCAAGTAATCTTTACAAACCCCGGTCATGTTCAATCATGGAAATAATAACTAAATCTGTCTAAAAAGAGAATCCTCGCTCATTAAACACGCCTTTTGTGACAAAAGATGTCAGAAATCGAGATTTGATGTAGTCCTAAAGCTCCTAAATGACTCTTATGACAGTAAACCAGGCCGTCTGTATCCAACATGCGTACGTTTCCCCTCAGGCGGCGTGCTGAGATGCCAGACAGCTGTAAGGAATATGTATTTGCATGGGTATCCGTCTCCATGCTTCACGCTGACGCCTCTTGTGAAGATACAGAGTTTCATCAGTTTTCTTTGTCAGACTCCATTGTAATTCCAAACCAGGTACGGGGAGGAAGGGAGCTTTAAACATTAAATCAATGAGGGCTACGGACACCAATCTATGGAAAAAAGAGGGTGGGGGGAAAATCAAAATTTGAGGCAGTTGCGCAGGGACCATCTCATTTAGCCGGAGCTCAGAGGCATGCCAAGATTAATATACCTCGCCTATTTGGTTGCATATTGCATATCCCTCCTCGACTCAAGTCTGTCTGGGCCAGCGGGCCCCACAGTAGCACAGATCATTTTTAAAGCGCTTCATTATTTCACCAACCAATCTCTCTCTCTCTCACCCAGGTCTCTCCATTGATTTAATTAGTGTGCAGAGAGAAACTGTGCGTTTGAGATGTTACATGATCTCTATTATGTATGCTGGAGCATCATTTGGTAATCTGCACCATGTCGGCTTTCTTTATTGGCCGGCGGTGAGGTGGACTCCCGAGGAGCCTGTTGTCTGACGGCCACCGTGACCATGATAAAGTATTGGTGGGCTTTAGAGTCCTTGCTTTTCATTTTTATTTTATTCATTAATTTGCATGTGCGCACATAATACGGACTGTGTTTCATCAGGGCCGGCTGGAGAATCGGATAAATTCCGAGATTCAGCGGACGGACCCTTGAGGAACACCATTGCGCAGAGACAGTGATTAATGCACACGACTTACCTACACTTTATTAATACTTAAGGCAACACTTCATCATGTTTCAGCAAAAATTAGTGTTTTTTTCTCCCTGCAGATAGATTCGTAAGAACAGCTGTGAGCTTAAACACATGTGGGTCCATGATTTGGTCAAGAGAGGAGGAATGCTGAGCGAGTTTTCCAGGCTGAACGTGTGTAGCATCTGCCTGTATGGCGTGCTGGCAGAGTTTCTGAAACAAAATGAAATGAGCTAATCAGTTTGTGCCATGCTTAATTTAATCTACCCAGTGCCGCGCTATCGATTTGATTTTTGACTCCTGATTTGCGAAAAGCAGAAGAATAATGTCATATAGTAATGAGGTTGTGTTATTAAACTGGTGCAGCTACTGAAAGGCTCTTACAAGTGTTTTTTTTTTTTTAATTATTTATATTTTATAAATGAGTTGATGTATTACACAACTTTAAACTAGTTGAGGCTGATGTAAACCAAAAGAGCAGACAGAAACCATGCAATGTTTTAATACTAGGGGTGTTACGAGACGGTTAGCTGGCTAGATGAGACATTTGAGATTGAGTTCACGAGAACGAGACGAGACAAGATTTTTACACAGTATTTTTAAGAAATCCTCAATGATGAAATACATGACTAGAAAAATAGTCTGCTGGTGCATTTAAAATGTTTTAACAAATCATCTTGTAATGAATGTCATTTCGGTTCTACTTCTTGAGTATGAATTATTATATGCAGTAAAAGCAACAATACTCAAGCACTGTAAAAGGTTTTGCCACAAACTCAACTGACTGGCTTCTCTTCAGTATAATTTTATATGAGTCTCTTCAGACCTTAGAAGTTAGAACTGTACATGATTTATGAGCCTCTACAACTTTTGACCTCCTAACTGAACTCCTTTCCACAGATTGATCATAGAAATAAAAACAGTATAAATACAAATGAATAACAGTTTTCTCTTAGTCTCATTAAGTGCAAACAATAAGTGCAACCATAATCAAAGTACTCTCTTAATATTCAAAGTGCAAATAGACCAAATTTTTCTTCAAGCATGATACAGAGCTAAGAGATGGTTACAACTACACAGCCCAGCCTTAGATAGCTTTCATATTGGGAGATATTTGCATGCATCAGGGAGCCGCATTTTACTTTTGCTTTCACGATCACGCGTACTTTGTAAATAAGGAGCGGCGGTGATGAGCGCGCATTCTACAAGATATGACATTTGTCAGATGCTTAGGCTCTGTTGTGCAATGAATCCTCTGCCATGGTCTTGTCAGTCATCTCGTCACTTACTCTCGTCACGTGATCAGTGAACTCTGATTCCTGCTGCACTACGTACGACTCTGCAGCTCGTGTTTGATGAGCTGGATGAGACTGAAGTGACCCTTATCCGACTGAATTAAATGGTTTTTATTTCTATAAAAAGCAAAATGACAGTGGAGGCATAATGTAAACATAGTGGTGGCATATTCTATCCTAATTTCACCCTCACACTCCGTCATGGCAATAACGCAAGACAGCTTTTCACCTCGATGAAAAATCTCGTCACACCCCTATTTAATACAGGTAATGAAATAATTGTTTTTTTACTTGGACTTGTTGAAGAGAGGTGTGCTATTTTCTAAGCAATGAGACTTTCGTAAGCAGGACTTTAGACTTATGTCGAAGGAGGGACTCACATTGTATCTAGTGACCAGAATACCAGAGAGATTAAAGGCGGGCTCTTTGCACTCAGGTCAGTAAGCAACAACCTACAACACGCTTGAAACCACATAGCAAACTGCCATTCCAAGTTGGTCCTAGTAGATTGTGCATGTCTTTGTGGTTCAAATAATATACCAATTAAAATCCAGCGTGAAATGCAGCATGTTGCTTCGTGCATTAACTTCAGAGCTAGGGAAATCTGATTATGTTTGAACGTGACGTATTTTGGTGCATATTGTGTGTTCAGCAGGTCCGTTTTGGCAGTAGAGATGAACTGAGAAACAGACAGAGATGAAGTGGTATGGAGAAGCAGCAGTAGATACCACTGGGTTGCGAGTTAGAAGCCAGACCAATATAAAACCTCATTACTGTCGCGTCATGGAAAATGTGTGCACTTTACACTCCATCTAGCAGCACTTTTGCTGGATAAGCACTGTTCTTGTTTGGCCCTTTGTAAAGGCCTGTTTCATTAAGGGCAGTTTTCAGCACCATCCTTTTAGTACAGGTGACACCTGCTGCCATCACCTCTAAACTTTTTCTTTGTCTTGGAAACCCATTCAAGTACTGCGTGTCTGTCAAAGATGGTTTATTAGATGGTTTATTCAGTCAGTCTCTTCTGATCTGTTCAGAGAGTCATTAGCTGTGTTTGAAAACCTGGCGAGCTGCCTCACTTCCTTCTCCCTACATAGGAAGCATTCAAAACCAATAGAAACATAGATCTGGAATGCTCTACAATAGGAATCAACTATGTAGAGAAATAATTTCAATACAGGTCACACTAGAGGCCTGTTTACACCTGGTATTAAGATGCGTTTTGGTTGATCGGATCACAAGTGCACAATGCTAAATACGGTTGTTAACAGGGTCTAAAACGTTTTAAGCTTGTCCACTTTCGACCACTTCCAGAGGTAGTCGAAAACACATACAACTGGATTGCTTTAGTAGTGTAAACACTCATGTGTTGTGTCTTTTTCTATGCAATGTTTGCTTGTGTTTTGAAGGTACTGTGATGCAGAAGGAGGCACTTTTCATAGTCACCGTCAATGTCTTTGTAACGCAGTTCGTATATACGAGAAGGAGGCTGGAACCGGCGAACGTTCACAAACACTTTAATATATAAAATACACCAACAACAAAATGAAAGTACAACAAACATATATAACATAACATAAAATCCAGGCCTGGTCCTCTCTCGTCCTTCACTGTCGTCGCTCCTCCTTTTATGCTTCCGAAGCTCCTCCGTGAGAGATACGAGACCGGTGCCAAGCGCAGGTGACGCTCTTTAACAATCACACCACCGGCCTCGCGCTGTTCCCTCACGGCTCTCGCCCTGCCCTGCTTGTCACATACCCCCATCGCCCCTCGCAGGCCAGGGGGTACCCACGAGACTGCGCTCTACTTCCCCTGGGAGCCAGTCTCGGCGGCCGCAGCACCTGGGGGTAAGGACAGATGAGACAAGAGAAAAGGAGACGGAAGCACAAGGAGCGACAGAGACGAGAGAGGGAAGAGAGGGAAAAAAAAAGATCTTGGTCCGGTTCCCGGACACACTGCCACTCGGTCCTTAGCCAGCCAAGAGGCTCTTCCTCGCGGTGCCATGTGATGGTACTGGACGCTCGGTGGACTGCTCGATCCTCCTCTGTCCCCTGGTGGCCGGCGATGGCTCCTCCGGCTGCCCAGCCGGCAGCGAGTCCTCTGCTCCCTGCTCCTCCCCTTCATGGTGGACGGCAGCAGGCTCCGGCCCACGGCGAATGGCGGCGACTCCTCCACTCCCTCTCGGACGGCAGCCACCCCACCTCGACCCAGGAGCACAGCAGCGAGCTCTCCGTCCCACCTGCTGTATGCTCGTTCCTGCAATCGCCCCGCCCTGCTTGTCACAGTCTTTCTCTTTGGAAATTGAATCTCTCATTGAAGGCAAAGACTGAAGGCCATAAATGCATACAGTCTGAGCCTTGATGGTGTCGTGAAGGCATGGTCAGCATAGTGCAGAAATGATAATTTCACGTCTTCAAAGAAAGACTCCAAGGAAAATACAGTACTGAAAAAGCAGCAGTCAGTCCTGAATTGCAAATGTATCTCTGGTACACACAGCGCACACACACAAACAACATTACCAAGCAAGACATTAAAAAACATGTCCTTGCATAAAATTTGCACCAATAAAAACTGCAGATGCAGAAAATGCAACTGAAAAAAAGGTCAGCGGCATAAACTGGCTGCAATTATAACAATACCGGCTGAAAAACCAGTCGGCACTCGGCTAATTAGCCAACAAACAAAATCTCTCCTGAGTCTGTATTTAAAACAGTGTCTGTGCCCTGTGCTCTAGTGTGTTAGAATACCAGATATACTCAGAGTTTTGTCTGGGTGTGCACAGACTGGCAGACTGCTACGCACTTGTCTGCAGTTGAAAAATACAAATAAATAAATAAATAAAAATAATAAAAAATTGAGATGATCGTGCCAGCCTCAGGCCTTAAAAGCATCCCGCCGAGTTTGGCAACTGGCACTCAGCACCGCTCCAATTTTAGATGGAGCTGCTCTTTGCCCAGTCTTTCTGAGGGACATTGGAAGCATTGAAGTGTTGGATAAAGATCACATGCTGGATGGATTGGTAGGAAACTTATTCTTTATTAAGCACAATGCATAGCCATGTTCTAATGATTATTTACAGGTATTGAGTGTCACTTGCACTGGCAACCTTTGCAGCAGGGCTGTAACCACCATAGACATTGAGGGGGACAAGACCACCCCAATAATTAGAAATGGCCAAATTGTCCCCCCCAATATTTGATGTTGCTCTGCTGTACTCTATTATGCACCGCTCTGTTTGTTGTTAGGATGAAAAAAAAAAAGTTTTAAAAGTAACGTTTTAGGCTGGTCTGCCTCAGCGGTCTAACAGCGCTCATCACTGTCAGAATGAGTGAGCTGGCCAATCAAATCAAAGAAGGCGGGGCTTACTGTTCACAGAAGTGCAAATTCCAATGCAACGCTTTCGTTTTAGCAGTGGAAGAGTACGTGGCGAGTAAGTAGCTAAACATTAATATTTGACGACTGTTTTATGATTGAAATATTCAGCGATTGACAGTAATATTCAGTGTTGCAAACTACTCAACATTTTTATGAAATTTCGCCATTTTGAATTGAAAACATGCTATTATTTGATTAAAATATGACGAGACAAGAAATGTTTTGCGTTTTTGACATATTAAAAGACAAATAAGAGTGAATATATTTTTTAAAAAATATTTTTTGCAAATAGGCCTAGTTTAAATTTATTACTTAATAACGTTTACTGTTCTTATTTCTTTTTTTGTTATTTCCTTAAATCCCTTTTAATCTTTTAATTATTTAATTCCTTTTAATAATAATAAAAAAGTTCAAGACATGGTTACGGCCTTGCTCTGCAGATCTGTTGAGAATTATAAATCCTGTCGAAACTATTTTGACTTTAAGGTTTAATAATATTATTATGATTTATAGAATGAGAAAAAAGGCTTTTGGTTTAGCATTAGAAGGTTATTTGCACATTTTGAATTAGTGGCTGTTCACATAGGATTTGTTCTCATATTCAGAAACATCTAGACGTAGTGCAGTGAAAGCTGACGGCATCATAAATTAAGTTTTCTTTTTTCTAAGCCAAATGAGTTCACACTGTGCAAAAGGCCTAGAATAGTCCATACGCCAAATTAAAAATGGCGTGGCTGTTGAGATTACGAGTAGTGTGCTTAGTTTGCGCAGATAAAATCCCCGCCTTGGTCATAAATTGTATTACTGGCTCTGGGATGCTGTTCTCTAATTGGATCCTTGTAATTGGGCAAGTGGAGCTAAACAGCCGGATTCCTGTTTGTTTATACCTCTCCCCCATATTAGTAACGTGCTGCGACTCCTCAAACAGGCTGAGGGGTCACTAGCATCTAGCCAAAGGCATAATTAGTCACTCATTCTTAGCATATGCCTCACTAGTAGCCCTGGCCAATTATTCATGATTAACTCGAGTCACAGTGCGAGCGGCTGATTCATGCCTGCCCACACCGGCTCACTATCTGAAAGATTCAGAGCAGAGAAGGAAAAAAAACAACCAAAACAAAGCCTATAGTTTTTTGAGGAGATGAAAGAGGAGCCCTTGATGCGAGGGGCATTCAGCCTGCCAAGTGTCTGTCAAGTTTCTCAAGCACCCTGCAAAGTGTGAGAAAATTGGTAAAGAAGAATAAAAAAACACTTTCGGCCCAAGATTCATGGTGTTTGAAAGAAAACTGAGACCCTAATCTGAAAATAAGTGCTAGGAGATGAGATGGAGAGGAAGAAAGGTGAATAAGAAAGACCCATCGGATACGTTCCGTATTGAATTTTCTTGACTTTGATCCGACTGATAGATATAGTTTAATTAAATCTAAATGGATGTCTCACCCTTGACTTGTCAATAATAGTAGTTCTGTTTTTAACATTATGCTGGGGAAAAAAACATACGGACAAACTGTATTGAAAAGCGTTTGAAAAGATATATGTCAAGGTAGTGAAAAGTATGGGATTTTAATGATTAGCCAAATGCTTAAGGGTTAGAAACAGCTACTTAAGACTCAGGCGTCAATGTGTTATCAGACCTGGGCTGTAATAAAATCGTGACTTCATTATTGTTATGAGAGCTTGTTCCACTTTCATCATGAGGCTCTAGCTGTGCGCCGTTCTGAATATCTATTTAACTGACACCTTCAAGTAATAATTCAGTTGTTTCAGTCAGTTAGAATGTTTAATTGCAACCTCACATTATTTATAACATGCAGATATGCATATATAATTATGATATTATGATGTCTGTATATCTGCAAATGGAAATTTATCTGAATCGCAGCATGCTGAATGAGTTGCACTAATATGAAACCGCTTTCTCAACCCGTTTTACAGCTGTAATGTGTCGTATTTCTGAGTGAAACGATATTCAACAGTAAAAAAAAAAAAAAAAAACTGAAAAAATCCTGAACCTGATTCTATCAATCTGGAAGTTATTTGATTGATGAAAGTGGACATTACACACCAGAATGGACCCAGATTTGAATTCAAGTTTGCAGTGCTACTGAACACCCACTTTTGGGAAAGATTTTTAACCAGGACGTTGAAGCTGAAAGTCAAGTTCACCCTCCATAGCGTAACACAAATATTTGCTATTATTACATAACCTTTAGTAAATTAACATTAACTATTACAATAATAGTTACTGCATTATTGTAAAATTTTAGAAAGGCTAGAAAGCCTAAAATGCTTAAATGGTTATTTGATTTGACAATTTTCATATATTTTGATGAAAGATTATGAAAAAAATTTTATTTCATTAAAACAATGTGCACTGATGAATGAGACTAAGAACATGTATTAAGAAAGTAAATGGGGTCGAATGGGGTCACCTTTAAAGGCCCATATATATAAAGGATGTGCATTAGACTTGACTTGTTCCATTTAGGTGTGTTTAGAAACCAATGACATGGCCATTTCACATAAGGCTTTTCAGCTCTGGTGATCAGCAGAGCGGTGGTCCAACACCCCTCTGTGCTCTGGGACAAAGGTCTGGACTCCTTCGCATGCAACAGAGCCCAAACGGCCATGCATCATTTCCAGGCGATATCCCCCATGTTCTGATCATCCGTGCTACTTTATAGGGAAAGACACGATCCTGTAACCTTGACAGATTGTAGCTTTTGCACAAATGGACCAGAACTGTTCATGCAAACTGATGTGAAATCACTCAGAGTGTACTTTCTTAATACTAATTTCAGTTGCACTTATTTTAAGGTGACATAGTTACATTGTACTTAATCAGTAAGTACTGAGTAATATTAATTAACTACATATACTCAGTTACGGTTAGGGTTTGGTTTAGGGTTAGTTACTTGTAATTATGCATAATTTACTGTTATTACTATAGTATATGCAATAACATGTAACTACGTCACCTTAAAATAAAGTGTTACACTAATTTCTGATCTTATTGTGCATGATAGATCAGTGCATGATATTTTTGAAAATGCTGGTTAACAATAATAGCAAATAGATTAGGAAAGTTAGTATTTATGCAAAGGGTGAACTTGACTTTCAACCTCCATAAACAAAAAGCCAAAAAAAAAAAGTGTTTTAGGAGGAAAAAATGTCACTTTATGAAAGTAAAATGGGTTGTAAATGTGTTTAGTTTGGACTTTTAAAGGGATAGTTCACCCAAAAATGAACATTTGATGTTTATCTGCTTACCCCCAGGACATCCAAGATGTAGGTGACTTTGTTTCTTCAGTAGAACACAAATGATGATTTTTAACTCCAACCGTTGCGGTCTGTCAGTCGTATAATGCATGTCAATGGGAACTCCATCTATAAGAGTCAAAAAACATGCACAGACAAATCCAAATTAAACCCTGCGGCTCGTGACGACACATTTTTGTCCTAAGACACGAAACGATCGGTTTGTGCGAGAAACCGAACCGTATTTATATCATTTTTTACCTCTAAAACACCACTATGTCCAACTGCCTTGCGCATCCGGTTGGTGAGGTCTGAACGCGCTCTGACAACGGAAGTGATGTCTCGCACTCGTTGAAGTATAAGCGCGAGACATCACTTCCGTCATCAGAACGCGTTTTCAGACCTCACCAACCGGATGCGCAAGGAAGTTGGACATAGTGGTGTTTTAGAGGCGAAAAATGATATAAATACTGTTCGGTTTCTCACACAAACCGATCGTTTCGTGTCTTAGGACATCAATGTGACGTCACGAGCCGCAGGGTTTAATTTGGATTTGTCTGTGCATGTTTTTTGACTCTTATAGATGGAGTTCCCATTGACAAGCATTATACGACTGACAGACCGCAACGGTTGGAGTTAAAAATAATCATTTTTGTGTTCTACTGAAGACACAAAGTCACCTACATCTTGGATGCCCTGGGGGTAAGCAGATAAACATCAAATTTTCATTTTTGGGTGAACTATCCCTTTAAGGCAGTGGGTCATTACACAGCACTGGACATTGGCAATTAACTGCATGCATTTTGCATGTGTCTAAAGTGAAGTTTCAGGTCCAGCCTTGAAAGGAAAAGTGAGAGCGTCATTATATAGATGGTGAATTCCTGCCGACAAACATCCATTTTCTCTGTCATTTGTAGAGGAGAAGGGTAGCAAGAGAAAAAAACAATTGTATTTTGACCTGACACCAACTCCCAGATGAGAGCTGTCATTTCCTTTAAGGTCACGGAGAAATATGGGATACAGGCAAGTAGTTATTTGAGTTAGGAGATCGAGAGCTTGCTTTTTGTCACCGGTGTCTCTCCAGACACTCGAGCCACGTGCTTCTTTCCGTGCCCGGTGCCGCCCGGTCCGGGCTGCTCGGGACCCAGCGGGGAACGGGGGATGTGACACTGACAAAGCTATCTAAGGCTAGCACCATCCGTCATCCCCTCCCGTTTAGCATGAGCTATCGCACAGTCCAAAAGATGTCAGTGAACCTTATCGCCAAGGAAACCTCTCAATAACTTATTCATGATTCGCAAGGCAATTGCCCGGGCTGCTGTTTCACTTGGCAAAGTAGTCGACATTGACAAAACATTCAAGGAACGCTCGACTCGACCTGTATCCGAAGTGCTCCGGTTGGCGCCGGATATCCATCTGGTCGAAATTCTCAGCACGCTCCCCTTAGGAGGCTTTCATAGCAGGTGATGGGTTTAAGATTCTTGGCAGGGAAGCATTTTAAGAGCAATAGTGGCTGTCACCAGACAATTTCCCTTGTGGTGGGTCTGCATCTTAAAGCATTAAACCAAATGACTTCTTGGTCTGGTTCAGACAAGCTGTTTGAGCAATGGCACCGTTCGAATATTTACACTTTAATATAGAAGCTCATCTCGGGGTCTGCACTGACCATGGGGACGTCCCGCAGATGCTTCTCTCTTTAATGTTCGTGCTCAATTAAAGGCTTTTGATTGAACGAGGCAAGGCGCTGGATACTCGATTGCAATCACATATGCAAAAGCTGTCAGAGATATGAAGCGCTTCCCTCACGCTGTGAATTATATTGTATGCTCTTTGCATTTTATGAGTGCCGTGCCCATAATGCATTGTGCTGTTATAAGTAAATATATCTGGAATGACCTTTCTCTACACGTCAGAGTTGGGACCACTGAGAATGCTTATTAGCTCACTCCTTGTGTTTTTTTTCCCCCCCTTTTGCTCTTCGAAAGGTCCCGCCAGGGTGAAAGATGGAGAAAATAGATGAGTGCAGAAAGAGAGAGAGACTTCACCAGCTGTGTGCCTCAAACCCATTTAGTTCCAAGACGATGATGGTTTTTCATCGAATTCCCTGACCTGCCTCGGAATTGTCACTTTCCCCTCTAGCTACACAGAATTTGCCAGGATGTAGTGACTCCTTTTTTTCTCCTGACATAAGTTGTGTGGGTCCTTATATCCTCAAATGGGCTCATTGTCCTTATTACACTCTGTGACAATTTTGGATTTGGTTTGCAAGTATAATTTTGTTTGTGTATGACAGGATTGTGTGAAATTCAGAACTGAGAAATTGGCTTCCTTTCAATTCATGAGTGTAAATTTAAATTGAATGGGCCAAACCCCACATGTAGTTGAATTGGAATGACGGAAAGTGGAATTGACTGAAATGCAATTTAAAGACGTTCAAAGAAGTTAATTTTAATAAATAATAAGAAAATTGTACTGAAAAATAAATAACAAAATACAGATTTCTATTGGTAGCATTTCAAACATTCGCCTTTGTATCATAATGCCTATAAACCTTTTGTTTTGACACGTTTGTAGTTAAAAATCAGTTAAATTACTTTTGAATTTCAAATGTCCTTATTCAAATTTGAATTGGAATTCTGCATCCTACATCAGTTCAAATTAAAATTTAATTTAATTCAAATTTAAAAAACGTTCTCAGTTTAGTTCTAAATGGTGCACAACCCTGCAGCCAGTTGCATAACCTGCTTAGACTAGTCTTACAAGTTGGTCATCTATATTTTTTTCTTTAAAACTGGTCATCAATTGTGACCCGCGCTGGCAAAATGAGTCGCAATGAGCAAATTTTCAAAAATGAGTTATTGTTATTCTGGTAAAAAACCTTCAAAATGATACATGATTTGTTGGAATCCTACAAAAAATGACTGAGCTACACCTGTTTGAAGTCAATAGAGTCAGTTTTGAGAAAGTCAATTTTGAGAAAAATCAAGTTAAAGTTTTCTTAAGGTTCCAAAACAAAATCATCTAGCATTCTCATGCCATCGAGAATTTGCAATGAATATTCACAAAGTTGGAATGCTGCTCTTTACAACGATACCAAACTTGTGCTGAGGGAAGTGCTAATAGTCGAGAAGCGAGCAGAGAAAAAGGGCATTTTTCATGGTCAAAGGAAAAGTACTCCTCTCAGAAAACTTACAAATAAAGATACTTTTAGATGTTTAATTGCTATTTGGAGCATTGGGATCGCTAGATGAACTCATTAACTCATTTTTGTGAAAACCTCAAATTCAACCAAAATTGACATTTTTCTCTTGTTTTGCCTGTAGCTCGAAATTAGCCTGTGCGCATTCCTACTCATTTTGCCAGCACGGGTCACATTTTTTAAAGTCGGTTACATAAAAATGTAAATTGGTTCAACGTAGATTGGATTGTAGTTCAGTTCTGCACATGCAGCATGGGTTTAAAGTTTTCAATAGTGAATCCATTTCTAGAATTCAGTTGTCAGTTCCATAAATGAGCGAACTCTGCGTGTACAGAACGAGATTAAGCACTGGTTCTGGAGGGGTGACAACTGTATTTAGCTGCAGTGTGTACGTGACCTGTGTGCATGTGTGCAATACTTCACTGCTGTTTGCTCTACTTCAACTTCAAATTCCCACAGTCCTAGTTTCACTGTGTTCGAGAATCTGCTCTCTGACGCAACTCTCCTCCGTCTGTTGCGGCTGAGCGTCCCGTGGCGTCTTCCCTTCCTCCTCGTGTCCCAGTCCCAGTCCTTCCCGGAGCAACACAACACGCTGTTCCCTTCCATGCTGAGATCACAGCCCCCCCAGCCACAAACCCCACCGCTGCGTATTTCCCTTCCTACCTGTGAAGTGAATTCCCTCCAATGGCACGTAAGGTAATAGAGGACATCCTTTCTTCCCCCTAGGCCTTCTCTCTGTTCAGTGTCATTGCAGTGAAAGTCTTCTGAGAAGAAGCAAACAGCTACGCTCAATGTGGTTGAGCATGATAAAGACACTGACACACTCGTTGCAAGCCTTCCAAGTGCTGTGATAAGAGAGAAACAGATATTTGTTTGACCAATATTATTTACAGTTTTCACACTTTTCAATCAGATTTATCTACCGATAAATGGCACCATTTTGTGGGTCTCTAAAGAATGGCATTAGCGTTTTTGCTCACCAGCCACTGTGGCTAGTGGTTTTCCAAAGTTACTAGCCACTCAGTATTTTCAATTTTGACATCAATACCATAGGGAAAAACTGCCATATAGATATTTTTAATATTATCTCATAATTTGCCAGCAGGTATATTAGGCTGCTGTCACTTTAAGACCTGACGCACGGATCCATTATACTGTTACACATGCGTTTTCTTTCTCAACTGTTTACGTTCATTTAAAACAACTGACTGTGAATACTTTGACTGTTTAAGCGCAATTAGCAGCGAAAAAGAACTCAATTTAGTACTGAGAGGCGGCTTTATGTGTGCGCACTTTGGGTGTGAGAACAAAATCTGCGGGAATGAGTAAAATTATGTGCAATACTTGCAATCCCATGCCGAAATTCATGCCCTGTAACACCAATAATGTTCATCCGGAGCAAATGAAACGAGTGAATGAGGGGAGACAGGTTTGTGTGTCAACTTGCTGTCGGAGAGATGAGAGAGAGAAAGAGCAGCTGCGTATCTATTCTGTGGAAAATGAGTATTGGAAGGGTTTCAGATATTTCAGTATCGATATGTATTGAAAAAGTGATATTTTTGACAACACTACATTGCACTTAGTTTATTATTTCAGATGCCTTTTTAAAAGGCTACAAATGAAAAAATGTACTGTATATATTATTTAACCTGTGTTACACGCCACTGCTGAAATCCACCCGCATTTGGCAGTATGGCGAGTGTTAATGTCAAGCTCTGGGCACCAGAACTTATTTAATGTATTGTTTGCATAATTACTTAACAGCCGTTTGATAAATAATAGCCATTCATTATCAAGCAAGAAATGTGTGGCTTAATAATTAGACCCAGATCAAAGAAAATAAGCAAGTATTTTGCAAAACAATAGGCAAAACTTATTATATAATATAAAATTATTATTATTATTTATGCCATTATATACATTTCTTGCATATTGTTTTGTCAAAATATTTTATTCTAAATGCTCACAAATCTATTTTTTTTTGTTTTGTTTTTTATTGCAGAACAGAACATGGTCAACATATATGACACAAATGAACTATATACAAAGTATATAGTTGCATAAGTAAAATAAATAAATAAATAAACACAAATCTATTCTTAAATTATCATCACCAATAATAATAATAGTAATAATGAAAAAAATACTTTTCATAAAGCGTATTGTTGTCTAATGATTACCTAGTTGTTGTGGAAAAGAGCAGAAATAAAAATTATTAAAAATTATTTTTGCATTTTGGCTATTGGACAGTTATACAAGAATAATCTGTATCTGTATTGGTCAAAAAAGCGATATCTGTTGATCTGTAGTTGAGTTGCTGGGGGTGGAAATCTGCACAGGAAATTTTTACACTTTTTGACTCGCTCACCTCTTGTAATGAATAGGATATGATCGTTTGCATGGTCTTGTTGTTTTGCTACTTGATTAGGCTTTGGTGCATTCTCTCATCATCATGTCACATTAACACAGTGTTTAGCTTAATTAGCCTAAGTGTGGGGAGGGGGGGTGTTAAAAATGAGTCACCGGTGGGAAAAAAAATGATGTCCACATTTAGAGACAAGTAATTAAGAAAACACTGGGTTTCAAAAATAGGCTTGAATGAAGCGCTTATGGAGCTAAACAAGTGCACCTAATTACATGCTCACAAGGTGTTCATGGCAACATAGCGTTGTTATGGAAACACAGAAGTCTGCTCTGTATCCATGGAAAAAACTGACCCCAGCATTGTGCTGGAGGGCATTTCCTCATCAACACAGATACCTGATGTGTGTGTGGGCATTCGTATTTACGTTATGGTATTTTTATAACCGTATAGATATTTTTCCTAGGGTGAATCTCACTAAACCTGTCAAGAACATATATGTTTGGGTCATATTTCACCACAAAATGGAAGAAAAAAGATTTGACTTATTTTTTCAGGGCCATTAAGAATATTTTCCGTCATGACATTAGATTACAACAGTTAAATTCTCACTATCCTGATGCCTAATGTGACTAATGTGGGGAAAAAAAAAAAAAGTAAAGTGTTTATATGCCTTAGTAGTATTTGTTCTACTGCCTTTAATCAAATACTTTACATATAGAAAGACTGAGAATGATGAATAATGAGAATGATAATTCATCCAGATGCATTGCTGTAAAGTTTAAATTTGAAGGTTTAAATATGCTTAATTATCAAGATAATAATGTCACAATGCAAAAATAGACTTCATTTGTATGCTGAAAAAGCAATCAATTTCCTGTTATATAACACATATTCATAATTTGAAATGAAATTGTAAACTAGACATGTTTTCGAGAGGAATAGAGGCTGTAGCTCGAAAGTCTTAAGTCCACCTATCCACTCAGATAATGGATAAAATAGAGAAAAATAGATCAGAGCATAAATTGTTAACAGGGGTCTGTCAGGGACAGCGAAGCAGTCAAACTGGCCTACTAACAAGCTTTCCCTCACCATTCATTTGCTCTCATCTCTTCTTCATCTCTACTCACCTCCATTATACATGAGCCCTCTTATGAAAAAGTCATAAACGGCAGGAGTGGTTTCTCCACGCACAATCTCGCACCACACCGCCTGCCTTGCAGATTAATTAGAGGCAGCTGTCGTCCATTTCCAATAATTAATCACTGGAGTGGGAAACTCCTATTCCAGGAGAGCTTGGCAAGCTCACGAGTACGTTAGCTCCAGCGTTGCCTGTATTTGATCTTGCCCTTTACAGGACCAGGCGTTTCTAGATGGACCTTTTGGCAAAACAATTTTCTCAACTTTTTCATAATGTTTCTTAACTGCACTTTACTCATTCTCATATCATTGTAATTGATAGCTTATTTGCAAGGACATAAAACAGCTAATATTTCCTAATGTTCAAAGATTTAATATTGGTTGGGTGTTTTTTCTAGAGAAACAATGTTCTGTAAAGTATTCATAACTGCCTTTTTTATTAGGTTACAACAAAGCACAGCTGCTTGACACCTCATTTTATTAGAGGTGAACTTTCTAAGCATATGTCTTACACCGCTCTGCTGACCAAAGGTTGCACTCTTCTGGTCTAATTTCACAGGCCTTTCTCGAAATATCAGTGGAGTGCAATCTCAGCACCTCCAGCAGCATCCACTTTTGGCTCATGGATAGGAGCGTGTGCTATGAGCCTGGGGAGAACACGATTCTTAAGAGAGGGGCATTCTGCCCAGTTTTCATTAAACCAGGCACCCATGAAGGGAATTTATGAATGACAATTAAAGACATGCTTCAGCATGTTTTAATGATGGTCTCCTAGCCAAAACCGGCAATAGATACAAAGGTTGCACTTTTAAATGGCTCAGTGGAACAGGGCTGACAGATACAATTTTGGTTCACACTTTTTAAACCTCTATTTAAACACATTTCAGTGATACACAGTTTTTGTTGTGATTGTTTTTGTTGGCCAGTAACGAGGAGATATATTGAATATGTTGGATTTATACATTTTTGAACTGAACTCTAGAAATCTACTAAAGAAAACAATTGTGGAAAAACTTTCGTTTTCTTGTATTGTTGTAATTTCAGAATTTGAAATTATATAGGCTGGTTTTTATAATTTACCAGTCATTTGCAGGATATGCAAAAAGGTAAAAATATATGTGATATGGTTGTGCCGATAGACGATGGTATCGTGCATCGACGATAGTCAGAGATACCGCTGATATCAAGACAATAATTGGCTCATTTTTCCATGAATGTATTAAATTATTAGGGGCCAAGCACCGAAGGTGCGAAGGCACCTATTGTAATCATTGCTGTTCTTATTATTATTCTTCCGTTTCTGCTCTGGAAGTCTATGGCAGCCCATAGAACCATATGGTAAAAAGTTGTGAATTTTGGCACACAGATAGAGGACAGTCTGAACTGTCCCCATAGCAAATTTGGAGTCTCTAACTCAATCCCTCTAGCGCCACCAGCTGTCCAAAGTTGCACTCACTTTTATGCTAATAACTTTTGAACCGTAAGGGCTAGAAACAAAATTCTTCCCCCCCCTGATTCCTTGACTCAAGACCTCACCCTATGACGCCCTATTTTTTTTTGTCATGAAAATTTTTCTGCCATTTTGAATTTCCGAAAAAAACTACTTTTTCGAACTCCTCCTAAGCCGTTGCTCCTATTTTCACGAAAATTGAACCAGATCATCTTAAGACCATGCCAACAAAAAGTGGAATTCAAGTCGATTTGTCAAACCATTTAAGGTTTCCATAGCACATTAACACAACATTTTAATGATGCTAATAACAATACAATTACTACAAAATTATTACTAAAATGATATAGGCCTAAAAACAGTCTTTAGATCCGAACACACCACAATATTCAGTTATCGATGAAAATCAAAAGCAGCTTCAAACACAGACTTAAAAATAACACAACTTGTTAAACAAGAAATATTGATTCTTCTAATTTTTTCCACCATCATTAATGTATGGTCCACAAATTATTAAGCCAATAAATTAGTATTGTGTATCGGCGATCTCACTGGCTGACGATGGGACGATATGACTATGGAGCATATCGCCCAACACCAAATGCATCTTGCTCATTTTACTGTAGTGCCACTGTAGTACAACTGTAGTTCAGAAAGTGAGTGTTGCACCATTTCTCAGGCAGCAATTACTGTACATGTTGTCCTCAGCTGGCAAACGGCAATCTCCAGTGGCCTTGATTCTTTGAGGAAACTGCTTAATTCATTAGCCCCCGGATCGTGAGATGAGAAGAGGGGGATTTTAATTGCTACTGTGGATATAAACATTTAAAAGTGCATCACGGACGCGGCCTTTTGGGTGTCAGGACTATTAAAAGATGTGCTTACTGTGTTTATTCCTGTCAGACCTGAATGGGACTGGGGTGGGGGGTGTAGGGGGTACTAGCACCCTGCTGCGAATAAATTCAAGTCAACATTCAGACATTTTTCCTGTTTTGTACTTAATTAAATGCCAACCCCCTACATATATGTGCTGTCTATATATATACAGTATATATTTGCTAACAATGAAATTGGATAAATGTATTAAGCGTTTTGCAGCCTGAATGTGTGTGTGTTTGCATGTAAACTAGATTTGGCAACACCAGCTTTAGTTCAGTCCTCCACTGGGTTATTCAGTAAAGCCAATAGTTTCATTGTCTCTGCTTTTCCTGTTTTTCTAGTCTGCACACACGAAGCGGCGGTGGCCGGTTTTGGTTCAGTGTCATTAGAATGGTAAAGCGTGGCGTCCCGCTGGCAGCAGTAAAGCGGTAGGCATGAGAAATGAACGGCTCAGTCTCGTCTGGGTGCCTGTTTGAATTTTGTTTATTATGCATTTGTTCTGTGCACTCCTACGCAGCCGGATCACACAGAAAACACACACCCACTCAGAGCAGTTAGCGACAAGGACTTCTAGTATTTTCTGATGACAAATATTCACCTCGTGGCTCTTCTTTACACAATAAACATTCATTGCACAAATGGGTGTGGAAATGAGGAAATCTCCTTTATTTGTCGACAGTGTTTTAACAAAGGCTTTTTTATTAATAAGCGAGATATGGCTCTATATTTTTTTTTATTAGCTCCATTTCATTTGTGATAGTTTGACAGATTGAGCCGTAATGCTTATGTGGGTGATGCTTGTTGAAGTCTGGCTTTGCGTAATTTTCTGATCATGTTGTTTCTACCTTTTCCGGTCTTTTTACTGTTCCAGTTATTGAAAGAAATTTAGATTTCTAAAGGGTTTTTAGCACATTGTTCTAAAGTTGGATTGTTCTGGTTGTTGCTGACGTTCTAGGAATAGAATTAGAAATGTAACAATACACTCACTTTGACAAACCACATGATTTGAGGTATTATCATCATTCGTAGCACTAATTATGAGCAAAAGAAAATAGCGGTTCACTCAATCTTGGATCATTCTGCTAATTTTTTTCTCCTTTTAGAACTCCAGGGATATGGTACCCTGAGCATTGTCCCATGATTCTGTCATCATATGCCTGCGTACCTTGTTCCTGTGAGTTCAGATGTTTCACTGTGACGCACGGGACACGCACCAGCTTTTGGCTCCATCTTCAAATTCCCCTTCGCTCAGAGTGCACGAAAAAACCCTCCCCTCTCTCTCTCTCTCTCTCTCTCTCTCTCTTTCACTCTCTCACCATTCTTTAAATAACTCGAGTTAATGTGGAGCCAGAGGAATCATGATGCTCAGGGAATGTGAGGACACGCCATGCAGACGTTCACACACAGCTTTGCTTCCATATCTATCCCTTAAGTCAGGTGTGTGTGTGTGTGTGTGTGTGTGTGTGTGTGTGTGTGTGTGTGAGTGTGTGTTCAGTCACTGCTGGCACATTTGGCACAAACAGCAGCTCAGAGTTGAGGGTTGATGGAAAGGTAAATGGAGCACTCAGTCCTGAAATGCTGCCAGGAAGAGATTGGCTGAAAGGCTAACCAAAGCTGTGTTTCTAATGTTTTCTCACCACTGTAAGATAAAAATGATGTACGGTGATCCCAAAAAGTTTTTGGACACTTAAAAATGTCTGAATGTCATTGCATTAGACACTAGATATCAAAGCAAGTGTCTTTATCTTAGGGCTGCACAATAATGGTTAAACTGATATTTTTGCTCAAAAAGTATAATCAATTTAATAATGACAATTGTTCTCACAGAATTGTCAAATGAAAATATGTTTTTTGGGTAAATAACCAGAGGGAGATTATGCTTAATCGAGAAAAGCAAAAACCGTGATTAAAATCCGATTAATTGTGCAGTCTTACTGTATCTGTTTATCAAACCTAACACTGACCGACATCTTCAGTGATTATAAAATGAGTGCTCTTTACTTGCTTTCTGTGTAATTCAGTCACAATTTGAATAAGTTTTTGTTTTTCATGAGACTTTTCCTACTTTTTTTATACTTTGTCAACCTGGTAGAAAAAAAGGTCACAAAATGCAACCATTTAGTCACAGTCTGGAGCCCTGAAATATGTTTCTTCATGTAATATTGTGAGATCATGCTTGGCTTCTTAGATAAAAAACCGGACAATGAATAATCTTCATATAGCATTTTATTGAATGTACACATGTGGCTGATTTAGTTTTATAATTGTATAATTGTATATAATTGTATAATATTTTAGTGTTGTAAGTTTATCATTCGTGTCAACTGCAGTTTGAAATGATCAGACTTCAAAAACATTTAGCTTTAAGTTATGTAGTTGCATTCAGCCTGGTGAAGAACTAGTTAAAGACTTGTGCCCCGGCGGTGAGAGTGATGTAAACGAAATTGACAGCAGATTTTTGGGTGAAGTAAGAGGTGATCTGGAGACTGGCCGGAGTCATCACACACTTGTCTTCTCCCTGCTTTTCTTCAGTAGAGATCTGAAAGGATAATTAACAACGCTTATGGCTGTCTCTCCTCAATGTAGTCTTCATTCAGATCTCCCCCACGAAGGACTGAGACTAGCCTGACATCCACGTCAACTACCTGGCGAGCTTTTTATTGATATCGGAGGTAATATAAATCAGTCATATTGCGATTAATGATTTTTGAATGCTGTTTGGAGTGAGTGCAGAGTGATTGTGGAGAGAAAATGCATGAAATTAGAAATCAAGGTGTTGAAGGCTATTCATTAGATTGGTGGTATTAAAAAGCAGTGTGTCTTGACATGGCAGTGAGCATTATTAAAAATACAGACAAAGCCGATGTGCAATATTAGCCAGATTTGTAAAGTCCCAAAGGTCCTGAAAACGAATGATAAGCTTCTGAGAGTTGCTTTGTCCATCTAAAGGTCATAAGTCAAGATATCCATCCAGTCCACCTTTTTTCACATTGTGTCACCTAATTTGTCTGTCCAGGGAAAGTGCGGGAGATCTCCCCCTCCTCCTGACCCTGCGGTCAACTGTAATCTGCTAAGAGTTATGTGGGAGGTGACGTTCGCCAGCATCCAGATGAAGGAGGCAGGGACATGATAAAGCTTTTTGAAAACTCCAGCAGAGTTTGGCGTAGGAGAGAGATTCTCACCAGCTGTGTCCCCAGAGAGCTATTTTTTGCTATTAATGTGTCCGCTGCTCTTGCTTCAGCCTTTAGCTGTACAGCAGAGCAACGTGGTAGCGGCCTCCCATTACTGAACTTTAGGAGGTGGGAGAGGAAAGGCGATGGGGTGTTAAAGAATGAGAACACTTTCTCCTGTTAACCTTATCACGCCATTCAATCTCGGTGTCCTTTGGGAGCTCAACCAGATGCGGGAAGAGGTGGGAGGGAAGGACATCAGAGCGACAAAGGCAATGTGAGGAAGTGAAGGAGGTGAATCAGGCGAGGTTAGTTAATGAGTGAAATTGCAAGAATGGATTGGAAAATGACCTATGTTGTATCGGCCCTTCATTGTCAGGATCCAACTTGCTTCTCCGACATGAGCGTCGCACAAAACACCGGAGTATGTGTGCTAACCCCTAAGCCACAGTTTTTATGAACTTAAAGGCACAATATGTAATTTTTTGCCACTAGAGGTCGCCTATTCAAAACAAAGTCATAGCTTGATGACGCCGAGATGGAGCGCGGAATCATGGGAGATGTCTTAACCTCACAGCCGGTGGAAAAGAAACGGGACGGGACTCGAGTAGAAGTCATGTTCATGGATGAGATTATTAACGTTATTGTAGGATGAAGCAGAGCAGGGCCGAGTGCTGTGGGAGCTGAACGAGGCCGCTGGAGCGATTGCTAATGAGAGACGAGCGCGACACATGGCTTGAGAGCAGCAAAACTTTTATTATGCCACAGTCGCCGCTTCTGCTTCTTCTGGTATGTGGGGTAAAAATTATGTTATAACTCTACTCTGTGCGTTTGCTCGGCGGCTGCTACGAGACACTTGTTGCACACTGCAGTAAGCTAGATCGATTTTAGAATATCATATTAATATATCAAGAAAATGAGATTCAAACAATAACACTAAACGTGTTGAGCTATATAACAGTTATTAGTATTCTGTCTATAAATGTATCCAAACAGTTGTTCCCTTGTCTAATAAAACACATAATATATTAAAACGTCTTTTGTTTCTACAAAAAAACAGAAATCGAGGTCAACGCGGATATGATGTCATTGATAGGCGATGCACGGACATGTTCCGTGTCCTGGTTAAAATTGCTTATTTCTCTGGATTTAAACATTGCTTGGAAACATTTGGGATAATGTAAGTACACAAGTCAACAAAATATATAACACTGTTCTAGTTGTTTTTGGATATTTTAATCCAAAAATCTTACATATTGTGCCTTTAAGAATCTTTGGGGAACCAAAAAATGTTTTGTCTGATTAGTGATATGTCTGGAGATGATACGGACACCATCTTAGAAATGTTATTTTATATGAGAATATTTAAATATAATTATTCATAATTAGATATTTTATTATACATTTAAATAAATCAGCACAACATCGATGCACCAAAAAACAATCAAATTAATTTACAGAACTGAATTAGAACAGAATATACCGTTCTAATAAATAAAAATAATAAAAAAATCAAGTCACAAGTGCAAAATGCCTAAAGTGCAGGGGAACATATAGGCCTAGGCCTATTCAAAACACAAGCCACAAATAGTTAAATTAGATAACCCAGAGTGATCAATAAATAATAAATTAAAATTAAAGAAATTATTAAAATAACGAAAGTATAGTCAGAATTGTCAACTCTGTCTTTTTAACTGCAGAGACAATATATTGTTTATAAACGCTAAACTGGAGTGGCAGTCTTTTTAGCTAAACATTCACAGCATCCAAAAATCAAATTAGAACCAGCTGAAATGTTTTGAAATCACTTTTCCCCTATCTGATCGAAAAAAAAAAAAAAATCCAGTCTTTCATGCGATCTGCCTGTGTCCGTTTGAGTCTTTTCAAATAGTGCGCTAATCAGCTAACATTAGTCAGCTCGTTAACGTCGGCCGGCAGAAGTGCGCCGCACTTTTTTGGATCATCTTTTACCATTTCAAAGTGCATCCAATTCTACACTTTAGATTTTCTTATCCCGGACATTGTTAAAGATTTAATCCCTGCCGCCAAGATGCTCCTCTGTCAGTCACGGATCATGGAAAGTGAAACTTTCTCTGTCACAGGGGTGGTTGGATTTATTCACGCACATTAAAAATATTTATTAACAGATTCTTTCTTTTCACATTTTTTATTTATAGCATTATCATAATAGGCTGTATATTAACTTATTGGGAGAAAAACAGTAGGTCTATGTAAAATCAGATATTGAGATATCTCGTCTCGTAACACCTCTGCGAAGATTCGACTGTGAGATTGGTAGTCGAATCAGGCTCCTCCTATCGAAGCTTCGAATCGTCGACTATTCAGGGTCACCCCTATTGAAAACATTTATTTATATCATCATTTAAACATTTATATCACCTTAATCTCAAAGAAACAGACTAAACCATTACTCATGAAGAATGTACTTTGCTAAATCATTTAGACACCTTTTTTTTGTAACATTTGACTCTCATAAATCAGGAAAAACAATGGTAAAAACTTCTAATAATTTACAGAACGTGTGGCCTGTGAAAACATTCCTTCCCAGAAGGCCGAATGCTGATTCAATGTGTAGTTTTGTTTTGTTCTCGTTTTACCAAGTAGGGTATTTTTACCAGACGTACATACCTAAGAACAGATCGAAATGTATGACCTCTTGACAATATCAGTAGGATGGCTGCTTTGAATATAGGAGCTGGAGAGCTTCCCTAGTGAAGGAGAGCATGAGCATCTCTGTGTGTGGGACTGGATGATTCAGCAGCTAAAGAGAGCCTCCAAGTGATTATTGGAACAAAAGGAGGCACAATGGGGTGTTGCGGGGTAGGAGGTTGTCCTGGAAAAGGAGGTAAACTTTTATGTAACTGTGTCGTGACATCGTTCCAAGGAGGACGCTGTGGGTTTTTGTTCTTGGAACGTTATTTGTCACCAGTGTGTCATTCCGTGTCACAACATCATGTGGAGACGTGGTTTCGAGGAGGGACTAGGTGATTTGCAGTGCTCGGTTGCTGTAGGGGAAGTCTCAGGCGATTAGTGTGGCAGAAATGTTGGATATAATTATAGGCAGATATGTGAATAGTGTCAATTTAAAGTCTGTCTCTAAGACTTTTTGTTGTACGCATCCAAAAGGGAAATCTTAATTGGCCAAGGTCAACAGGTCAAAAATTCCTCCCGTCTCCCATTGGAAAAGACAGATGAGACATATAGGAAGGCAAACTTGGCTGCTACAAAGTGTGCCAGAGAGCAGCCGGATCAAAAGCGCTTCTCCTGCCAAGACATGAAGCAGATCCGTACAGTATGTGCTGCCACTTACACCTTACGACCCGAAATAGGGACTTTGAGCCAACAAACTTTGTTGGTTGTGTTTGTTGAAGCTGTTTGAGTGTAGTCGAGCTCAAGAGAAGCCTCACAATCTTGAGATGTTATTGGGAACACTGACAGCAAGGAGAAAAGCGACAGAGAAAAAAAACAGGAGTGCGTTTTTAGGACTTGCTTACGTGAGCGTGCAGGTAAAGCGTCGAAAGGCTGAAAGAAAGAAAAAGAGGGATCATCTCATTCCAGCTCTATTCAGTCGGTTTCAGAGTCTCGTCTGTTTGAGTAAACAGTTTAGTTTGCATCTGGAATGTGCAATTTAAGAGGGTAAATATCCTGTTAAGCCCTCACGAACAGCAGCAAACCCAGAGGTTAGTTTGTGTTTGCTGAATCTGTTCGAGAAAAACTGAGCAGGATGTCCTGTCCCATTTGAGTTCTGCTGCTTGACAGTTCCTCTTGAAAATTTGTATATTTTCCGCATAATGCTGAGTCAGCATGTATTGTGGCCCTTGGTGTCTAATGAGTATTCTCATTCGTTGCTTTCTGACAAATATCAGCACAATCAATTTGACACGTTTCGCATAAAAACGCCAAGCTTTCCCACAGAGCATTGTACAGTGAGAAACAAAGTTTGTGAAAAGCAACAATAGGTTCGCTCTGGCTGGCTTTATGTTTGTGCATCTCTCTGCACAGGACACTGCATGCCGTTTGTTCGGTTTCTTTCATTTCTTTGTCTGACATGCCCTTGACTGCGTCTGCGTCACACACTCTTTCGTCCTCCAGTTGCTGGATCTTTGGGTCTGCGGAGGTGGAGAATGTAGTCAACCATCCATGCTATTCATTCGTCTTCATTTCCATTAGAATATGTTTTTTTATTATTTTTCTCCACTCTGGCATGTAGCTCTTTTTTATTCATCATTATTTACTTTATTTCATTGCTGATTAGTACCTGGCACATTGGATTGTGACACACTCTAATCAAAATTCAAAATTAGAAGCTAAGTAATAAAGGCCTTAAATGACTACTTTGTGCAAATTAAGAGCGGGACAATAGTTTGCATTTAATTTATTTCCATTTATTTATTAATATTTTGTTTATTTATCCATTACTGTTTTAATTATTATTTATTCCTGATCTTCAAACAGAATTGTTTACTGACTGAATGAAATTGGATTTTAAGTAATTGCAGAAGAGGTAATTATAAAGATGTCCACCAAGAATTCCCGGCAGAAAACCCTTTAGCAGCCGTTCCTGCTGACGTGGGTTCAGTTTGAGGTTTTATCAGCTCACCCATCCCCCACAATTCCCTTTTAACCTTCCATCTATTGGCCTGACCTTGACTAGCACTTTCCTGTCATTCGCTTAAGGACAGAGCAGAGGAGTATCTAATATTCCTCACCCTCTTTTTCCGCTCTTTATCTATCATTTTCTATTCATAACGTGCTTCTCCTTTCTTGTCTTTCATAAAATGACGGCAAACAGTTTGTGATTAAGTGATTGCAATCACAAAATGTTCTTCGATCACAGATTTGTTCCTCAGCAGCCTGAAAAAGGTTCAGTTTCAGCAAGAGGACGGACGTGTCGCGGGACTCACATTCTGTATGGATTTATTTTATTACGTGATAGTGTTTACCAATAAATCTTTTTGAATTTCAGTGATGACCATCGAATCATCAGCTTCTGCTCATTAGTATGCCGGAAACATCTATAAAATCTCCATAAAGCCTGGCGCTGCTGAGGCAGTAAAAAGTTTATTTTCAACTTAGAGGGTAATGATTTGGTCCTTTTTCTCTCGGTGACTGCTCTGTTGCCTTTTCCTGAAACTGGATCAAACGAGACAGTTGTGTATTTATTTTCCACTCTTTTTTTCCCCCTCCCAAGATAGAATTTCGATTAGCTTCATGGCATATTTTCAAATTAGTGATATTCTAAATTAGCATCAATTGCTTCCCGGCCCATTTGGTATCACTCCCGACCCGCACTCAACCCAATATCCCAGCACTTCATGAAAAAAACATGACTTTTCTTTGGGATTTTCATAAATCAACAAACAAGCAGCAATAAGCCTCCGTTTTCTCATTTCAGCACAAAATAATAACTTATCAAAACAATTTGTCTTGCAAGAAAATGCCACATCCAGTGTTTATCGTCATTTGGAAATGGCAATTATGTATACAAATAATGCCACTGTTTAAATTTGAATATTTGCATATTTGTGAATATGCTTAATATTGCTGATTAAGATGCGGTTAGGCTTTCTGCCATTGTTTGATCTCGACGGAGGCTCTTAATGGTGTTATTAATGATGAGCAGAGTCGTGCAATGACATATTCAATCAACACTGATGGTGACGATGAAATCTCTGAACGTAGAAGCGATGCCTAATTTGTTAATGGGCAGAAAATAGATGTTTTGTAGAATCGGCAAATTGCGGGCTTCTGGATTTAGGGTTATTAGTGTGTTTTTTTTTTTTTTTTTAGTTATTTATTTATTGCGCACTTTATTTTCTAGAGAAATTGTAAGTTTCCTGATTGTATGGTTTTATTGAAGACTTAGAGAGTAAAATAAAATAACCGAGTGTTTAACCTCGCATAAATGAATCGCAAATTATCCAGTCTTTTTTTTTTCTCCAATGCAGTTTTTATGCCTTTTCACATCTCCCTCTCTAGTTTACTCTAGTATGTAGGTGGAAGTGCCGCCCATGGCAAGGGTAAAGCTACGGCTGACCCTGTGGAGCTCAGCCCTTACAGCACATCACTAACAATCATTAGCTTTTATTTGCTGTTTGCTTTTGCCTAATAAGCCCAGTAATGCCATACTATACATCTTTCTTTCTTTATTTCTCTCTTCGGCACAGTGAGGCAGAGAAGAGAGTAAGGGATGAGCAGCGAGGGAGAGACGAAGAAAGAATAATTCAGAGATGGAGCTTTTGTAAGAGTATCCCTTATTTAGACATGCCCTGCAGAGCACCAGCACAATTAAAATGATTCATACTCACCATAACTCGATAAATATTACACACAGCTTAATCAAAAATGCATATCCGTTTCACCTCGCGCCATATCCTGAATGTATGCTGTCAGACAGATAGGGATAGAATGAGAGAGGGAGTGTGTTAAAATATTCACTGCTGTGGTTAAGAGATTAAAATGCCCTCATTAGAAAAACTGAACCTTGTAGAGGTTACTGTGTTCCACACCACCTGGAACCTTATTTTAGCCCAGAGGACTGATTAACATTGCGCCGTGCACGCCACTGAAGTTATAGACCCCGTTATGGGCCTGTTTGCATTTGTTTTCACCCTCCTGCTTTTAAAACAGGGCCAATCAGGCTAAAAGGATAGAAGAGCAAAACTAATAAGCCAATTAAAGCAGAGGACAGTGAAGCTTAGCATGGAGCTTTGCTAATGTGTTCCTATGTCCAGTGTATGTGTGTGTTTTGTCTATGGAGCTTTAATAATTTATAATTCTCCTCCTCTTGAGATTCTTTTAATTAGAATGCTTAAGAGAAGTGCAGGCTTTTCCATTATCTAAAGAAGTGTGTGACCGTAAGACCTATTTTACCTGCATGGATGTTATTGATTACAGTGAGCCGAGGTGAATGTAGTGAATGTTTAAAATGACATTTTCACTCGTGTTTGTTATTTTATGACACTCCCTATTTGAAGTCAGAGCTATGTTTAGTACAGATTGGCGCTCTAATATTATGCTCAACATGCTTTGGTACTGATCAGTGGTTGTACTGGTTACGCTGGTCCACGCTGATAGATTCAGTTTGCGTTAATCACTTAATTAGATCATATATGGATGCACTAAATCAGTGAGGGGCTAACATATAACAGTCTGCTGTTACTAAACCTGATTTACTTAATGGATGCCATTTGAGATAAGTCATAAGCAGAGATGCACAATAATTTATGTACGACAATGCCACCTGTGTGAGATGAAGCCGTGTGCTTGCCTTAGCATCAATAACACCGGAATAAAGTGATAAATCCTTCCATATTAATCTGCGTTTTTGTCCGAACCAGGGATCACATATGCATTTACATGCATTTATGCTTTTGACAGTTGTAGTGCATTATAGTGCATTCAAAGTATTTATTTATTTTTTGGTTTGCAACATATTTGTCTGTCATTAAGATTAATAGGGATACATGATATATCGGTATTGGCCAATATATGTTCATCGGTATCGGCCCGATAAGAAATATTGGCCGATATATTAAAGATGATAAATAATGGATTATTTCCTCCAGCTGCGCACTGTTCACTATGATGGTTTTGAATTGCTTGAAATATGATTGGAGTCACTTCAAAAAAGGAAAATACAATATAAATCTGTCATATAGGCTACATAAAAATATAATGAGAACATTATAATTGTGTGTTTGGGACATGGCTTTTAATGGTGAGAGTTTTATTTTTGCAATCAGGCTCTCAAAAATTATGTAAAAATTTGGATTTAGATTTATTAGCCAATATATCAGTTATCGGCTTTCAAATATAAAGAGTTATCGGTTATCGTATCTGCCAAAGTTTTTATATCGGTGCATCCCTCATTTATTAAGTAACAAAATGGCAGTGCTAGCATTTGTGTTGCTAGTAACAAAAAAAAAAAAAAAAAAATTGGCTCATTTTTATTTTCTGATGTTAATTCCTGTAGCTGTGACTTCATATCTCTTTATTTTTTTTACATTGTCTCACAATTGCAACTTCATATCTCAGTTGTGATTTTACAATGTGACTTTAATGAAAATTTGATCCCATAATTACTTTTTTTTTCCCTTTGAGATGGAAATGGACTTCCACATCAGTTTGCTTTCAGCGAGGACAGGAAAATTAGTTGACGCTTAAAACTCGTCATGTTTTGTTTGGTTAGAGCCATGAGGACGTTGTGCTTGGAAGAACTGCTGATTGTTGCTGAGATTGCAATGGATGCCAATCCATGCCACTGATAAACTATTCAGGAAGCATCTCCTCATCTATTTCCCATTTTCAGAGAGAGGGAGAGGGCAGATGGATCGAGAGAAAGAGAAACGATCTATCCGTGGTGCACCTGTGTTTTGGGGCTTGAAAAGCAGCTTTCCCAGCATTTTTGCATGAAGGCGTGGCAGCCAATCAGAGCTAATGACCAGGTTGCTTTGCTCATCAGCGATCGCCCGGGCGGATGGACGGTCTCTGTGCCTGCGTTTGGTTTAGCCACGCGGCTCATGCGCTACCAGCTGGAGTACCACACAAACTGCCTGATTAAAAGTAGCCCTCTCAAGACCCCTGAGTTCTCATCCTGAATGCCAAACTACAGGACTCCGGGACTGAAATGATAATGTGTTGAAGCAGCTCGGCCAAATATGGAATGAAGCTGATGGAGCGTGAGGCGGTTCTTTTAGAGTTCTAGTTTGTGTTGGAGAGGGATGAGTGACGTCCTCTCTCTCTCTCTCTCTCTCTCTCTCTGTCCTTATCAAATTAAAATAGCTAAAAAGTGGTGTTAATTATAGCTGGATATGTTGTTGGCAGGTACTAAAGAGCTATACTGTGTATGTTTTAATGCCTTGTTTCCTCATTCTGGATTTGAGCTTTTATAGTATAAACCAGGGGTGCAAAACTCAGTTCCTGGAGGGCCACAGTCCTGCAGAGTTTAGCTTCAGCCCCAATTAAACACACCTGATTCAGCTATTCAAAGTCAAACTACAGGTATGTGTGTTGAAGCAGGGTTGGAATTAAACTTTGCAGGACTGTGGCCCTCTAGGAGCACCTCTGGTATAAACAGTTATTTTTATGGAGGGGAAAAAAAAACAAGAGTTCCCATGTCAATGGAAAATTTCAGGAAATTTTAAAAATACAATTTCCAGGCTTGGTAAATATTAGTATTATTAATTATTAGTATTATTATAATAAAGTATTATACAGTATCCAGGCTTGGTAATTTCTGCATTAAAATCTCAGACCATTAATTTTATCTTTTTGGAGACTTTTATCCACAAATAATTATGATTGTTTAAATCTTTTAATCGTTTAAATTTTAAGGATTGGTATTGATTACATGTGGAAATCCTTCACCACAATCTCTGTAAAATGATTTAAAGGGGTCCTTGATTATAATTTCAGTTTTTTAACTTTAGTTAGTGTGTAAGGTTGCTGTTTGAGCATAAACAACATCTGCAAAGTTACAACGCTCAAAGTTCAATGCAAAGGGAGATATTTTCTTTTACAGAAATCGCTTTTTAAGAACTACAACAAACGGCTGGTAGGGACTACAACGAGCTTCTTCCTGGGTTGGTGACATCACAAACCCCAAAATTTACATAAACCCCGCCCCTGAGAACACGCAACAAAGGGGGTGAGGTCATGTTGGGCTGCTTTAGAGAAGAGGAAGAGTTGTTGTAGTAGAGTGTTGTTGACATGCCGTCATTTTACGCCGGACTGCTTCACAAACGAGGGTCAATTCAACGCTGGATTTACATGATTTACAAGATTAACATGACGGCACATGCTAGTCGATGAGTTGAATCAACTCCACAGCAACTGCATAAATTCATCCACTAACCATTCAGAAACGTCCAGTTTCATCCTAAAAGTTGTAACTTCTTCCTGAGTCTCTCCATCATTGTCGACTCCGGTTTGAACAATGTAAGGCTGAACACCGTTACTGACAATCCTCATTTTGTCTGCGTGAGATTCTCCAGCTTTGTTGTTGTTGAGCAACCGAAGCACGAGCTGTTAAAGCTCCGCCCTCTTCTGGAAAGCCCACATTCTGGGGATACCAGAGACTTGTGAAAGGGGGCATAATAGGTCCCCTTTAAAAATATTTAATATTTAATAAATGATTTAAAAAATATTCAAATATATTTAATAATTTTTTTGTGTTGGTAAATGACTGGAAAAGTCATTGAAAATTCATTAGTGGGATCTCTGAATCTCTGATTTATAATTACATTGGTTAGGAGCCAAAGAAATAAGTATTTTTTTAGTATTAGTCCAAATTTCTATATTTGTGCCTTTCTACTCCATGCCGATTAGAGTCCAGCGCTTTCTAAAGGCAAAAAGAAAGGCAGAGATTTTTTTGTCTTCTTAACAGCTCCAGGAGACACCTGAGTAATAGCTTTCAGAGTTCCACAAAGGCTTGGCAACAAACACAGGAAATGGGGAAATTTTTCCGTAGGTGCTCCGAGAACAAGTTCTGAGGTGAAATTAACTGAAATTCTTCACACAAACTTCAAAACTCCCTCTGGTGGTCGCATCTCTTGGTCCAAAGCTGCGTTTGATGGAGGAGTGTGAGAGAGACAGACAGACAGACGAGAAGAGAAGAGAAGAGAGAGACATTTGAAAGCTGCTTTGCTTACGTTAGTCCATATGGCGGCATTCTGCTGCCTGATTCACGGCGCAAGCGCATCCTTGAATTTTAAGCGATTGTTTGGGATTCTATTATGTGGAATCCTCATTTCCATTGCCTCTGTTCTTTGACCTACAGAGGATTACTGTGTCGCCCTCTGCGCGGCTTGCTGTTTCATTCCCGCGCACAGGCCTGTGAAAGATCACATCAGTTAGTTCAATTACTGCAGCCATAAAGAGCGCCGTGCATCTGTGTGCGTGTGAACGAGTCGCGAAAACCCACCCTATGCAAAAAACATGCTGTCGCTCTCTCTCTCCAGGGCGAGCCAGAAAGAGCAGACGCATCTCTCAGCTTTGATTCCCCTCTGGGTCTCTCTGACTGCCTTTATAGTGAGCGCTTGAGTGCTGTCAGCGGCTGTGTGTCTCTCTGCTCACCGCAGAGTTCACGGTGAAGGTTTTGAAGCGGTGACACTGCTTCTGCGCTGATAACAGTGTGAAATTAAAATCCCTCTTTCTGATGACGAGGAGAGCTGTTTCGCTAATCCTCAGGGGTTTGAAGATTTTTTGCCACCTTAGTGTGCAAAGGGGGACGAGTGGTGGTTAGAGGTGCTGGAGGGGCTGGACTATGTTTGTACCAAATTAATATAATTAAAAACATTAATATAAATACAAATTGTTTAAGATACGCTGCTGATCATAGTTTGGAGTTTTTTTGTTTAAAGAAATAAATAAATACTTTTATTCAGCAAGGATGCATTAAAATGATCAAAAGTGACAGTAAAGACATTTATAATGTTACAGAAGTTTCTGTTTCAAATAAATGCTTTTCTTTTGAACTTTCTATTCATCAAAGAATCCTGAAAAAATGTATTTTCCTCAAGAATATGAAGCAGCACAACTGTTTTCAACTTAATAAATAAATAAAAGATAAGATAATAAAATAAATATTTAGCATCAAATCAGCATATTAGAATGGGTTCTGGAGTATCATGTGACACTGAAGACTGGAGTAATGATGCTGAAAATTCAGCTTTGCATCACTGGAGTAAATTAAATTTTAAAATGTCTTAAAATATAAAAGAGTTCTTTAAATTGCAATATTATTTCACAATATTACTGTATTTTTGATTAAATGCAGCCTTATGCAACCTTAGAGAGACTTCTTTAAGTAACATTAAAAAATCTCACTAACCTTAAACTTTTGAATGGTGGTTTATGACCTCCATGTATATCAGATTTGTATAGTATTATGATAGTCTGGTGCATTTTCACAGTGAATTGATGATACCGAAGGTTCTCTGACACTTATTCTCTGCTTTTGCTCTGAATTTGGTGTGACTTCCCAGTCTAGACAGATCTTTTAGTCTTGCCTTGATATTTACTTCGATGCTCATGACCAAACCAGACAAATTCATTGAAGTTTATATAAGGTGTGTCCTTCCTTTTTAATGATGTTCTACTAATTTGCACTTGATTGTAATTTTAGACACTTGATGTAGTGAAGCTTGTTTCTGCAATGAAATAAAAAATAAAAAAGGTTATTGCGACCTTTTTATCTCATAATTCTGACTTTTTTTCTCTAAATTGTGAGTTTATATCTCACAATTTTGACTTTATAACTTGCAATTGAGTTTATATCTTGCAATTCTGAAAAAAAGTCTGAATTGTGAGATATAAAAGCCCTATTTGCACAGGATTAGTATTACCTGGGGATTAATAGAAATAGAAATTACACCACATCTGAATTTCGTGTGGCACATTTGCACGGGATAAGCGAAGCCTGTGATTTTACTCTAATTTACTGACTTATCTCCCGGATATGATGTCATTTATATTTCACCAGGTTAAAATCTAATAGCTCAAGCTTTATGCTTGATTTATTTGTAACACATTAACCTCGAATTATGATGTGAACCCCCTCACTTGATTGTGCACTATTTTGGTATTGCTTGGAAATGTCTTGTCGTTATAGGTCTAACTGTATAAACAGAAGAATGTTCCTTACCGCATGCTGCTATACATATCATCTATCTAATCATTCTTTTCATTTTCGCTCTTCTGATGGTTTTCAGCTTTCTCTTTCTGCAAATTGTATAGTTGTATGGTGTATAGCGATATGACCCAGCACCCAAAATACTATCAAAACACTCCAACGCAGCCTCCATTCTTCGCGAAAGATGGATAAAAAGGTGCACAGGAAGCAAAAACCTTCAAAAAAATAATATACGACCCCATTCGCACAGGACTAATATAATCACAGGACCTCGGTGTTCGGCGAAATATGGTAGGTCAACTGCAGGGGAATTTTTACTTTACAAATTACAGACATGGCCGATTCACACGAGATTGAGATCACAGACAACCTCCGCAATTATTACAAATGACTAGAGGTCCCCAGATATTACCAATCCAGTGCGAATAGGGCTAAAGTCAGATTTGCGTGATTTAAAAACTCGCAATTGCAAGAAAAAAGTTGACTTGCAAGAAAAAAATTTCGACTTTATATATTTTTTTTATATTGTGCAATTCTGAGAAAAAAAGTCAGAATTATGAGATAAAAAGTCACAATCACCTTTTTATTTTTTTATTTAGTGGCGGAAACAAGCTTCCATAGTCGTTTCCATTTATCGTATTGGTGAAATGACAATCTGTTTGTCCTAAAATTTCCTTTTCATGGGGTGCACTTTCTTTTTCACAGCACTCTAGGTAGGACCAGCTAATCTGAGGAACAAGAGTGCTAAAAGAATCAGTAGGTGGAATCTGAATCTGACTCAAATTCCTTGTGCTTCCCAACCAAATGCAGCACATCAGTTGATTTTGTGGGTGAGGTGAGAATGCTGTGTTGTTTTCTCTCAGGAGGCTAAAGTTCATAGCGGTCGATCGTTCAAACGCCCACCCAGAAAGTGTCTTCTCTTTCTATCTTTTTTTCCCAGTACTGCTGACAGAGGTGACAGAGTAGGACATCGGCGATATGGCATTAGGCGTCTCTCTCTCGGTCATTGTCTTTCTCTCTGAAAGGCTGTTTGCACTAAAGCTGCTCTTTAAAAATAGAGCCGTCTCTCATCCCCGTGAGGATGTGCCTTCTCACAAACAGAATAACATCCTCTTTCTCACAGGATATACCTCCTGATGTCCTTTACTACTTTCTCTCTCTCTCCCTCTCGCTCTATCCTTTTCTTCCTCGCTGAGTGTTGCTAATAAATAGAGTTCTGAACTCTTGAATTGCAAATGCTCTGATGTGGGTCATAAATCTTGTGTGTGTATGTGTCATAACTCTGAATCGGAGGTTTGTGTGCATGTGTGTGTGTTTACGTCGTTGGTGACTTTAGAGGCACAGGGGCAGGACTTTCCACTTTTAGGAGAGTTGCAAAGGGACCCCGAGGCCTGAGCGTCATGTTAATTCATTCATTTATTCATTGGGCGAGAGAGAGAGTGGTACACCAAAGGCACTCGCTTGTGTTATCTCAAGTGCCTTTTTCGCCATGCTATTTGTAAAAGAACCAATAACGTTCCCCCTTTCCCAAACACGCAGCCCTTCTCTTTCCCTCAAGAAAAGAGCACAAGAAAAATAGCCTGAAAGAGTGTGAAATGAAACACAAACGAGAAAGTGAGGCAGAGTGCACAAGCGTTTAGCGGGGTGTGAGGGGGCCGCTCTGTGGCCTGCCCTGTTAGTAATGGATTGGTTTTATGGAGATGGAGTACACGGTGGAGTTTGGTGCCAAGCATAGGGACAAACCCTCCTGAGAGTGGAGATGAATTAAAATTGGCCTAACCGCCTCTACAAAATGGGGGTAGAAGGAACGCTTGGGCCGTGAGGAGCTGATGCGGGTAGATTTACTATAGCAAAAACATTTCATTTCTGAAAGCCGGCTTGTTTTGTTCAGTGACGCTTGCAAGTATTGCACTTTATCACATATGGTCACATACAGTCCTTTCACACAATTCATGGAGCATTCAAACTTTACTCTCGCAGTGTTGTTTTAATTTTCAAACTTTGATGCAGTTTGCAGCCAGTGATTAACCGATAATCTTAATTTCTAATCTTAAACTAGTTCTTGAACAAATTTGAGTTGAGAATCCATGTTCGATGAGTGAATTTTTTTTTTTTTTCTCCTATTTGTGACGTCAAATCGATCACCAGAACTTTTCTTTCTCTTTTGCTTTCTTTTCAGCGTTCACTGCGTTCTTCCTGATTTCTTGCTGACTAGTAACCTTGTATAACCTTATATATATATATATATATATATATATATATATCTCAAATCAATATGTATGTATATATGTATGTGTATATATATATATATATATATATATATATAAAATATGTATATATATATATATCAAATCAACTTAAATAATTAATGTGGTTCAGATAACATAATATTTTGAGTTTCTGTTGATTAAACCAATCGCCTTCATTGCATTAACTCGAATTTTTAATTTCAATGAACTCAAAATTTTAAGGTAACCAGGTAACTTACTTTAAGTTAAACCAACAATTCTTTTTTTACAGTGTGTGTGTATATATATATATATATATATATATATATACTTTACTTTTGTAACTATCTCTGATCTTGTTGTATACGATTCATTGGTGCATGTTATACTACAATGATGATAAAGATGTTTTCAGTCTTACCACAGAATATAATAACTTCCCCTTCTCTTCAGCTCAGAAATCATTTTTCTTTTCAGCTGACGTCACCAAGGCTGCATGCATGGAAATTAAAAAAAATTAACCAGTAATATCTTAGCTCAATATCTCTTATTTGCATTTATATACATTATTTTTTATATACTGTATACCATCGTTTGATTTATTTGATCAATTATGCAGTAAAAACAGTAATATTGTGAGTTGTTATTATTACTGTTTTCTATCTGAAAAGTTCAAAAGAACAGCATTTATTTAATATAGAAATCTTTTAAATAGAAACGTATAACCTTATAAATGTCTTTACTCTCATGTTTGATCAATTTAAATGCATCCTTGCTGAATAAAAGTATTAATTTCTTAAAAAAAAAAAAAAAAAAAAAGAATTAAAAAAATACTGACCCCAAACTCTTGAACGGTATGTATTTGGTTTTGCATTAAAATAGTCACACATGAAAATTAAAATTTGTTGAGAATAATATTGCATGTGGGTCGAGGACAGTCTCTGAGCTAACCCCGTTACCCATACCAGAACATTAACATTGCCTTATTCAGTTGCACCTACAGTAGAAGTAGGACCACCAGAGAGGAATCACCAGAGAGTTTTGGGCTCTGTTTCAGGAGGTTGCTATTTTTGGTGTACAGGTGCAATGTAAAACTCATTGAAAGCTCAGCACATGTTAAATTCATAGACGCTCAAGGAAAAAAGATGAAAAAGTTTCAGCATGGACTCGATCTGCTGAACCCTCATCTTAGTGATATCTTTAGATGCTGCTTGACTTCTTACAAGGAGATTCTCAAACACATGACCTTGTACAGGGCCTTTTATACTCCCATATACATGTGAAAATACAATTGAAATTCTTTATTTTTTGCACTCTTAAAGTCAGTGTAAATTGCCATTTGCAGCTCGTTTTACTTCTGTAATGTAACATATTTCCGATGGAATTAGGAAAAAAATGTAGGGTGGATCGTGATTTTAGGGATGTCAATGGAAAAATTATTTGAGATAATACATTTTGATTACTTTTGCCTTAAAAGATTAGTTTACTTTGAAATGAAAATTAGCCCAACCTTTACTCACCCTCAAGCCATCCTAGGTGTATATGACTTTCTTCTTTCTGACGAAGACAATCTGAGAAATATGAATAAATATCCTGACGCATCCGAGCTTTATAATGGCACTGATAGGGTTCAATGAGTTGAACAAAGTGCTTCCATCCACATCCATCCATCATAAATATGTGCTCCACACGGCTCCGGAGTGTTAATAAAGGCCTTCTGAAGCGAAACGATGCGTTTGTGTAAAATAAATACCCATATTTAACAAGTTATTAAGTCAAATATCAAGCTTCCGCCGGACCGCCTTCCGTATACAAGTTACGAAGCAAGTGTAAACTGGCGTCGCGTCAATTACACTTTTTCTGTAAGTTTAATAGGGAAGGCGCATGACGTAGCGTAAGCTTTGTGAACTGAAAGAGGTTTACATTTTCTGCGTACGTTGAATATGGAAGGCGATCTGGCGGAAGCTCAATATTCGACTTCATAATTTTTTCAGCACTTTGTTCAGCTCATACTCATTGAACCCTATTACTGCCATTATAAAGCTCGGATGCGTAAGGATATTTATTAATCTTTCAGCAATTATGTTCAGAAAAAGAAAGTCATATACACCTAGGAAGGCTTGAGGGTGAGTAAAGTTTGGGCTAATCTTCATTTCAAAGTGAACTAATCTTTTAAGTAAAATAACCAATAAATTGTTCACAATAAGACCACACTGTAAAAAATCAAATGTTGAGGCAACAAACTTCAGCAGATTTTTGAGTTTTCTCAACTTGTTGTATTCAGTTTATACAACAAAAAGTTCAGAAAACTCAAAAATCTCCTACAAAAACAAGTTGAGAAAACTCAAAAATCTGCTGAAGTTTGTTGCGTTAAACTTTTAAGTTTTCTCAACTTTTGATTTTTTACAGTGCAAGACCTATTCTTGTTCTATTCTAAGATGGCTGACCAAGGTTGTTTTTCCAACAAACTAAACAACCTCTCCTCTGCATGTGTAATCAGAATGCTGTGGGCTCAGGAATCCTGCCATGATTAGCACCATGTTTTCCCCCTATTATACATATTTATTGCCATTTACTAATTGGTATCCTTCTCTTTTCTTCTCTTTCCTCTTTGCTGTTTCGTTGGATGCTCTGATGATGGCAATAACCTCTTCCACTTTCTCTTCTAATCCAAGGTAAGACATTAAATTAAAATTTTCCTCCCAGCTTCCTGCAACTGCAGACTAGATAATGAGGCTGTTTTAACTGAGATAGATTGACACGAGACATCTTTTTGAGAAGACTCCAAAAAACTTCGCTCCAGGGGTTGGACTGACGCACTCATAGCCGTCCAGTTTCAGTCATGCCAGCTGGCCCCTGCTAGAGTCCTCCCATACTGAGAGTCCACTCTCCCCAGATGAATGCTCTGCATTCAAATGCAATTGCGTATTCTTTCTGAGGCTCGTGTAAACATTTATCAGAAACACAAAGCTGGAAATTGCTGTCTGTCCCTGTTGCTGACACATTGTCCTGCATTTATTTCTCTGAATATCAAACTGTGGCCGTCTGTCTGTCTGTCTGTCTGTCTGTCTATCTATCGGTCTATCTATCGGTCTCTCTGTCTCTCTGTCTCTCTGTAATGACTTGCAGTTCAATTAGTGAGTCAGATGTTGATTCAGTAACCGCTTTGACTGATTCACTGAGTTCATTCAGTTAACGATTTGTCAGAGTGATTCAAACTGGAACCTTGTGCATCATTTGCTTGTGAATTAGAGTATGCTGGTCACGCTGTGTGATTTTTTTTTTTTTTTTTTTTTTTTCTTTTCCTTTTTTCCTTTTTTCCTTTAAAAAACATGCTGTTTCCCATTATTTTGCATTACATAGTCTTTTGTTTTTATCTCATCACAATTAATTCAGATTCCAATCCACGTTCACTTCTCGTTATGGCACTGGAGTCCTGCAGTGGCTGAAAAGCGGTGCAGCAGATGCTATTCTATTTTGCAATACACAAATAATAAAGCTAGTGAAGATAGTGACATTTACTTTTTGTTTTTCATTTCTTCTCCTACTCAAAGAGTCATAATTGTGTCTGTAGAGAATGACACTCGCTGGTTTTGTTGCTGTAAGTGTGTGTTTGTATGAAAGTGTGTTCAGCTGTGGTCTGCCCTAGTGAATTTCCTCATGTTTGATCATTATTTGGCAAAGCATGAATGTCCTTCCCTTCACTTTCAGCTACACTTCACTGTAGGCCCCACGGGACCCAAAAATGCCTTCTGATTGGCATCTTCTGATGTCCCCCTCTGTGGCACGGCTCTTTTTCTTTAACTTTTATGATGTCTCACCTTCACTCGTTCCCCTTTCGTCCAGTCTTTCTTTACGCTTAACATACTTCCCAGCACAATAAAACCATGCAATTCCAAAGTTAAACTAAGACAAAATAAGATGCAGAATTGATGAAATGTAATCGGAAAGAACCTGACTCTTGATGAAATACGGCATCTGGCCAGATGCTCTTGACCCTGACCACTTCACACTATATTCATTTTTTTATTCCTACAAAGGACAAATCTCTCCTTTTAATCAGAGTTGAGCCACAGTGTTGTTAGAAATATAGCCGTATTTGGGCTGGGAACAAGCTGTGAGCGTCGGTGTCTCCGATTAGAAATGTGTAGAGAGAATCCCTGAGTAAGCAACTAAATAATGGTCCACTGGAAACATCACAACACAACAAGACAGATTCAATATAAAGAGATGAAATCTATTTTGAGGGGAAAAAAAGTATATTGGGTAACAACGGCAGTGAGCGGAGATGCCGGCGTGTTTTTGCACAGGGATGTGGAAAAATAGAACAAAGCAGGCAGGGTTAGGATAGGATTCTGAACTGTTATGACATTTCAGAGAAGTATAGCTTGGTGTCTAAGTGAACTATATGAAACACTAAGTTAGGATTGCATTGATTTTATAATATATACCACTATACTTTTTAAAATAGTTTTACACATTACACTAATATTATACTAGTGTGTGATTGTTATATATAATATTTAACACAGTTTACATCAAAGTATGTAGTAAGTAATTTAAAAACACTACTTGAAAACACAATATTGATCAGGTGTCATATAACAATGACACTGTACAGAAATTCAAACCAACACAGTTCAGTCACATGTATAAAAAATTATTAAAGATTACCTTGGTTTTTCTGAAAGGCCTTTTCAAAAAATAAGCCTTCTTTTGTATTCGGTTTGACCATGGAAATAAAATATGAATGTACTATACAATGCAACATTGGGTTCTTTGCAAAGTGATAAAAAAATATAACTTTTCAACATGAAATGGCATTTGCAACTTTCTTTCTTTCTTTCTTTCTTTCTTTCTTTCTTTCTTTCTTTCTTTCTTTCTTTCTTTCTTTCTTTCTTTCTTTCTTCTGGCCCAAATCAGTGTTCATCCTAAAAAAAAATATTTTATTCTTTAGAATAGCATGCACTGATGTCTAGACCAGAGACATTTATCAAGAAACTAACTTTTATTCATGTTGTCATAGTGTTAAACTGTTTCTCTGCAATATTCCGGCTCTGAAATAATTTTTTCTTGTGTTCAAAATCTGTTAGTTATCTCTTTCCCTCCTGTTGTGTGGCAGACTCAGAAAACCAGCAATGTAACGCTTCCTGATTGATAGGAGGGAAAAAAAGGGGGGAAAAGACTTTTAAAGGAATCCCCTATTGCGAAAATGTGATTTGAGCAATTTCTCACCTCAAGCGGCTTCGTGAATGTGTGCATTAGCGTGAGAGCTTTCTCCACACTTCTGCTTAAGTGTGAGCCTAATAGCTATGTACACACTGACAGCGCTTTTGCAAACCCTGACACTTACAACATCGTTCGGTGGTTTGTCAGCATGAGCATGTTTAGTTTTTTCTTCTGTTTACTGATTTTACTGATGAACGACAGACATATTTTGGTGTAACACTAACATTATTTGTTAAGTTAAAATAGTAAACTTCCAAATATGTTACAGTGGAAATAATCTCACAGATGTCTTACAGACAAAGAGCCCTATTTTAACGATCAAAGCTGGTGCACTTAGAATGTGTACCTAGTCTCTTGATGAGTCATGGGTGTGTTTTGGGCGTAACGTGCAATAAACCAATCAGAGTGTCTTCTCCCATTCCCTTTAAAAGCCAGGTGTGCTTGCACCATGGCGGATTCGCTATTTACATGACGGAATACAGACATCCTTAACCTGATGAGTCAGTTTAAATGCATGTGTGTATTGCCACGATTGGTCAAATAATTAGCCAATTTCATTTGTCATGACTGCAAAAACGTATTTCTGATACATGCAGTGACTATCCATTATGACAAGTAGGCATTTTTATCTTTATGTACACAATAATAGTCTTTTACATTGTAATCCTTTTATTTTTAATATTTGTGTGTGTGTGTGTAACAAGCGTGTTGTTCATCCGCCTATAGGCACATATTACTAACGTGCCCTTTAAATAACAAAATAAATATTGCACCATTGACTTTAGACCAGGTATTTTTTGGTCAATGGCACAATCGTTTTCAGTTGCCTCAAAATAGCAACATGCTAACAATGCGCCTGAACACACCTCGTTTTCAGACCAGCACGCCCATGGGCGAACAGATGGGCGCAAGTGCAAGCGCATTTGCTATTTAAACGATGTGGGCGCTGGACATAAAAATGATAACTGCGTCGGGCTGAAACTAGCAAAAAACATCGCGTCGAGCCTGGCGTCGCATTGTGCCTGGTGTATGATAAGGCCCAAAATGTATGGTAGAGGAGCTTTTTTTTTGTACCCAGACAGATCTTTTTATATAACTCCACCCAAATATGTGAAATAATACAAATCCCCTCTACTGCTACCTAGAATAATATCTAGATTTTTTTATTTTATTTTTTATTTTTTTTACATTTTCTGAAGGAAAGTGATTGTGCATGCAAAACATGCCACTTCTGTGCTACGGTGTTGAAAATGGGATGACTGTGGTTAGGGTATTATGGGTGGTTGCTAGGGTGTTGCTATGAGGTTGATAGGGTATTTTGGGTATTTGCTAGGTTGTTGATACTGTATGCAGCTAAAGTATTCTCTAAGGTTTTTAGTTGCAATGCAGTTTTTAGGGTATTCTGGGTGGACGTTAAGGTGTTGCTATGCAGTAGCAAGGTTATTCTGGGCCAGAGCTAGGACAAAACTATGCAGTTACTAAATTATTCTTGGTGGTTGGTAGGGGGTTCCTATGCAGTATTAAAAGTTGTTTGTAGTCTTTAAGGGGTTGCTACTGTAGGTTATAGTTGCTAGGGCATTGTTATGTGGTTTCTAAGGCATTTCTAAGTGGTTTTTTAGTGAGTTACTATGAGGTAGTTGCTAGGGTGTTGATTCATGTCCATATAACTAATCATGGTGGATGAGTTTAATTAATACACACTGTAGGTTTATAGTCTGAGCAGTAGTTCTAGTGATGGTTGCCTTAATGACAATAATAACAGCAGTAAAATCCTTAAACAATCACACAGCTTGTGAACTGACATTTATGTAAAGCTGTTGTTTGGTTCATTAAATAAACTCACACAGTCAACATAGAAAAGTCTCTGTATGCTGCATGAAGCCATGGCTGTTCATATCTAACGTTGTCTTTTCCTGTCATTTAGAGAAAATTAGCCACTCGTGAGTTTCCGGAACGTGCTCTTCGCTTGTTGTTAAAGGCTGTCAGCTTACTTTGTGTGTGAGTTTGTGTGTGTGTGAGTGTGTGTCATGCTGACATGCTATAATTGTGACCGGGAGTTGAATCATCTGTGAATCAGCTCTTGTATCATAACTCATCTCAGCCCCTATCTGTGACCTTTTCTCGTCGGCACTTTTAATATGATGGCCAGACATGGGAGCTCTTAACAGGTACAGATCCATGATTCATCGTCAGGCCCCCGTTTCTGCCTGTTCTGTCGAAAAGGCCAAGTCAAGTGTTGTCAAGGCCGGCAAACAATGGGGAAGTGACACTAGTGGAGAAGGTTTCCGAGCACGGCCTCTGCAAATAGGGCTGCTGTTGATATTTTTGCATGCAGGAGAACTCGATGATGGTAGCAGTGCTGTGTTGTGCTAGGATTGCATGGTGTACAAGTACAAAAAAAGAAAGATTAGACCAAATGACGCACTATATGCACTTATACAAACCCGAATTAGTTGACAAAACTCAAAAAATTTGAGGTAATCAGTTACATCAATTTTTTTAAGTTAAGAAATTCAGTTTAAGTAAGCTGAACTAGCAGATTTCAATTTTGTACTCAAACATTTTAATTGCTCTTAACTTGAAATTTTTGAGCAAGTTAATTCATACATTAAACTTAAAATGATCATGTAATCTCAACTTATATTTTTTAGTAGTGGAAATGTAGCTATAACTAGCTAATTCAGCAAATGCTAATTTATAACAATGCATTGATAACATTAGCATAGCATACCAATTGCTGAAAGAGTACGGCAATATAGAACATTTATGCCATAATGGTAACCCTCCCAAAAACACAACATAACAGAAACTCTTCTAAATTAGCATAGCTAAACATTAAACACTGCTAAATCTCCCACTTAACATTAATCTCCCACTTAATTAATAAAATTATATGACACTTAATTTTAGCATTTATTATCCCTTTCGAGTGTCATGGCAAAGCATGCTGGGAAATAGAAATCCTAGCCCAGTTTGAGGTAAATTTAAGTTTGTCTAAATTAAAAGAAACAAGTTCATAAAACTCAAAACAAATAAACAATTCAGATTACTTGGTAACACTTTACAATAAGGTTCATTAGTTAACATTAGTTAACTCCATTAGTTAACATGAACTAATAATGAACTGCACTTATACAGCATTTATTAATCTTTGTTAATGTTAATTTCAACATTTACTAATACATTATTAAAAAATCTTGTTAACATTAGTTAGTGCACTGTGAACTAACATGAACAAACAATGAACAACTGTATTTTCATTAACTAACATTAACGAAGATTAGTAAATACAGTAACAAATGTATTGCTCATAGTTAGTTCATGTTAGTTAATACAAAGTTTAACTAATGAACCTTATTGTAAAATGTTACCGATTACTTAAAATGTGTCAGTTTTGTGAACTCAAAAGAAAAAGAAACTTCATAAAAGTTAATTTGATTGAACTAATTTGTTTCATTTGAGTTTGCCCTACTCAAACCAATTAATTATTTTGAGCGTTAGGGTTTATATTGTGTACTTATGCACTATTTACTCAACCGTGTAGTGTATGAAGGTTATTTTGTTATTCAACATCAAAAGTCTGACAGCCCCTCCCCCTCCGCTACATAATTAAAGCTGCGACATTCATGTCCAACATTCCACACTTCGTTTTTTTTTTTTTTTTTTGGTTAATTAAGTGCATCATCCGGGTATTTAAAGTGCACTTTTTCTTTTTGAAATTTTCAGTGTGAACACACTACTTGCACTATTTATACTACAAAACAGCATAGAATAGTGCATAAGTATGCAAATTGGGACACACATATAAACTTATGATACCATCTTTGTTCGTTCATTCATTCCTTTTAATAATAATATAATATTATTATTAACAAAAACAACAGCAACAATAATAATAATGTATGGTTAGTAATATTATTAATTAATATTAATGTGATTGTCATTGTTAATGGTTATTGTAATATGTATTATTTATGTTATATATTAGGCTATTATAGTTTAATAATAATAACAACAATAGCTGTTTATCAATAATAATACTAATACTAATAATTATTTTTATTATTATTAACAATGTTCCATACTATGAAAATCCATCCACCATCTGACCAACTGATTTTGGTAGTTTGATCAAGTGAACCAGGCATGATGTTACCACTATATCAGTTATCTGAGACTGGTGTTTTTTACCTCATTACTGTGTTGATATCCTACCAAAGTCTACATTTTGCTGCTTTATTTCCGGCACACAGGATGTCGAGCTTGTGTTATAACCATTTGCGGAGAAATTCGCTATTCAGACATTAACGATGTTGGCACAGTACTATCCCAGTAATCAGTTAGTAATCAGCGGGGAAAAGGCTTCAGCGCTCATTCATTAGGCCCAGCATTAATATAAAGCTTGTTATTAAACCGCTTTACTCATTACCGATGACTGTTTCCATTAGGCAGGGAGAGTGGGTTTGACCCCATGAGTGGATTGTCAAATGAGGTGCACGGAATGTTATGGATAATAAAATCCAATTGACCCCTCTGAGGGATCACAGGACGAGTATTCTCTCCATTCCTTGAAGTCACGCCAGCCATTCCAAGCCATTATATCTAAACGCTGCTGTCTTCCAGCGCAGCTTCGCTTACTTATTGCGTTCTGTATGAGTCTGGTTTTCATTGTCCTACGATTATACCTTAGAAACAACAAACCTGGTGATAACCCCCTGTGTTACATCCTTTTTTTTTTTTTTCTTTCTGTTGATTTATTTAACTCCTGGGCCCTCTTTTAAAAAAAAGTAATTAAAATATGGTAATGACAGGAAGATGAATGAGAAAATTGTGTTTGACTAGGCTTCTCCGAGCTGTCACAAAACCTTGGCAGACACTGATAGAGCAAGAACCGGGAGAGAGCGAGAGATGGAGGCGCACTGTTAGAATGCCAAATCATTTCACGCTGCAAACACAACAAGCGGTTCGACGCATACGAAGAGAAACACACACATACAAGCTGCGACGCACACACTCTCTCAAATGCACGGTTGCATCTGGAGAGAGAGGGAAAACTCATTAGCACACAAGAGGGAAAAAAAAACGTGAGCCGCCACAAACAACAAGGAGTGAAAAGCAAAACAAAGACCAGATCACTGTAGCTCAGTGACTCTGCAAACAATCACCCCGGCTATGGGGTTCGCATCTGAATGTTTCTTTCAACTGCCTTCTTTTTTATCATCCAAAAGCTTTTTTTTTTTCTTTTTAACTCCCCCCCTCAAAAATAAAGATGGCAAATGGGCTCACTCTGTAGAAAATTTTAGTAGTCAATAACAATTTTAATACCACAGCAAAAACAGATGTCATTTTTCAATGTTAAAATAGTTTCTCTGTTGAATTTGCATTTATATGCTGTCTCCCCTGGTTGACTTCCCTGTTTGTATGAGAATACCAACAAGCCCAGCAGCAGCATTGAATCAACCAATGACATGAGTTTGGGGGCGGAACTATCAGCTTTTCCGACCAATGGCAGATGTTTGGGTAACTTGTTTGATCAGTCATGATCGTCTCTTTTTACAGTTGGTAAAAAGCCATTGAAAACCCTTGTTACGTTTTTTTTTTTTTTTTTTTTTTTTTTCTTGATTGTTAAAACTCTTTTTAGATACATTATATGCTAACAACTTTTGTTTACAAGAGTTGTCCAGTTCCATGAATCGCCATTTTTGGCTCTTAAAGGATTAGTTCACTTTCAAATTAAAATTTCCTGATAATTTACTCACCCCCATGTCATCCAAGATGTTCATGTCTGTCTTTCTTCAGTCGAAAAGAAATTAACGTTTTTGAGGAAAACATCCCATCCCAACATTTGGACCTTCAACCCGGTGGTAACTTTTGAAGTCCACTAAATGGAGAAAAATCCTGGAATGTTTTCCTCAAAAACCTTAATTTCTTTTTGACTAAAGAAAGAAAGACATGAACATCTTGGATGACATGGGGGTGAGTAAATTATCAGGAAATTTTAACTAATTTCCTTTAATGGAGATTACCGTAATTATTGTAATTGGTGCGCACACATATTTATAAATTATCAAAAGTTTGCAATATATATTTAAAGTTCTTTTTGGCTTGACTGTCCATATTGAAACTGTAACAGTGACGGCACTCCAGTACCAAACAGAGTAGTGACTTACTACTATCAATACATTTTGTTATTTTAACATTGACTATATTTAATATTTTTTAATAGGCAGTCTCTAAAAAACTCAAAAAAAAAAAAAATTGAAATACATTTGCTCTTTTCCATATTTATTCTGTTCACAAACTGCACACACAGTATTGTGGGATAGATTGTAAATATTGGACAATACATTTATGCTGACTTCAAAAATTGACCAGACAAAGTCATCTGAGTACCTTATTCCGGCCATAAAATTGTCTGTGACAAAATACATTAATAGATTTCAGCTTAGGTTTCTTTAAACTTTCTGATCCCGCCCCCAAATCTATCTCGGCATTCAGCAAGCTTCTTAAGGACAACTAGCTATCACAGAAAGTTTGGAGGATTGTGACGAATTCCTGAAGTAATCCCTGGATAAGGATTATGTTTGCAGTGTACTTTTGCATAATGCAATGTGATCATGTCTATCAAACTGAAAGGATTTAAATTATTTTCTAGAGCGGAGTTTGATGAGAACATGCGACACGACTGCACTTTGGGCGAGGTGCGCAGGGCGGCCGTCCGTTTGTGCCAGCATTTGTACATTTTGCACAGCAGTGTTCATTTTGCATGCCGCCGTTCCTTTGAAGTCTAGCAGTGGGTAAGTGCCACAGAATTGAAGGCCACGCTGTGCTGCCTGGGAAAGCGTAATTGGAAAGAATGTGGATCCTCGGGTTAACACACCTCTTGTGCAAGGACTCTTGTTATGGCTCTCGTCAAAAGAAAGAGAGCACTCCAACAGGTTTCGCTGGGAAACCTGGTTAGCAGATTTATCAGAAGACCTAGACACCTGCAAATTGTAAAAAAAAATAATTAGATTCATCAGTTTCTTGTAAAAGAGAAGCGGGAAGCCTGGTTATGGTGGTGAAATAGAATTTTGGGATGAAAGAAATAAAAAGGTGGTGGAAGGAAGGAAGGAGTCTGTAAAAGTGTGGAATGAGGAAACAGTGGAGAGCGAGAGAGGAAGAGAGTAGGAGGAATGCAGAAAGCCTACACACCTTCACCTGACTTTATTACTGTATCGACTGAAACCTTCATATCCCCCAGAATTCTCTGCCACTCGGCACTAAACCGGGGCCCGTTTTTTGGCATGTTGATTGCTTTGCAATGCGGCATGTATTATTCAGCGGCAGTAATTATTCTGCTGTTTAGTTTTAGGTCGAGAGTGGAGGAAGCTAAGTGTTGCTTGTCTGTGCACTTTTTTTTTAAAGGTACGGCTGATAATATCAGCACTGAAAGAACAGCGTAGAAAAAGACAACGTAGAGAAGACGGTGTGTGTGCGTGAGAGTATTTCCCGGTGTGCATAAATCCAGAGGAGAGCTAATCCTAGGTGGAGATCAAAGTGAGATTCTGAAAATCTTCATCTAGCAAGACCAAGAAAGCATTGATGGGAAAGTTTAGAAACAAATCAATGACACATACGACGACTGCTAAACGTTTTCTTTTCATTCTGAGTATTTGTGGATTATGTAAGCTTGAGAATGAGTCACTTCTTATTGAATGTTTTTGGGTGACACATGATCTGAAGCCGGGCAACTATTTTATATTCTCAAAATTTTACTAGGCTTTTCCCTGGCACAAGCTTCTGTCTGTCCATTTAAAAATCAAGGAGAGAGAGAGGTGTGTGGACGTATCAGAGCCACTCCAGCGATTAGATCTATTATTAGCACAACAACGGTTGAGGATTGATGCCACCCAATAGTTGTGTGTAAGCAGAAAAGCAGAGGAGTTTGCAAAACGTGAGCATCTTCTGGATTATAATAACCCTCATTAACATTTTCACACATGGCTAGCCAACAAACGAACATGGAGATCAACCTCTTGTGGCAGATTTATGGCCCTCGGGAATCTCGACCTGAAGAGGTGGATTGAACAGGACAAAAGAAGCCGGTTCTCTTCTACATTCTATGCAGCATTCCGAATTGAATCAAGAATTTGAATTGAAGTAGTAATCAGGATGTGTAATTGAAGTTGATTGTTAAAAGAATTTGGAAGTCGAAGAAATTCAACTGCAGTTTTGTGTTTGTCAAGGCTAACTTTGATTGTTGTCTTGACAGCCTTGAAAGTGGGTTTTGGATCTGCTTTTTGGATCTGTTTTCATTTATGGAGCTCAAACAGACAAAGTAACTGATAATATTTTGTATATTATGTAAGTTACTCAATATGTACTTTTTTGTTTTTTAAACTGTTGTATAAAAGCAATATCACATTTCCAAGTGTGCAAATATCACATTGTGCCATCGCAAACCGTCTTTTGGCATTTAAAAAAAATTCCTGTCAGGATTTACTAATGACACGCAGTGAAAAAAATAGTGCTGAAAAGGTGTGGACACGGTTATTTTTGCAGCTGATCTTATTGCATATGCATTTGTAGGATTTTCCCTTTCAGACTCAAAATTTATGGGAGGAGAGTATTTAAATGAATCAAGGTGATTTACTAAGGTTTGTCAATTTACTGGTATTTGTGCCATTATTTACCGCCCCAAAAAAAGCATGTCTTAAACCAGACACTAATCTGCGCTGCTCTTGATAGATTGCGTTGGTCATTATGGAAATGATCCGGCTTCGTCTGTGTTCTTTAATTTGTGCGTTGTCCGTAGATTATGCGCAGAACTTTCTTGGAATTTTTTCTAAGCTTTTTTCCAAGAATTGCGCTTTTTTTCGAATTGCGCTCTCACGCTAATTTGCCCTGATTAATAAATCTGGTCCTTGATTTCCCAAAATGTATTACTTGTGTTCAATTTCTTAGATTTGCAGTTCTTCCTGTCATTCCAGTTCAATTTCCTGTGTGGTGTAGGAGCAAATTCTTCAGTTCTGAATCTTGTCCAAACCTGGTTGCTCCAGTGTGCCTTTTTCTTGTGTGAAGTTAATTAGTTATTAGCATGTTTTGATGCAGTTGTTGTTGGTTGTCATGAAAGCAGTGCGACTGCACTGGCAGGACATTTTTCATCCAGCTTTGATGAAGTATCGAGAGTTTTGGGATTTCTCCTGTGAAGTTGCAAACAAATGCATTTTCCATTTTCATGCATACGTGCGCATACATTGTGATGATTCTCTCTGAGGAGAGGCTGTTTGCAGAACGGCTTCTCGCGTCTCTGTCACCTTGAGAGATCAGACCAGAGGTGCTTTTCCCACCAAGCACTTCATTAGAGTGACAAACCGCGTTCCAAGCTGTGCGAGAAGCATCAACGTCACCCAAAATTAGCGACAATGAGAAAGGGAAAAGAAGAGCTGACTGACATCACCCGGGGGGCTCCGAGTACAGAGAACAGAGAAATACAGACTGTGGTCTGCTCGGGAAGAATCACACGTCTACCACAATCCATCTCCCAGGGTTCCTCTGTCAAGTCTGTTTCTTCAGCACGCTCTTCTATCATTTTCCGTGGCCCGTTCGGCTGTACATTAATCATCATGCCTCAGGGAAGAGATTCTGCTGTCCACACTGGTCATCATGCAAAGGATTATAGATGTTCTATAAAGTGAGGCTTGGGAAGGGTGGCTTCTCTGAGTTTCTTATGCTTTCTGTCCCTTTTTCTTTCTCTCCGTTCAGTCTTGGGTCCAGTCCATTCACCCATGTTATTAATGGATGTTTCGGTTTGAGAGGAGGGGCTCGTTGGCTAATGTCCTTAAGACAAAAGGGAGGATGCTCCTGCTGATTTGAGGAGCTGGAAATCCAATTTCCCTTCCTCTGTTTTAATTTTCAGACCTGATGGGGCAAAGAGATTGCCACTGTAATCGCTGGCAAACCTTTAAACTTGTGCCATGTGCCAACGCAGCAAAATGTTGGCGTTTACTCGCTAACGGTCTACAGATAGCGATCAGCTATCCAGAGTTTCCCAACCAAAGGCCTAATGTGATAACAGCCTGATAAGTAATGAAAAGAAAAGACCTTTAAATGTTTGCCAAGATTCCCACTGCGCCGTGGCTTCCCTGTGGTTTGGAAAGGCACTTTGTGTTCAGTTAACTGAAAGAAACTCCACAGAGGTACAGTTCATTCTGGGATAGATAACACAAGTTCTTCACATTGTCACTTGCTTGTTGATCATTAGCTAGTAATATTATGCTACCAAGATGTCTTTGATAAAAAGGTTTTATTGCAGATGCACTCATTGAAATTCTGCCTGATACTGATAATTATTTTTATAACACTTTACAACAAGGTTTAAATCTTTAACATTAGCTAAAGTATTAGGCATCATGAACTAACAATAAAAAATACTTTTACAGCATTTTTTTTAAATCTAGGTTAATGTATAATTATAATGTAATGTATAATATAATAATATTACTTTATGATATAATAATGCATAAAAACAAAATTAAATATAGCTGCAAGCAGCAATTAATCGGGTTCAAGCGCTTTAAGGCCTTTTAAGCACATGCATAAAAAGGTATTATGTTTTATTTAGCAAGCCTGTAAGCACCTAGATCATAGATGGAAAAGACCATTTACAGCCAAAACCAGCAATTTACTAAGGGAAAATGTGTTGTAAAGCTTTTTAACAGTTATCAAGGTAGAGCCAAAAACATAGGACTAGTTCGCGAAAGTAGATTTTTTTTAAAAATAATCTCCGATATTTAACGAACAGACTCGATAGACAGAGGTGGTCCTAGAGGCAAAGTTGGCATATGTTCTACCATATGGTATGAATGTCGTGGGCATGTGCAAAAAATCATTTAATATACAATCCTTTACTCACGTGAAAAACTATTTCTTTTAAATTTCTCACAGGCCTCTAGGGCCGTGAGTCAAACAGGCCCAGCAAGTTTCGTTCCGATCGGCCTCCGTTAACCTTGTCTGACAGCTGCTCGAATTTCATTGGCCGACAGCGGCCGTGTTTTTCTAGATACTCGAATGTCCTCATAGAAAATTGACGCACCTTGGACAAAGACACCGCATGCCAGTTTTTAAGTCAGTCGGACTGACTGTTGCTTAACTATAGCCATTTTCGTGGGGTTTTTTATTTTATTTTATAGCACGATTAAGTGGCCAGTCACTGCGTCCTTTTTCACACGATCACAGATTGAATCGAATCGAAATTTTGCGATAATTATTATCAGACTCTAGAGAATCTTTCTGCACTGGTTTGGTTCTGGTCGGGCGAAAAACGAGCCTTTCTGCGTTTTGTCCGCCTTGAGCCAAGGATTTCAATGATATAAGACACTTGAGCCTGCGAAGGACATTTTATGGAGTTATAAGCCATTACGTACTTTTGATCGCTGTAGCGCCACCATCAGGCCAATTGGGGTGAGCGTTGGTGACGTTGTAGAGGGGGTGGGTTTCAAGTCTCTACGACTTGCGGTTTGGTCTGCCCGATCTAATGCATAAGCTATCTTTAACCTTATTGTAAAGAGTCCTTATTATGTTATGGATTATAACCGATAAAAGACTCTAAAAATATAAAAAGAAATAGATCAAATTTAAAACACACTACACACTATGTACAGTAATAGGGTCAGGGTTTTCCAAGAGATGGTGCTCCTAAAGGGTTAAATCGTTGTCATGATCTATTGCTGTCCCTTTTAGTTACTGCTAGATTATCTAAATCTGAAAATACAGTACAGATAAATAAAAATACTCAATATATATTGTGCATTCCTACTTTTATCTAAGAACAATTCTGTCATGCAAGCCTGTTGATCGTTTTCTAGCAATATGATTTTACACCTTCATTTGAATTTTTTAGCTTTACATCATGTAGAAACCGTATTATATTGCATGTACTACACATGGATGCTACATCAGCAGCCATTATAGCGGTCTCATCCATTGCACCATAAAGCAGTGAGTGCAGTGGCTCATTACTCTGGTAGAGTACACAACAGTGGCATGTAATATATAATTTAACCATCCATGTCTCCCTGGCACTTTAATTTAAACAGCGCTCATGGTGATGCACGTCTGTGCGGAGAGAATGGGCTGAGTAGGTTCTCCATGGAATTCCAGACAAATTATCTCCATGTCAGGAATCTCCGTTCTATTACGGTCTGCTTGTGATGTATAATTTACATTAGAGTAATGTATGTGTGTCTGATTGAATAGACGGAGAGCGGTTTAAATAAGTGGAGCTTTTAAGCAAGTGTGATTGGGAAGTGTTTGAAAATTGAACTTTTTAAGTGAGACGCACACACACAAAGATTCAGAATCACCCTCGCCGTCATCATGGCGGTAAACAGGAAATGCATTACTACTCAAGAAAACCGTCATTTGATGTACTTGAGGAAACAGAGGCTGAAAAACATGTTTTCATCCTAGAATGGAATGTCAGAGGAGATAAACATCATGAGCCGTTCCTTATATATTATTATGTGCAACAATTTGACGACCACAGAATTTAGATTAATAGCGCTCAGCCCTCGGGAAGTAATTTCCTTTTGAGAAAGTGATTTGCATGCGGCGGGGAAAGGAGAGACCCTTTTTTTGCTGCTCTTTTGTGGTGTCAGCTAAAACTATTGGCATTTAAAGCAACTCCCCAAGGTTAATGAGCCCCTCCATTAACCCTCCCCCAGGGGAACGACAGAAGGGCATTCTGGGAGATGTAGTTATAAAGTCAATCCACATTGACTCAGCATTCCATATTAAGTAATGTAGGGGTGAATACAAGTCTTTCCTAACTAGTCTGCTCCCTGGTCAGAATTAAAGATGATTTGTTGTGTTAATGAACAGGCCATTAGTGGTTCTGCTACAATAACCTTGAATAAACACTAACAAGACCAACATAATGTAGTGGCTCCGCACAAACCCTCATGACGACCTCCAGATGTTATGCAGTTTTATATTACATTGCCATTATTTAAACAAGCAATTTTGTCATGCATTTACATATTTGAAATGGTAAAGGTACGTTCACACCAACAACGATAACTATATTAGCATCCACATCAAAGGACGATTATGTTCTGTTTATTATTAGCATGCACACAGTTATGTCGTTGGCTGGTTTAAATATGCAAGCTCTTTAAAGTTGAGTGGATGCTGATTTGATTGGCTCTTAATGTTTTTAATCAGTGATCAGCTGGGGAAAAAAATAGTTCTGAAAGTGATTCCAATGATATTGTTATTTTGTGTTGTTATCGCTATAGTTGTAGTGTGGACTTTCTTATTCTCATAGAATTAAAATGATTATGCAAAATAATTATCGGCAACCTAGTACTGAGTAAATGTTTGACAGAAAACATGGGTTATTTTGACCCAGTTTTATACTTTAACCCATTTGCTGGGTTGTTTTTTGACATAGTGCTGGGTCAGTCAACCTGATATTGAAGGTTTTTCATTTTAAATAATAAAAATGCACTCTAAAATCTCTGTTAGCCTATATATAGGACTGGAACAGTTCATATACACTTGAAAAGTTACATCAAAAACAGCTTTACCTTGTGCCATCTCGTCTGTGAGACATTTAAGTTTCAACCCGTCAAACACACAGCGCACTAAAACAATAGCGCTCCTATTATAGTCAGTGGAGTGCAAGGCAACTTTGTTACATATGACAGCGGTGTCGCAACGTGTTTCAGCCCTGGTCGCGTATTCGTTTTGCAGGAGGTGAAACTTCCATGGTGGCGCCGGTGTGTCGTTAGCTTTGAGTGTAGATCCGGCGTATGCTGCGTTTGTAGAAGACTAGCGTTCCAAGCAGACATTAGCTGCGACCAGCATGTAAACAAAAAAAGGTCAAATGTGAGACTACAGACGTTTTCCTATCTGTATAGTAATAATTTGATAGGAATACAATGTAACACAAACCTTAATTTCATTCAGGAAGTTTCCACTCAGGAAGTTTTCTCTCAGAACAGAACACAAAATGACTGTCGAAAAAAATGTATCCAGTTTTAACCGGTTTGGAACAGACTACTCAACATTGGGTTACATTGAGCCAAGAAAAACTACCCAGCACCTGGGGGAAAAAATTATATTAAAAATAACCCAATAAAATGACCCAACAGGCTGAACCTAGCATTAGGATTTAAAAAAAAAAAAAAAAAAAAACCCTAACGCAGCATTTTTTAAGAGTGTGGTTATCAGAGGAATATGACCACTGGGATTGATTGCATTCTGACCAAAAGGAGCCGTTCCAAATATTCCTGCGGTTTTTCCACAATGCCATCAGTAATCAGTGTTTGCTTTTGTGTGATACTGCATCAGTATGAAGTCCAAGACCACTGTTGTATTTGGCCAGTGAAATAAAATAACCTGGTGCACCTTTCTTTTTGAATTTGCCTCAAATTGGGAGCTATATGTTTGGATGCATGAGGAATATAAGCTGTCAGTCAGTGTGATCAAGTCAACAAAACTTCTGTTTTAACTAGAGGATCTCCCTGTCTCCATCACAGACAAGCCTGTTCTCATCGCAATCATGATCTGTGTGCGCCTATAAATGATTAAAGCAAGTGAAGGCCTTCATCTACACTCTTAGGCCTTCGAGCAAAAGTACATCAGCTCTTTACACCCAGAGGATCTAGTTCTCACACCAGCCCAAACCTGTTCATTAGTAAATCACATTCTTCCTGACATGCATCGATCCATGCATAGATATTGTGCTTTAAATGTGCTGTAATGTACCGAGCATCCTCAGTGCCTGTCTTATGTCAGGGTTATCACACTTCTGCTCCTCTAAACAGACTAAAAAGACCCGGTCGATATCTTAGCTGTATGTCTGTTTATGTGGGAAACCCATAAGGTATTTTGTTATTTTTCTTATTTTTTCTTTTTATTTTTAAATGACATATAATGGTAAATAATTTACAAAATATATATGTTTTATATAGATATGATATATACAAAGTTCTGTCATGAAACTCTAGATTGCACAGGCTGATAGGTTCTTAACTTAATCACATCATTCTCTATAGGGCACAGCTGATGTATCAGTAGCCAATAATCTCGCTGCTCGACCTTCAAACACTTGGTCAGTATTTGCTTTAGCAGTTGCAGCGCGCTTTCAGAAACCCTCCACCTTCCCCAGCTCCACCTGCAATGGGTAATTCATGTGCACTATATTGTACAGCACTTACTTTGAATAAAGTTAGCCCAAGCACACTTTTCAAACAAAACTTTTCATGAAAAGAAGTTTGTTCTGAGAAAGGCTCTTGCATCATTTGTTTGCATATGCCACTTGGTTTGATATTTTGCTGTCTAGCGCAATGACATTCATAAATTTAGTATCATGCATAATTAAAGCTTTTTTACAGATCTACAGTATGAAGACAGAACCGCATGTGTAACTCAAAGTAATCTGAAGAGAGAGGTCTGATGAAGAGCGATGCATCTAGAAGGATTCAAATGAAAGACTCGCTCGCACCATGGAGAAAATGTTGGAGTGGAGGTCAGAAAGGGAAAAGACAGCTAAGGGGTAATAGAAATAGATAAGCAGAGCTTGTGTTTTAGAGTAATAGAAGTCAGGGGAGTGGGCTGATGTCAGTGATGCATAGCCACCGGCTCATCAGAGACGGCCAGGCTGGAGCTCCACGATTAGATTTTAATTCTCAATCAGGCCTCCGCTTCTCATTTTCCTGCAAATAATCACAGGGAAAAATGGCAACTCAAATGATTGTGTAGTAAAGTCTTAAGCTATTATTTAGCCGACACCATGGAGAAGACAGAAAGTCCTACGTATTTTAAAGCAGAAGTTAAATTAATTTCAAATTACGCTGAGCGTAATGACTCAGACGCCCTGAGCCGTGACTGCGGAGAGCTCGCAAATTTGATGCACGGTTCTGGCAGTCCAACAGCTTCGCTATTGTGTTAACTGCATTTCTCAGCAGAGCGTCACCTGCAATGACAATGAGAATGATGAATAGCGTACTTAAGTCGGGCTCCTGGCTTTGATGTTCCTCTCTTCCATTCTTTCTGTTGTTGTTTTTTTCCTGCGATACTTAAGGGATGTTGTTGGCTGTTGCACTTCAGAGAAGTGTAGCTTTAAACTGCTGTAGAACTCAATGCGTCTTGTACTTTTCCAAGCAGGTGCCGGGCTCCTGTATGAAATGAGCTCTTTTATGTAAGGCTCGAGAAGTTTGCGATAGACATCATCAAAGACGCCCTGGCACGGCGGGAGATCTTCCGAGCACAAAACGGCCTGCACTTGTTGCACACCTTGACGTCCGTGATTCATCCGCCTCCCATAGAGAGGCGGAGCCGAGTTCAAACGTCTTTGGCTGCAGACGAGAGGCTCTGCTGCTCTGTTCTTCGGTAAGCCATTTGATGCTGGCGACTATGACAATGAGGTCAAGGAGCCTTCCCGGCAAGAAACAAAACTAATTACCTTAAGAACGCTTCTAAATGGCACGTGCCGCGGATGATCAGACAGCGCTGAAAAGCAATATTGGAAAATTAAATTTGACACAGCCTGCTGTATTTTCTTCAATCATTTTAAATCAATATAGCCAAGATATTGACTCAAACCTCATCGCATTGACTCCAGCTGTAACATCCATCTTCTTTTACAGTGGAGGAGATCTAACCACGGAGCTGCTCTCAAAAGCTCTATTCAGATGGGATTAGCTTTCTGTAAAGGAATTAGTGGACGTCTGTAATGTTTATTGACTATTCGTACAGGATGAGAGAACTTATAGAAATCGCAAACCTAAGTAATTGAACAGGACATATTATGTTTATGTAATATAGCTGGGACTATTAGACAAAATGAATTCAAATTTCAATCAGTCCATGTTGTACAATATTATTTGTCTCTTTTAATTATAATTAGGTATATATTTATTTATATAAAAGTTTTGGGTTGGTAAGATGTTTTTAAAGAACTTAATACTTTTATTTATCAAAGATGCATTAAATTGATCAAAAGTGACATTAAAGACATTTATAATATTACAAAAGATTTCTGTTTCAAATTCTATTCTTTTGAACTTTCAAAGAATCCTGAAAAAAAAATGTATCACAGTTTCCACAAAAATATCAAGCAGCACAACTGTTTTTAACATTGATAAATGTTAAAAATGTTTCTTGAGCAGCAAATCAGCATATTAGAATGATTTCTGAAGGATCATGTGACACTGAAGACTGGAGTAATGACCACAAATTTTTAAACAGTCGTTTATAGATTAAATATATTTGTTGATGGTTGAGAGCATATTCTCAATTTGCACTAGTATTACATGTGATTATTATTTTTTTTTTTCAGAGCATTTTGTAAACAGTGAAAGTCACTGTAATCTTTTTTGGCACAGGAACAGGTCCAATTAAAATAAGTTTTGAAAATGATTAGCTCATCATATTGAACTAATCCTGTCCAAAGAGGGCTAAAGTAGGTTTTAGTCCCTGCTTGCACACCTCTTGTTGTGATGTATTCTCCTGCCAGGTTTCTAAGGCTACCAGGCATGACACTGTGGCACGGCATGGTCGTTCATCCTGGCTGATGTGTCTTGCTCGCCCTCCCTTCAGCTGGAGAGTGGAGCTAATCTCGCCCCTCAATCTGGCCACCTGTCAATGGGGGTCAACGCTTGTCAAACCCTCTGTCTTCACCTCCCTCCTCCCGCTGCCTCACACGGCTGATAAAAGGGCCCGTGGAGGATCTAGTCCTCAATGGAGCGTTGAAGAAAAAGAGGGGCCTTATCAGAGCAGGACCGGAGGGTCTCTACCTCACTCACAGTCCATGACCGTGCAGGTTAAAAGGCTGAATGATCACCAGGCAATGAGCCACACCTATAGTTCACATCCCACAGCTGATTCATGGCCACACTAGATGCTTTTATTGTGTTACACATTTAGAAAATCCAAATGTTTTTACTGTCGCTTTTGATCAATTTAAAGGATTAGTTCACTTAAAATTTCCTGATAATTTACTCACCCCCATGTCATCCAAGATGTTCATGTCTTTCTTTCTTCAGTCAAAAAAAAATTAAAGGGTTAGTTCACCCAACAATGAAAATAATGTCATTAATTACTCACCCTCATGTCGTTCTCCATCCCTAAGACCTTCGTTCATCTTCGGAACACAAATTAAGATATTTTTGATTAAATCTGATGGCTCAGCGAGGCCTACATAGACAGCAATGGTACTTCCTCTCTCAAGATCATTAAAGGTACTAAAAACATATTTAAATCAGTTCATGTGATAATATTATAATTTATTAATATTATAAAGCGATGAGAATATTTTTTGTGCGCCAAAAAACAAAATAACGAGTGATGGCTGATTTCATAACACTGCTTCTTGAAGCTTCGGAGCTTTACGAATCAAATCAGTGGATCAGAGCGCCAAAGTCACGTGATTTCAGCAGTTTGGCGGTTTGATACGCGATCCGAATCACTGATTCGACTCAAAAGATTCATAACGCTCTGAAGCAGTGTTTTGAAATCGGCCATCACTAGATATTGTTAAAAAGTTGGGTTTTTTTGGCGCACAAAAAAATATTCTCGTCGCTTTATAATATTAAGGTAGAACCACTGAACTCACATGAACTGATTTAAATATGTTTTTAGTACCTTTATGGATCTTGAGAGAGGAAGTACCATTGCTGTCTATGTAGGCCTCGCTGAGCCATCGGATTTGATCAAAAATATCTTAATTTGTGTTCCGAAGATGAACGAAGGTCTTACGGGTGTAGAACGACATGAGGGTGAGTAATAAATTACATTATTTTCATTTTTGGGTGAACTAACCCTTTAAGGTTTTTAGAGGAAAACATTCCAGGATTTTTCTCCATATAGTGGACTTCAACAGGGTTCAATGGGTTGAAGGTCCAAATTGCAGTTTCAAAGGGCTCTACACGATCCCAGACGAGGAATAAGGGTCTTATCTAGCAAAACGATCGGTCATTTTCTAAAAAAACAAAAACAAATACATTTTAACCACAAATGCTCGTCTTGCACTAGCTCAGCGATGCACCACGCATTACATAATCACGTTGGAAAGGTAATGTGTGACATAGGCGGAAATATCGAGCAAGTGTTTACAAACCGAACATGCAAAGTCAAACGGCCTTTACAAAAAAAAAAAAGTAAAACAACGATGTCGGACGATTTTTAAGTTGGAGGAGAAAATGAGATGGAGTTTCTCTGCCTACTGCAGGACTTCCGCCTACATCATGTGTGACCTTTCCAACGTGATTTCCTTCAACCCCTAGTACATAGCAATTTAACCGTTGAATAAAGTGTGCCTTGATCTTAACAGGCTGATTGGTCTGTTGCTAGTGACGTCCGACTTCAATGCTTCTAGTGTAGATGTGATGTTACTACAAGTGGCCTGGTGAATCGCTGGGCTCTTTTTAGTTGTACACCTTTGTTCATTATCCAAATGTCAGTCTGAGGGCGCTCAAACAATGTCCTTAAGGGGCAGCAATTGGCAAGTGTCTTAAAGCTGCGCTTTCAAGTGCTTTAAATACATTGGAAGGGCTAAAATTGCAGGGGTAAATAATATATTTTCACAGACGGAGCCAGACTTGCTGTTTACCGTTTAATAGCTATTAAATTATTCTACTGCCTTTCTTTTAAATTCTGGTTAGGTCAAGAAAAGGCTGCAAGCCACTCTGTTAATACAGAACAGCCTTTAACATTCAGTGCTTTGTGACTTAAACTGCTCTCTTTCACCAGGTGCCGTTGTCACAATGGTTAGATTACCAACATTTGGGGCATAATCAGGCACAGAATGATAAACAAACAAGCTTTAAATCACATTTTTGGCGTTGTTTAAATCAACCATGATTGTGACAAGCAACGAGAAGGTTGTTTGGTTCCTCATTTTGGCGTCTCACACTGAATAGCCTTGCCATGGAAAACCTGGAAATATCAGGGAATTTTAAAATTGGTGAACTGACTAATATCAGACAATTGTTTTTAGTTGCATTTACATTAGAGCAGTCAGGCTGTTTATGTTCTCAAATGGATAAGTGTTCTGAATTTCATGTAAATTTGATTTTTGCTTGTAATGCGAGTCGTGTTAGTACTGAGGGTTTTGCTAATATACTAAATGGATATATATGGTAATATCCAGTCTAGTGTGCAGTGTTCATTTACAGTGCAGATATTTTAGTGACTCGGTTATTGATTTTCATGTATGTTTGGTTTATTAAATTCAAACACTTTGCTTTGCTTTAATTACCTACAATTTACCAGCATTACATGCAAAATCTTTGAATGTACGCCTATGAACAGGACTGTATATGAAGCAGGAACCTAGAGACAGAAACATATCTACTGCTTGATTTAGAGGGCTTTAAAATGTCATAAATCATGGGCGCTTGATCTATATCTGGCTTATTTTTATTAGTGGCTTGACAGTGCGTCTAATGTAGCGGATTACAAGTGCTGCGATTCTTCTGTTAGCCTGCAAAAATCCACTCTGTCACATCCACACGGCGCTCACATTTGCTTTCGCCTCCCACCCAGACTTAATGCAATTCCATTTGTTTTCTTTCTTTCTCATCCTTTAAAAAGAAACATTTTATCAGCCTCAAATTAAGCAACGGACACGTAGCAATTAAAAATAAATACGTCTTGTGATCGTCCTTCACAAACCAGTCCCTTTGCTTTTATTGCACACTTTGTCAAAGTAACATTTGGGCTAAACTATCACTCCAGTCATTCGAATGCAGCCTCTTGGGAACTGGCGATATTGTGAGCTGAAAGTGAGAGAGGAACAGTAAAAAAAGAATGTAAATATTCTTATTTCCAGCGTGAGTTAAAATCTGTTTTTTAAGTGCTTCATCTTGAGCAGTGTGTGCTGTTTTTTTAGCAGTGTGTCTCAGCACTTTATGTCTGACTGTCTCCTGCAGGATAACAATGTCCTTTACAACATCTCATAATGAACACAGGCAGGCGCGTATGCAAACACAAGCACGCTCAGTCTTACAGTCTCTGGGTATTTGCATGTTTTCAGTAAGAACAGAAGCCACCGTTCCGGCACTTTTGGAATGAGCAAAAAAGCTTGCTTATGATGTAATGTTGCGCTGCTTTTTAAAAATCTGATTAGAGGAAAGATTTATGGTTCGAAAGCAACGCCAATGACACTGCTTTGCCAGAGCAGCTTAAAAAAGACATTCTCAAACCCCTAAATCTTTCATAAATGTGCACAGTGTGTTTAAATTTCTGCATTTCAGTAGAGACTTCAGGCGGCTTTTGTAATGAGCTACCGTTGTCATTAAACACAGCACATTTAGGTTGCTCTACATGTGTGTCCATATGTAAATATGAATATTTTAAATGAGGACATGATTTTTTTAGGTTCTGGTTTCCACAGCTGTGTTAGAGAAGAGTTGGAAATGTGTTGAAAATAGTTGATGCAATAAAATCTACTAAACAAAGAGTATCTAACTGCATTAAGGTTTCTTGGGCCCTGTTTACATTTGCATTTTGGTCAATTGGATCATAAGTGGACGATGCTAAATACAGGTGTACAGGTGTAGAGCTTGTCTACTTTCGACCATTTCCAGAGGTAGTCGAAAACACATTTGACTGGATTGCGTTCACGGTGTAGACGCTCATGTGGTCGAGCGTCACTTCACTTCACTTCACTTCAAGTGTTCGAACAACCACAAGTGTGCTAGTCACACAGGATTTAAACTTTGCTGGCTAAAGCCATAGGTTTGGTTTGAAGACGAAAAATGTACTAAGCACAATGTTCTCTAAACATTTCTGTTTCTAGCATGCACTTATCGTGTTCAGCGTGTAGAAGCGAAAGCTGATGCTCTCTGTATGTTTTCCAGTAGTCTCCGGTCACGTTCATGTGCTAATTGTGCGTGGTTATTTCGCCTTTTAAATCAAAACTTCTGAAGGAGTCCATACATTTACCCTCCCCTCGAAGAAATCAGGAAGTGGTTGAAAGTGGACAAAAGAGACGGATTAAAACACCAGGTGTAGATGGGTATGTGTATCTCTTGTGTACATGTGATCCGATCAACCAAAACACATCTCAATACCAGGTGTAAACAGGGCCTTAAAGTTCTTAAATCTTTCCCCACCAGTGTTTTTTTTTTTTTTTTTTTTTTTTTTTTAAAAAGTCACCATCATGTCACATTTTTATTAATCTTGATTTGTGTGCTTTTTCTGGACGAGACAGAGTGGACTGCGGCGCTAATAGAGTCTCATGAACGCACACGTCGTGTAGCCGAGCACAGAAAAATCAACGGCCAAGGTCAGGATTTTTGTTAAATAATACATTACATTTCGGTTTGTTTTTCACCAAACTCTATTGTAACCACAGAACACTTGGAATGTACAACACGTGTCGCACGGGATCATTCTGTGATACTTTAGTGACTTTAAAAAGATTGATGGTGGTCGCTGTTCACTGCCATTGTATGGACAAGCGTGAGCGAGGCATTTTTTAAGTCAAGTCATCTTCATTTATATAGCGATTTTTACAATACAGATTGTTTCAAAGCAGCTTCACAGTGACAATAGGAAAATTAATGGACAGAGATTATTTTGGCTGTACAGCAGCTCTAGGAAAAAGTTGTCGAGAAAGTAAGTTTTTGATTGAATCACTTCTGCTGTAAAAATCGTTAATTATAACTTAGGTGCCGCTTAAATGACACCTTTTTAACTGAAAACAAAAGACTTTTAATGCGTTCTTGCCAATCATTTACGTGTTTAGTCTATAGTTTTTAAAAATTCTCCTTTTGTCCATTTGTCCAGCAACACCAGGGTGAGTAAATAATGACTTAATTTTCATTTTAGGGGGAATTATACCTTTAACTTTCACACACTCACCATCTACCATTCCGAAGTTTGGGTTTGTTTTTTTTTTTTATTTTTTATGTTTTTGAAAGAAGTTTCTTATGCTTACCAAGGCTGCATTCATTTGATTAAAAAATACAGAATAACTGTTGTGAAATGTTATTTTAAAATTAAAATAAATGTTCAATTTAAAATAATTAAAATAATATATTTTAAAATGTAATTTATTCCTGAATTTCCAGTTTTCAGTGTCACTAAATCCTTCAGAAATTATTTTAAAATGCTGCTTTTACATGTCAATTAACTGTTTCATTGAATTAATTACACTTTTCATCACTATAAAAGAAAAGACATTTTAGAGAGGAATATGTTTGTCTCAGTTCGCTATAATGTGCCTTTAAAAACAGTGATTAAGTGTTTTGTCACGTTTTACTGCTACTTGTTGGAAAAAGTAGTTTGTTATTGGTAAAGCTACACTGTTGTGCATTGTTTGCATGTTAGATGTTTCTGATTGGAGCAGAGAGGAACTTTCTTCCCTCAGGGTTCAGTTGAGGAGGTGCTCATCAGTGTCAATATAATTTGTCATTTGATTTTGGATGGCGGACAAAAAGCTGATGTAATGTGCTGTGTTTGGACTGGATTACAAAGTGCTTTGTTTGCATTTGCTTGTTAGTTAATCCTATCGATTGGAGCGATCCCAGGGTCTGCAATTTCATGAATATACATGTAATGGTTTTCTGATGTATTTGTTTTGCGTGCATTACAAGAGATTTGCAACACCGGCACGGCAATTACGTTTTGGCTGGACACGGCAGATTTGGTTTTTAAATGTGGTGGGCTAAAATTGACATGTTTGCTTATTTTAATTAGAGACATTTGGAAAGACATCTAAAGTGGGAGGGGCTTGTGTGTTAGCATGTTCTCACGCTACTCTCTCATGCTGCTGTCGACCACTTGCTGATGAATAGCTAGCATGCCGGCGGCTGACAGAGATAGATGTGACGCGCCCTCATCTCAGTTTAACGGGCGAAGGGAAGGATCCCTGCTGACCATGCTGAAGGTCAAACGGCAGAAGTCCTCGTGTCCAATCACAGCACAGGGACGGGCTCGCTAGAGAGTGTGCGTGAGGGAGGGGTGATCTCTGGAGATTGATTGGTCTGCTTTCACCTGGCTGCAAAAGGTGATGATTTGGTCACACGCTGACTAGCACACTCTTTCTCACTGGCTCTCTCATGCACACACATCTAAATGACATGCACATCGGTTTGAGCACGCTAACAATAACGTCATGCCATACACTTAACCCCACGTCCTCTTTCTCCCACTTATAGCATCGGACACAGACAATGTGGGCGGCACATGACAGCGTCTGCTGCCTCGGCATATGCTTGTGTCAGCTTTTTACAGCAGCCATATTACCTGACCTCTAGCACCTCTAAACAAAGGAAAATCAGTTATTGGTTAAAGCGAAGAGACCTGACATGGTTAGCTGTCTTTTAATAAAACCTCTCCCCTGGCTTTTGTGAATAGAGGTATTCATGGTATTATGTTTGCCATGAAATTTAATTAAAACTCCATGGGTGGGTTTCCAAGACAGATTATGCCTATTCCTAGATTAAATAGTATTTCAGTGAAGAACCGCCCTTGACGGTGTAATTCAGCGCACAGGCTTAATCTGGGGATGGGAGACTGTCCTATATGGCTGAAATTAGGTCATTTCCTGGTCACCATTCACACAGTTAAACTCCAGCGGGAGGCATTGAACAGGAGGAGTAGGAGTGCATACAGCTGTAAAATAATGAGAATAAGGCCTGATTTAGTAAGATCCCCCAAGAACAGTGTATTGTAGTAATTTGCATGTGAAAATATTCTGTGTGTACTTTGTTGGGCACTTTTTGATAAGAACTTAAAGGAAGTTGAAAGGAAGTTTCGACTATTCAGTCGAAAAGAAATTAAGGTTTTTGAGGAAAACATTCCAGGACTGTTCTCCATATAGTGGACTTCAACGGAGACCAACGGGTTGAAGGTCCAAATTGCAGTTTCAGTGCAGCTTCAAAGGGCTCTACACGATCCCAGACGAGGAATAAGGGTCTTATCTTATCTAGTCATTTTCTAAAAGGAAAAAAATGTCTATACTTTTTAATCACAAATGCGCGTCTTGCACTAGCGTCCACGACTTCACGCATTACGTAATCACATTGGAAAGGTCACGCGTGATGTAGGCAGAAGTACCAACCCAGTGTCTACAAAGCGAACATGCAAAGACTAAGTCAAGCGGCCTTTACAAAAAAAAAGTTAAACCAATGATGTCGGACGATTTTGAAGTTGCAGGAGAAAATGAGATGGAGTTTTTTGCCCTACCCTACCTTTCGCCTACGTCACGCGTGACCTTTCCAACGTGATTATGTAATGTGTGGCACATCGCAAAGCAGTGCAAGATGAGCATTTGTGGTTAAAAAGTATATCATTTTTATTTTTTTAAGAAAATGACATAGTTTCCCTTATTCCGCATCTGGGATCGTGTAGAGCCCTTTGAAACTGCAGTTTGGACCTTCAACCCGTTGGTCCCTGTTGAAGTCCACTATATGGAGAAAAATCCTGGAATGTTTTCCTCAAAAAACGTAATTTCTTTTTGAGTGAAGAAACAAAGACATAAACATCTTGGATGCCATGGGGGTGAGTAAATTATCAGGAAAATTTAATTCTGATGTGAACTAATCCTTTAATAATTTCAATTTTTTATACACAACTGTTTTTAACATTGACAAATATGTATAAAGAATTTTTTTTTTTTTTTTTTTTGAATCAAGTGGGATTTAGAAAATCAATCTGAATGATCCGAGAGTAGTTATTAGATGCCATTGACCAATGTTTGAGAGTTTTAATTTAAAATATAATCGATTACTTTGTATTTTTCTCCTACCTAATGTGTTGTTTCGTCAAGCACTGTACAAGGTTTATCCAGCTTATCAAAGTGTTTTTATTCCAGGATGCAAGTGTTTCAAAGGTCTCGAACAGAGCAGATATGCAAAAGGCCCCAAATAACCTTGTTCTCATTTCCTCGTGTCTGGTCGAGCTGCTTCTCGCTGTGTGGGCTGTGAGGCTTGTCTTGTGAGGCCTCTGCTGTCGGTCGCTGCCAAAAATGGGATGTTGCAGATCGTGTGTAAACAAGAGACCCGAGCAAGAATGCAATTAAGAGGCTTTGCAACAGTTGTCATGCAAAAGGCATTAGTGTGCGTTTGCATTTCAAAGCCATTTGGATTTGGAATAATATTAGCTCTGCGAAGCGCTCCCGGGGCGCCGGGCATACGTCGCATAGATCTTAGTGACTAGGGCTGACTTTGGTCGTGACAAAGAGATGATGTGGCTTCCCCCCGGGATTCCAGAGTCCTCTGTCTCACCGAGATGAAAGCGAGAATTAAAATGGATGTGTTAGTCCGTGCGTCTCACTGCCAGGTATCGGTCGTCGCTTCGCCTCCGTCTACTTTTGTCTCCCAGCCAGCCATAAACAAATATAGTGAGATTTATTGATAAAGAATCTCCTGGAGGAATCCGGCTGTCATCGCTAACGCCTTGCTTGCACAGGTAATGTAGAGTATCGACCGTGGGCATGATTCTGCCACGGTTTTCATATGACGCAGGTCCCGGAGGAGATCCGCCCCCGATGAGACACGTTCTGCAAGGTTTCCTCCGCACAGACATTCTCCAGGCACACGGTCCTCCTCAGATGCAAACACGAATCCCAAGAGAGGCCGGGGTTTTGGTAGAGGGCGTATGTTGGAAATGGTGACGGGTAGTACATGGGAGATGATTTTTAGGGGTTTATGTGAATGAACGGACACGGAGAGACGTGTCTTATTTGCCACCTTCTCCCCCAGCTTTCACTGAAACCTAATATCGTGCATCACTACATGAATATTTCATGTTTCACTCATACCGTTCTCAGACAAGGGCACAGGCAGCCTGTGGCCATTCCCGTCTTACTTGAATCCGAGCAAATTTCATCCGCGGTTAATGGTGCGGCTGAGCCGGAAGATCAAAAAGTACATTATGGCTCTGTCTGTTGTCACTGAGATTGGGAAAGCTGATTTGTCTTCCAGGTCAGGTGACTTATTTAAATTCAGCTCATTGCTGAATATAGAAAAGAAAGAGAATGAGACACAATTTTAAATTGCGTTTCTGATATTTTGGACAGATAAAATGGTCCAAAGACTACGTTTAAAGGGAAAGTTCACCCAAAATTATTTTATTATTTATTCACACTCATGTTGTTCCAAACCTGAATGACATTCTTTCTTTTGCGGAACACACAAAAAAGTTATTTTGAAGAATGTTGATGGTGAGTAAATGATGATAGAGTTTTCATTTAGATGCGCATTCTGTCAGTCAGATCAAAGTTCACTGATGGCTTTGAAATGCATTTATTGGGAAGCACACATACAGAAGTCCAGATGGTTGAATCATTGTTTAGTATCACAGGGAGAACGTCACACCAAGTGTTCTGTGACAAAGGGGGTTATGGGTAAAGCGCTTGCCTGGCTGCACTTGGCTGGAGAAGATGCAAAGCCTTTGAAATATGATTTCTGTTGCCGGTCGTGATATGGCTCAGAGGAGCGGTTGATTCCACAGAGCAGGTTGTGCTGAGTGGTGCTCTTCCACACATACCTTCACCTTTATCTGTTTGGTACAAGTTTTAATTTCAGATGTAAGTTTTATTGCAAAATTCATATGATCATATTCATATGCTGAAATATGACTCATAATCATATGTGTTATATTATTTTTGGGTTATATATGTCTACAATAATAATTCCAAATCAACTGTTAGATTCAAAGATTTTTAAGATCACATGAAACACATCCAGTCTGGCGTGACCAAACCAGATACAACCAGCAGTAAAATGTAAATGCATTTACATACAACTGGTATTGTATGTTGAACTTTTTAGTGTTTAAGGTGAAGTGTGTCATATTTTGCTTTATAAAACTGTTAGTTCCTGTCCTTAATTCTGATTGATCAATAGCTGTGTTTTATTCACGATAAAACACGGCTATGATCGCTTCACCCAACGGTTCTGTGTATCACTACACAACACCCTTAGCATAACAACCGCTTTTAGCAATGTAAACTCTATGTTCTCAATTGATATTGTTCATCGAAGCTTACTCTATTATGTAGAAGAGTGTTGTGAGAAAGAGATTGATTGAGCGAGTTTATTCAGATTTAGCATTTTCCTTCAGGTCAGTCCTATGTTCATAATAAAAAATCGGTTTAAATGTCCGATGTATCATCTTGTCCTTTTAACAGTTAAGGGGTTTTCCCATGACTGACAGCGCTAGTCAAAGCATTTGTCAGTTGCGTCTTGTTCCATGTTCACAACAATTCAGTCTTTTCAATGTAAAAGTCTTCACTACTGAGTGACTCACTCATAAAGACAGTCTTTACCGCCATCTAATGGCGTAATAATGTAACTGCTGTTGCTGTTCACGGTCAGGGACTATTTTTTTCCGGTGGAAGGAAGGCTTTAGTGAAAGTTTACTTCATGAAAGTTGCATTGATACATATTTTTGATACATATTAGTGCTGTATCGTAAATAAGTCACGGCTGAAGGGGTTGCAGCACAGCCTCTCGTACCTTATTGCTTACGTAAATTATGTATTTTATCCTAGTTTACTGTGCAGTTTTCGTACCAAACAGTAAACACTGTGATTTTGTGGCAGTTTCAAATTATTGCTCTGTTTGTTTGAGCATCTCAAACAGTCAGATTGGTGCTGGAAAAAATGAAACGCTTCATATGTTCATATGTCTATATGGCAGACTGTTAGGAGAGGTCAGCCTTTGAAGCTACATATGGAGTTGTGGAAATGCTTAGTCAAAGAGAGTCATGAGTAGCATTTCTGAAAGTTACCATTTTCTTTTTTTTCTTTTAACAGTTGACTTATGGTGGAAGAACTTCTTTTCACATCCAGCTGTGAAATCAAAATCCTATTTACTTGTTCCTCCTATTCATCCTATTTACTTGTTCCATAGTCTTAAAGGGTTAGTTCACCCAAAAATGAAATTTCTGTCATTAATTACTCACCCTCATGTCATTCCAAACCTGTAAGACTTTCATTCATCTTGGGAACACAAATGAAGATCTTTTTGATGAAATCTGAGAGCTTTCTGTCCCGCCATAGACAGCTACGCAACTGACACTTTGACGCTTCAAAAAGTTCATAAAGAGATCGTAAAACTAATCCATATGAACTGAGCGGTTTAATCACTCTGAAGAGACTCGATCGCTTTTTATGATGAACAGATTTAATTTAGGTTTTTAAATTAAATCTGTTCATCTTTTCTGAAGAGACTCGATCGCTTTATATGATGAACAGATTTAATTTAGGCTTTTAATCACATATAAACATTAAACACATATAAACATCTGTTCATCATATAACATTTGGACTAAACCGCTCACTTCATATGGATTCGTTTTACAGTCTTTTTATGAACTTTTTATTCTTTTGATTATAAAAGAAGAGACATCTTTTTCATTTTTCATTCTTTCACCTCAATCAAATTTTCACCATCTGATCATTTCCTGATGGGTAAAATTCAAAATGTTTGTCTTGTTCCACATATCGTCACATTATTAAACTAAAACCGGTTGGGAGTGTGCTTCATGTTGACCTTAACAGATATAACTTGGCTTCAGTTTGACTTGAAGAATATCAGCTCTGATAGTGGGTTGAATCATGCTGAGCTGGGTGCGTTGGGTATTTCAACAGATAAACCAACTACCATGTTCTCTAACCATAAACAGCGTTTGTGCATGTGTGTGTTCACATCTGTGAAGTCCCAATGCAGACATGCTCTAAAGCTATATTCCTGGAGCTTGAGAGAAGTATGAAAGTAAAAGGTTGGATAAAAGTGTGATTGAAACGTCTGCATCTCTTTCTGAAGGCTAGCTTACTCCACACCACCGCTGCTGTATTTGTTTTTCATGGCGCAGAGGCAGATGGGTGAGGACACACTGCCTTTCTGCAGCTCACACTTACTAGTGAAGACTGAAACGCCTCGGGCGATGCCTGCAACCACAGGGAGACAGTCCGATGCGAACTCCTTTACTAATACAACTGCTCATATTCCCAAAACACATACACCACCTTACCGATGGTCTGTTTTGTTTGATATCGATTAGTTGGAGTTTGACAGGGTTTATAAATGAAAATAGACTACCTTGTTTTCAGTTTACAAGTGCAATCCATGGGAGTATATCTAAACATAAATGTCTGAAAAGTGTAAAGAAAATGTTTTTTAGGAATCAACTGTAAGGATGGTCAGAAGCCACTCTGTCTTATGTTTCTTGATTATATACATGAGTTTTTATGCCTTGCGAGGGTAAACATTTGTTTTTCTTCTGTGAAATATTGAACATTGTTGCAAATTCTGCTGATTTAAATAAGTAATTTAGCTGGCTAACATGTCACATTTGTGAGAATGATTTGTGATAGTCTTGGAAGCGTCGGTTAGAATGGGTTGAAATCACTGAATGCTATTATATGCTGCAAAATTGGGTTTATGAATTTATAGCTGTCATGGAGTTTCATTATAGCTGTATAGTTTCCAGCTATATTTGCATAACCTAATACATTTGGTGTTTAATGAAAAATGTAAGTGTGTTTTATTTTTAGCAGTTTTATATGGCAGAAAGGAATATGTTTTTATTATACATCAAATTTTATTTACCAAAAATTACAATTTATTGACATTTTATTAGCATTTTTATGTCAGAAAGAAAAATTCCACCTAATTGTAATTTATTAGGTTAAAAAAATTATTAGGTGGTATTATTTTTTTAAAGACAATAGCACTTGTGTAAAATATAAATAAATTTATTTATTTCTTCTTTTTTTTTTTAAAGAAATTTTTATACATCATTAGAAAAGGCAAGTACAAATCTGAACTATTGGCCTGATCTGACCTGGATTTAAAACAAAAAAATCGATATTGTGCTCTGTTTTATTCAGCTTGTTAAATTGTTGTTAAATTGCACTTGCAATGGTTTTGTTATCTTTAGTAGAAGCCACAGAAACAAATGCAAGCAAATAAAACGAACAATTACGAAAATGGTTTATTCAACTTGTTACTCAGTCTTAGAAGATGCTTTACTCAGAGTTGGCCATGAACATACTGACGTGATTTGCTTGTAATTATTTTATCGCCTCCACATTTATTAATGCACTTCACACTGTAAACGTGAATAAGTTGGCAAAACTCAAAAAATTTGAGGCAATCAATTTAAGAAATTCAAATTTTAAGTAAGCAGTACTGGCAGATTTTTATTTTCTACTCATATTTTAATTGTTCTGATCTTGAAATTCATACATTTAACTTAAAATTATTACGTAACCTTAATGTAAACATTTTTTATTAGTGTAAACTTATAAAGCTAGCTGTAACAAGCTCAAACCAAGCCACATGTACCACTTGTCACCATGATGGTAACTCTCCAAAAACCCACATTAACAAAAACTCTTCTAAATTAGCGTAACAAAACATTAATCACTACTAAATCTCCCACTTAACATTAATCTTGCAAAAAAACAAACAAACAAAAAAATTTATATAACACTTAATTTTAGCATTTACTCTCCCTTTGGAGTGCTGTGGGCAAAGCATGCTGGGAAATAGAAATCCCAGCCCAGTTTAAGTTAAACGTAAGTTCGTCTAAATTAAAAAAATTAAGTTAATAAAACAGTTCAGTTTACTTAAAATATATAATTTCTGTGAACTTTAAAGGAAAAGAAAGTGCTAAATACTCATAAAAGTTGATTTGACTGAACTAATTTGTTTAATTTAAGTTTGTCCTACTCAAACTAATTAATTATTTTGAGCATTGGAGTTTATAGCTTTTTCTTGCAGTGCATAAAATGGTTTATTGCTCACCCATAACTGGGAAAGAGTTGCATGTTCATCCAGGGTCTTCGGTTTGACAGCTATCCAAAAAGACGCGTGTAGATCGTTCCCGTTGCTCTCGGCAAGAAGTCCAGAAAGAGAACAGACGGATTTTAAATCAATAACACCCCAAGCCTGGACGAAATTGAAAGCGATTACGTGTTCAAGCCAAGTGTTGATATATGAGATCTATTGACAGTGCCATGACAGCAGCACTGAAGTCGGCTTTGTTACGGGCCCATACGCACAATGCAGTTCCCATTTGCACCTCCTGCATGGCTGAAAGTGCTTTAATTAATTATTGGAAAGAGCCCGGTCTCTTTATTTCAACGTCCTTTGTTGCCCTTTCCCTTTAAAGTTATTTGTCTCTGGATGACCCTAGATTTCACAGCACATTGCCTCTGCCGTGTTTCTCTGAGAGGGACTCCTTTTTTGCTGACAGAGAAAGAAATGTGATCTGTTAAATAAGTCATTCCCAAACGCTCACTGAGTTTTCGCCACCAGCAAAAGCGTCAAATGTGCTGAAAAGGCACGCGAGTGAGGCTAAAATAGAGAAAAGTAAGTTCTGTTGCTTTCTCTCTCTCTCACTGTGCCCTGAAGATTTTAACCTGATTATGAAGAACAGCATCATTTCAGAGGCTGGAGTCAATATTGTTTATCTCTCATCAGATAAAGTGAAGCGTCCAGGGTTTGGAGCATCGTCGTTTAGACTGTATAATGGAAGATATGTTCATGAAGTCGTGATTGTGGGAAGCCAGCACCCGAGACACATGTAACACAATTCTGACACACTCATGACACTTCATTATGATGATGGATCCATGTGGTCTGCAGAAAGAGAACATTATTGCTCCATTCTGGAATCTAGTAAGCTGCCCACCTAGACAGTGTTTTAAGACATCATAGGCAAACTCTACGGCAGCATGAATCCTTTACGTCAAAAGAAAAAAAATTAAGACAAAATGTTGATTATAAATATACTCATATTTCATTAAATTATACAAATGATTGATGAACATCTTAATCAAATAAAAAATAGGCTATTTTAGCCAGTAATTATGTAAAAGTTTTTCACAAATTCACATTTTTGTAGTATACACAGAGATGATAACGGTATCATCAAAACCTCAAAAGGCCTCAAAACTCTGTTGTCGTGTAAATGAACGGCCAAAACTAGAGCTGCGCGATTAATCGTTGAAAGGTGATTTTGTGATCTCGTGATCTCATTCCTAAATGACAACGATCCATCAATGTCTATTAAACCTTTGACAAAATCACACTGGAACATTCAAATCTGTGTTGGAGCTGCCGCTGACCCAGAGAGAGCAGTTATCATGTATAGAAACAGCTTCACAAACAGTCTTTTCAACCACACAATATCGTTATTTCTGTGTTACAAATATTCGAATTATCACAGAAGTACTGGGATAAAAGTTTATAGCTTGGATATAATCACTGATGTCTACGGTAGCAATCAAAATAGAGCAAAATCCTTTTGAAAGTAACTTGCGCTTCAAACAAAAATTGTATTAATTACATCGTTACACCAGTAGGTGGCGACAAGTGACTTAAAAATGTAAGTCGTCATTGAATCATTCGTTCAAGAGATTTGTTCAAAAACGCTGATTCATCCAGTAATGAAACAAGATTTGTGATTGAGTCATTGAATCATTCATTAAGAACGATTTGAAATTGATTAAACATTTTAAATAGACTGCAGCAATTAACATTTTGTAAACTGACCCTTATGCTCTCCAATGCTGCATTTATGTGGTCAAAAATACAGTAAAATCTGTAATATTGTGCAATATTATTGAAATTTAAAATAGCTGTTTTCTGTTTTTATATGTATTTCAAATGTAATTTATTCCTGTGATGCAAAGCTGAATTTTCAGCATCATTACTCCAGTCTTTAGTGTCACATGATCATTCTAATGATCATGTAATTGCTACTCAGAAAACATTTCTTATTATTATCAGTGTTGAGAACAGTTGTGCTGCTTAATTTTTTGTGTATGGAGCCCCTAAAGGGACATGCTGATGGTAAAAAAGTAAATAAAAAATGAGATGGTAGAAAAAAAATATTTTTCATTGCTTTTGCATGAGGCAGGACACTGGGTTTCAGAACAGAATTTATATGTGACAGGCAATAAAAGACTCAAAGTAATGATTATCAAAAGCTAAATCAATGTTTTTTTGGTCTTGCATTTGTTTATGACAATTTAATTCTGTATTTAATCAAAATAGTTTCATTTATTTACTTGGTCAAGTGATGCATTAAAACAAGCACTGAAACCCTGACCATGCCAGGCAGCTGGTAGATGACTGGTAATTAGTACCTGATCTTGTAATCTCTCTCTATCTTGGCCAGTGTGTAGATGTTTTTCTCGGGTGCTTTGGGCTGGATTAATGTGGCACTTTTCAGTGCTCTTGTGTTTTTGTCTGAGCGTTGTAGCAGCAGTCAGTAACCGTGATGCATGTTGGGGAATTATATTACTCCTTGGCTGCAGTTCTCTCTCAAATACATCTTTTTACTCTACAAGTTTATTTATTTGCTACTTCCTTGCTACTCATTTTTTTTCTAAACAAGACCAAAAGTAAAAATCGCTCATGGTTAAGTAATAATAACCATAATAAATAGATTAGTCTTTCTTCAGGAGAGTGATGCAACTGTTATATCAGGGCAAAACATCTCAACACATTTCCAGAGAGGCAGAGTGCTCATGAAAGCAAAGCTGGTACTCGTTTTCCCAGCACTCCTCTTTAATTTAGATGAAAGAGGAGATTTCCTAATCACTTACAGCCCTCTTACTTATTTTTAAATCATGTTTCAAAATTTTGAGTCTCTTCAGTGCAGGGCTGGACTGGTAATCGGGCATACTGGGCATTTTCCTGGTGGGCCGACGCGCGAGGAAAGGTTATTTATTTACAGTATTTTATTTATTTATTTATTTATTTATTTTGCCATGGACTAGCCCATCACGCAGGGACAGTGGCCCATTGGTTTATCTTCTGAATTGACAGGCCAAAGTGAGAGAGACCGCCCCCTCCCGCGCTGTTTTTAATTGGAGCGCATGGGAAACTGCAAAAGGCAAATACCCGCTCACCGCTTCCGCTGACGAACATGCACTGCGTTTCTGCCGCCCTATGAAGTGATAAACAGCGCAAATCGCTTAATGCCTTGATCCATTCAGATTTGTCTCAGAATTTTGTTTAAAACAGTCGTGTGATATGGGAACATTACAGGTTCGGTGGTGAATCTAGCTGAAAACAGCCGCGACCTTGTAAAGACATGACGAGGTAAATTGGAAAACGCCAATACACACAACTACAAGCTTGTCAATCCAACACCACCTTTATAGTAATTTACCTTGCAGCTACTAACAGTGAAGAAATATGGTGTTTTGGCAGAAATGTATTTATTAAAAATGCTGCTATTATTAGGCCTACTTATATTAAATATTGCGGAATATAAATCACTTTCTTTCATAAAGGCTGTTTTCGTATTTTCTACGTTTACAATATTTTTATTACACAATCTATAGTTTATTATTTATTTTTAGAAACCATATACCCATGGTAATGAGGAGCATGGTTTTACCTGTGCTCTGTCTACCATGATCTTACAGTTAAACCATGGTAAATTTCATTTCGGGCAATTAAAAGATAATTTAACAAAACAGCTTTAAAGCCTGGATCCCATGAAAAAAGGACAAAGCTTGTTTTTTTTTTGTTTTGTTTTATGATATTTTTAATAGTTTTTATGAATTTTAATTGAAGTAAAATGTTATTTCAATGAGAGCGTCATGAAAGTGTCTTACATAAATTAGGTGTTAACTCTTTAAAAATGTTATTGTTTTAAAGGGGTAGTTCAACCCAAAATGTCATGATTTACTCACCCTAATGTCATTACAAACATAAATTACTTTCTTTCTGTGTAACATAAAAAAGAAAATAATTGGAGTCAAGGGTAGCCTAACCAAAATGGTTTGGTTGACAACATTCTTCAGAATATCTTCTTTTGTGTTTTACAGAAGAGAGAAAGTCATACAGGTTTGGAACGACATGAGAGAGAGTAAATGATGACAGAATTTAAAAGCATTAAATTTACTTAACGGCATGAAAATCAGTGCTTTACTGCCAAAGTGAATTTCTATGTGACAAAAGTGCAATATTAAATTTTTTAACTGCATTTGTAGTAAATTCAATAATATCCATCATTATTTGTCGCTGTCCTTGTTTTATTTATTAATTTATTTACTCCAATTTAAGGCCCTAACCCAAGCAAAAACATTCACAAGGGAACTCATGGGCCGCATGGGCTGGCTTTGTCCAGGGCCAAATTTTAGCCCCAGTCCAGCCCTGCTTCAGTGATTCCTAAGATATCCATTTTGGCCACAAAAGCAGCTGAAATGGACCAGAAAATGAGCGGTAGATTTCATGATAACGTGTGTGGTTAATGTGAGCTGCATCTTGGACTGCCAAGAAAGGTTTTTTTAATAATATTAACTAATATTTTATTCAGCAAGGATGCAATTCATTGATCAAAAGTGACAGTAAAGACATTTATAGTGATACAGAAAATCTGCTTTAAATAAATGCTATTCATTTGAACTTTCTATCTATCCAAAAATCTGTTTCTATAAAAATATTAAGCAGCATAACTGTTTTCATCATTGATAATAATAATAAATGTTTATTAAGCAGCAATTCAGTGGAGAAATAATGCTGAAAATTCAGCATTATTGCCTTTTAAAGTATTACTGTTTTACTTTAATGTAGGCTTGGATAAGAGACTCCTTTCATAAACATTAAAAAAAAAAAAAATCTTACCGACCCCAAACTTTTGAACAATAGTGTATATTAACCAAACACTTGCGTATTATATAAACAGTTCTGAATATGCAGCCATCCAGGAGGAAGCTGGCGACCTTCACTGCCACATTGCTTCCTTTATTGCCACATCAGCACCAAGTTCCAGCCGTGCCAAACAGCCTGACAGCCGAGCTGCCTCGCCAAACAAAAGTGGCCGACCGCTGACGTTCTGACAGGGCAAACACACACCTTAATTAACGCCTGTCACGCTCCTCTGATTAAGGGAAAGATGAATCTGTGCCGGGATTCATTGAGCAGGGTGAAGAAAGACACACAAGTATTGGAAAATTTCAGGTTTGCAAACAGAGTCGCAATTTGAGATGAAATTAATGCAGAGAGGAGCTGCACCGTTGGGGGGAAGGGGGAGGAATTTGAGTTTTTAAACCCGAATAAGTTGGCAAAACTCAAAAAATTTGAGGTAATCAGTTACATCATTTTTTTAAAGTTAAGAAATTTAAAGTTCAAGTAAGCAGAACTGGCAGATTTCAATTTTGTACTCGTACACATTAAAGGTGGACCCAGTAGAATTTCAAAAACACTGTTTGGAAGTTAGTCAGGCAGACACCAACAACAAACGTGTAACCAATCAGCATTAGGGGGCGTATGACGGTCGAGGAGAGAGAACGAGCAAGAGGGAGATTTGAAAATAAAAGACTGCAGAACGAGAGATGGGACACAATACAAAAGCTCAAAAGAATATCACTGGAATGAAGAGTTATGACTGGGCAAGCGCTTTAGGACCCGCGTTTATATTAGAAAAGCTTTCCAGCGCTGGAGAGAGCTAAGTGGGAAGGCCTGAAAACAGACGCGGAGGCTGCTTTGAAACCGCTTCAAATGTAACACTGGGTTTGTGTGTCATGAGCTGCTGTGCTGTTGGCGACTAACAACGAACACTTTGTATTTACTCTTGTGTAATGCACGTTCATTTTTTTGTGCTTCCTTGTCGTTCGTTCATCATCTGTGCTTTATTTTTCGTGAAGCATTTTGTTGCGCGTCAGCTGTGATAAACAGACATCCACTCTCGCATTGCGTGTGTAACAGTGGCCAGATAGTGAGAGTTTTGAAGTTAAACTACTGCACACTGACGACTGCTGGAGAATGTGGTGTTTAGCTTCATTGTTAGTGCACTCGCCTTTCCTGCCAGCAGCGGACGGGTCGGGGTTCGAGACCAACTCGGAGCAGGGTGGTTAGTATTGGAGTGTGAGTTTTGGAGGCGGAGCAATGAAGAGAGGGCGTTTTTCCAACAGCGTTTTTCAAAATCTACTGATCCCACCTTTAATTGCTCATAACTTGAAATTTTTGAGCAAGTTAATTCATACATTTAACTTAAATTATCATGTAATCTCAACTTTTATTTTGAATAGTGGAAATTTAGCTAGCATTGCTGAAAGAGTACAGCAATATAGAACATTTATCATATACTTGTTCTAAAATAAGCCCATGCTCCTCTCGTCGCCATGATGGTAACCCCTTAAAAAAAACACAAAACAGAAACTCTTCTAAATTGGGATAGCAAAGCATTAAACACTACTAAATCACCCACTTAACATTAATCTTGCACAAAAAAAACATTATCTAACACTTAATTTTAGCATTTACCTTTCAAGTGTCATGGCAAAGCATGCTGGGAATTAGAAATCTCAGTCCAGTTTGAGGTAAATTTAAGTTTGTCTAAGTTAAAAGAAACAAGTTCATAAAACTCAAAACAATGAAACAATTGCAATTACTTAAAATGTGTCAGTTTTGTGAACTCAAAAGAAAAAGAAAGTTCTAAATACTCATAAAAGTTAATTTGATTGAACTAATTTGTTTAATTTGAGTTTGCCCTACTCAAACCAATTAATTATTTTGAGCGTTAAGGTTTACAGTGTAGAAGTTTCAGTTTTATCATAAAAGGCAGTAGATTTTCCCACTGGTGAGAAGAATTACGCCATAACATCAAATCGTAACAGTTTAGTAGGTTAGTAGATTCCACTTAGCAACTAAGCTTTATTAATGAATTTGTTAATACATTTTGAGGAAGAAAGAATGGACAGTGATAGCAGAACAACCTATAGGATTGAACAGGAGATTTTTTGTGATTTTTCAGTAAAATGTGCTTAAAAAGTGGTTAAAAATATACTTTGTGACTCCACTACATTTTACGCATTTTATGTATTTTTTTTCCCCTATTTAAACTGCAAATCTAAAGCTGCAATTGCAAACTATCTACACACAGAGATCCTCCACTGACAGAGAAAAGAGCAAAAGCTACTCTGAGAAAATGGCAGATGGCCAGTTGCTAAGGCAGAATTGGTTAGTAATATTTTTGAGGCGGGCCTTATCAAAGGAACAATGAATCATGTGGGTTGATTTGTCGATTTACATTCACAGACAAACGCTGATCATGACAATGGCGCTGATATTACATATTTTACGTTCTAGAATAAAAAAATGACAATCATTTCAGTAATATGTTTTTAAAATGAATCTGTTCTCGATTCCCAAGCGTACGGTTCAAGCATTCTCTCAGAGTGCACCAGCTCACTCTATCCCAGAGTATTTGTATTGGCTTTCTATGAGCAGAGTTCATCGGCATCTGTCTGCTTGTCTTCCATGGGTACTGTTTCATCTGTGCCCATCGTCTGCACATGTCTGCTCATCTCTCTAGCCTTCAGCCATTGATTTCGGTGGTGCAATAATATATGAGTTGTACCTGTAACAGATGGACAGCTCCTGCAGAGATGGAGTTCAGTTCTTACAGCGCACACTCAGTGGAAGATGAGGGCAGGAGGTTTTGATACGATTCTAATGGTTGGAAACTGAACTCGTGACCTCAGGGAAAGCAGCAGGGTTTCGGTACGTGAGATGATTCCTCCATCTCAAAGGCGAGCGGAGAGGAACTTCACATTGTCCATCAACTTTTCCCATTTATCACAGTCAGGGAACTAGGAAACTGTTAGTCAGGTTAATTAGCCGCAGTGCTGAGCTATTATTGTGTGCTGTAGAGTATAAACGGAGAGCTGCGTTAAAAGCCGCCGCCTGAAAATCTTTTGTGTTCCATAAACAAAATGAGTGAAATGCTCAGATGTAATAATCAGTAAATAATAAGATGTAAGAACAAAACAACGTCCTGTAGATCAGGGCACTTCAACAGGGGGTCCCTGACCCATAGGGGGTTCATGGCGGGACAGTAGGGGGTATGCAAATTATTGTTGGATCACAAACATTTTTATTTCATGTAAACATGGAAATGTGCTAAACATGTTTACTTCAACCAAAGCTAAAGATAAGATGCTGAAGTTTCATTGTTCCTCCTACATTACATTAGAATTTTACTTAATTCATTTTAATGTACATGTTTATGAGCCTGTACTTCGATAATGATTAATATTATTGCCTTGTAAACATCATAACAAAGTATGCAAATAGAATAATATGGCACCACACTCATACCAATATAGGCTAGGCTTAAAATGCAACATTTATTGTATTTACAATAGCAATTTTATACATTGTGTAACAAGGCTCTGTCTCTCTGTTCACCAATGGGGCCTTGGCATAAAAAATGTTGACGATTTCTGTTGTGGATCATCATTTATTGTTTTATTTTCATGCCAATATCATAATAATAATAATAATAGCAAACAGAAACATCAAAATTCAACTGTAACTAGTGTGATTATACTTTAAAGAAAAGTTTGTCAAGACAGACTTTCTGTGTTGGCTTGACAAAGCCTTTTTTTAAGTTTATAAATGACTTTTTAAGGTTTAATTGGCCTTATAGTTTGACAGACTAGTGAATAACTAAATTAACTTTTCATTTTATTTTCCAGGGTGGAAGAACACGTAATGTGTTATTAAATTATTGTTAAATCAGGAATTGAACCAGAGCCAATTCTTAAATTCTGAATTTTGCCCAACCCTGGAACAAAGCCTAATGGATTCAGGAATAAAAGAGCATTTCAATTTCTTCCGTCTTTCTTGTGGCATCCTAAACCTAGAAGATGAAGTGCTGTAGAACTTTTCATGTTTTCTACACAGAATGAGAGTACTACATTCATATTGGCAGCTGAAATTATAGTAGAATTTGTGGTAACACTTCAGTTAAAGCCTTTATGTATAATGCATTATGAAGGTATTCATAATATACATTATAATGCATTATATCTTTTCATTAATAATTGTAACCAAAGTTAAAATCCATAATAATATTCACAGATTCCTTGTTACATCTGTTTTATTTATACTTTCTAAAGGTGTATTATAATGTATTAAGTGTGGTTACAATTATTCATGAGACCATACAATGCATTATAAGGTGCATTACAAGGCATAATTAATGCATTAAAATACTTTTATAATGCACTATACATAAAGGCTGTAAGTAAAGTGTTACTGAATGTGTTTGTTGGCGCTAAAAAAAAAAGCAAGTAGCCTATAATTACTATTCCAAGGCAGATGTAGACCACCAAATCATAAGACTTAAAGGGATAGTTCACCCAAAAATGAAAATTATCCCATGATTTACTCGCCCTCAAGCCATTCTAGGTGTATATGACTATCTTCTTTAAGATGAACACAATCTTAGATATATTTAAAAATATCCTGGCTCTTCCAAGCTTTATAATGGTATTGATCCATACAGCTCCAGTGGGTTAATAATAGCCTTCTGAAGCAAAGCAATGGGTTTTTGTAAGAAAAATATCCGTATTTAAAATGTTATTTACTATAATAACTAGCTTCCGGCAGACGGCCGTACGCATGGATTTGTGGCGGAAGAGTAACCTCTGACCCGACATATGACGTAATGCCGAACGCGGAAGGGCAAGATAGAGCAAAACAAAACACCGGTCACGAATTAGAAGTCTAAAAAGAGAAATGTCGGAGGATTTCGAAATAAAAGAAGAGGAGCTTGAGTTTGTTGTCCAGCCCTATTTGTTTGAACCGTGAGAGAAGCTTACGATACTCCTACATCCTGTGTCATACGTCGTGTCAGAGGTTACTCTTGTGGTGCAAGTCGACTTGCTTAGTATGCATACGGTCGTCCGCCGGAAGCTAGTTATTTGAATTTTAAGTTTTAAATATGGATATTTTTCTTACGAAAACCCATTGCTTCACTTCAGAAGGCCTTTATTAACCCCCTGGAGCCTTATGGATTATTTTTCTGATGAATGGATGCATTTTGGGGGGCTTCAAAATCTCACCCCCTATTCACTGCCATTATAAAGCTTGGAAGAGCCAGGATATTTTTAAAAATGTGTTCGTCTGAAAGAAGATAGTCATATACACCTAGAATGGCTTGAGGGTGTGTAAATCATGAGATAATTTTCATTTTTGGGTGAACTAACCCTTTAAAGTACGTCTTTCCCAATATTCCATTATTGCAGAACAGCCTTGCACATGTTGAGAATTGCTTGTTTGTGTCTTGGATGCATTTTTAGTTTATCAGTGAGTTGTAGCATCAACCTGGTGGCACCTCTGATCTGGCATCACCAGGCTTGGAAGCACATCTCAGATCGCAGCCAGTCAAGGAAATTCAATATTCCATTGTGTCCCCAATCGAGCGCGAGCAGCAGCCTCGATCCCTGGCGAGGACGAGTGCCACTGCGTTTCTGGAGTAGATCCCGGGTGAGCCCAAGCGGAGGACGCGTCTCTCCTCCTTCCTGTCTCTGTCGGATCATGTATTCCGGATGGGGCCCACGTGTCGTGGAGGAAGCATGAAACGTTCCATCATTCCTTCCCCACCGGGGCCTCGCTGGCAGAGTCGGGACAGCTCCTGGAAGCTTCTGCCTGGGATATGACCTTCACTCCCTCTCGTAGTAACAAAAGGTGGAGCACGTGTGTGGATGGTGGCAGTTTCCTCCCTGACTGTGCTTTTTCTCTCATGATAAAATGAAGAAAAGTGCTGCATTGGTCATCCAAATTTGGCCGACGGCACAGTGAACAATCAGGAAACGTCTTGTTTCGAGTGATCTTTAGCTTTGTGGGTCTTTTTTCTTTTTTTTTTTCGGAGCTTTACTGTATGTGACTTGTTTTGCTTTTGTGGTTTTAATTAATCTGCAGAGGCGGCTATTAATTGCCATCGCTGTCCGTCTCGCGCACGAGCTGTAATGTGAATGATCTGAGTGAACTATTTACTGCTTCACTGTGCATGTGGGGAGTTAAACAAGTGGAGAAGTTCAAAACAAATTAAAAACTTTTAGGCTTTTGCAATTATGGGGAACATTGCTTGGATGAGGTAATGCGATTTAAGTTTTTCCATCTGTAAATATCCCTGTTTTAGTGAAAGCTGTGGGCTAATTAGATGAATTGGCTTCTTATTGACAAAAAAAATTAACCAGAATGATTATTTTTAGTGGTGCTTTTGAAGGCTGTTTGCTATTGTCGCTGTTGTTGGTTTTAAATAAACCACACACATCTAACCTATCAATTACACCGCAGAGATTAATTCCGTGATTGATATTTGATGAGTGTGTAGTATGTAGATGAGTATGTCACTCGTAGGCGACACTCCATCTCTTAAACTGAATAATTCTCGTGCACACAGTAATGGGAAAATCACATCACCTATAATAATGTGGCCGCTATTTTCATTAATGGCTGACCCTCTTCTCTGTCTCTCTTTCTGGCTGTTTCTCTCTCTCTACCGCTCTTGACTATCTGATAACATCCTTGCAAATGATAGTTTCATTTTTATCATGGAAGTCAGCAGCCTTGGCACTTGGACAGGGAAAAACAATCTTGCTAAGTGCCAGGTTTCAGCCCACCTCTCTCTCTAACTCTTTCTCTCTCTCTTCTGCCTCTCCAGCACAATAACGCCCTCTTCTTATCATTGCCTGAGGTTTACAATTGACCAAAACAAACAAATAACCCAAGAGGGGCACAAGGCCACTGCAAAACAACAGAGAGAAAAGAGAAGATGAAGGGAGAGAACAGGAGAATATAGACAAATGGAGAATAAATGCATTTAAGAAGACAAAGGAAAGAGACTGGTTAAATGTGAGAAAGTCTAAGGAAGGAATAAGGAGAAAGTGACAGCTCAAGCTCTACACCACCATTTTGCATTTACGTTTTATGCATTTTATGCAAGTGACTTACAGAGCATTTAATCTGCAGTTTACCCTTGGGTTACTTTGGTAATAAAAGCCATAGGCATTGCGTGTACCTTGCTCTGCCAGTTAAGCTACAGGAATACCTATATATATATATATATATATATATATATATATATTCATTTAGAAGATGTTTTATTCACATATATTATGTATACAGGAACCCAAGTTTGTTTGAATAAGTGTTAGTGAAGCCACTCTGACACTGTAGTTTTTAAATTTGCAAGACTACTAAAGTAGTTAAACAACTTATCTAAAAAACAAACAAATAAAAAAATTAAAAACATGCATTTTTTAGGTCATGGTGCTAGCAGCCCCAGGTTGTGGGTTCAATTCCCAGTGAATGCATGAACTGATAAAATGCAGTCTAAGTTGTTTTAGATTAAAAAAATCAAATGCATAAATATAAGTTAGTATATGGACATATAAAATCTCCAGTCTCCTTCTCATTTCTGCATTGCTCACAAATTGATCACAATATGATGCCCAGCAGATGATTATTTTTTTTTATATACAAAGGTTATGTTTTATACACGTAGAATCCAATTTCCTCGGTCTCTGTGTTCTTTCATAATTCATAAAAGCCATGTGTCTTGAAACCTGTTGTCATATATTAATATTAATGACCCAAAACAAACATCATCACCCAGCGTGACTGATCGCACTCTACACAAATGTTTACATCTCTTTGAACAGCTGGAACTGAGCGGTGCAGGCTAACCTTAAACAGCTGCTGTGCTGCAAGGTCTGCTGGGATACACACCTGCAAAAATATAAAAACAACAGAAGTAGAACTTTAGCCCACTTGCCCCTATCGGCCCTCCATGTCTCTCAAACCGCATAGCGAGAGTTATTTTCTGTGCTGAGGTGACAGGTTTGCCTGCCAGCTCTCTATATCAAACAGCTGGAGATCTGTGCGTGCATCTAATGCTAAAACAACCTGAATGGTTGTTTGTGTCCTGTGCTGATGTTGGTCTAAAGGTTATGAGATCGGGTGGAGCAGCTGTTAGCCATAATGCTCCAAAAATCAGGGATAAATAGACAAATGAATAAATATTTACAATAGCATTCACATTTTTAAAAGCAGGTAAAGACATATCTATGTATTTCCTTTTTATTTATTTGTTTATTTTCATATTATTTTATATTATTTACAATTTATTTCAGTGTTTTTTTAATATATTCTGACTTATGTATAAAATGTATTTCCTTCTCATTTCTTTCCTTTAAAAAATAGCTTTTTTTTGTCTTGTTGCTTCACTTGTGCTTGTTGCTTTTCTCTTATTTTATTTTTATTATTTTGTATTATTTACTTAAAATGTGACGAGATTTCTCATCGAGGTGAAAAGCTTTCTGGCGATATTGCCATGACGGAGTGTGAGGATGAAGTTAGGATTGAATATGCCACCGCTGCGTTTACATTACGCCTCCACTGTCTTTTTGCTTTTTAAAGAAATAAAAACCTTTTAATTCAGTTGGATAACGGTCGCTTCAATCCCATCCAGCTCATCAAACACGAGCTGCAGTCATATGTAGTGCTGCAGGAATCAGAGTTCACTGATCACTCGATGAGGGTAAGTGACGAGATGACTGACAAGACCATGGCGGAGGATTCATTGCACAACAGTGCCCAAGCATCTGACAAATGACTTATCTTATCGAAAGCGAAAGTAAAACGCGAGTGCGCATTGAAGCGCGATTTCAATACCACGACCACCAGAGTGACTGAAAAATAATAGGTATTCATCTGAAAAGGAAAGTGGTTTCAGAGTAAACTATTTGATGGTTATTTTTTGTTAAAAGTTTTCTTTGGAATGTGCAATGACGTGCATTATGGCCATGAAATGTGTATACAAGAAAGTAAAGGGGGGCAAGTTTGATTTCATGTTGACTTTAGACTCTTAGGAGATCATCCTGTCTTTGGGTGCATTGTCCTTTTAAGGTAAAATGTTTTGACAAGCACTTGTTCATACTTACTGTCCTGCTCATCTCCTATTCTTAGGACCCCTTAAATTTGTCCCAATGGTGTAGTAACACAACTGACACAACTAACACTTGATTAATTAAACCACTTGACTTAGTTCTTCGTTTGTCCGAAAACACTAAGATGGAGGTTCCTTGAGGACCGGACTCAGAACCTCTCTATGACCTGGATCCCCATTAATGGTCCTCTCACCTTCTCTACCCTTCTCTGGCAGCGTTTCCAGTCAGACTTCTTTTAAAGTATGCCACAGTACATTTCTCCAGTCCTCTGCCAAACTGAGCGAACATCAATCTTAGACCACTATGATGTCCTCTGCACCTTCGCCGGAGTCTTTCTCCTTGAGCCATCGTCTGGACGGCCCAACCACACACATCCACTAATCAAACCGGGCTCTGGAGCAGCATCTCCACAAAGTGCAAGAGAGACATTGGTAAATGACAGTTAAAGGAAGCATTTATCTTTTCTCTGCAATAAGCTACAGAGACTCCTGAGTGTCGTGTCGGTCTTGGCTTGTGTGTGCGCGTGCGGACGGTACGAGGACCGGTATGGCGGACACGAGCGCTATGATTAATGGCTCAATTTCCTCTCCCACTTTTTAAAGTGGATTGTCAATTTGCTCTCTGTGATTTGGTGACGTCCCATCTACTGAGTGGGTGGAGAGACAATGTAAAAGATTGTGGATGAGCAGTTTGATTATGATTATTGAGATGACAGTGAGACTCTTGGGGGGACTTCATCGCTTTTTTGCTTCTGACCTTGGGAGGAAAGAGAAAAACACTTCAATTTGAAGCGCGAACATGTGGAAGCACACTAGAGGACATCTCAGTGACATGCAGGCCTAGAAGAGCACATTCATGGTATTGATTTTAAAGTTTTTAAGTAGTTGTAGGCAGGGATTGACATTAACTTTTTTGCTCACCAACCACTGTGACTAGTGGTTTTCTGAAGTTACTAGCCACTCAGCATTTTCACTGGCCACAATTTTGAAATCGATACCATGGGGAAAACTGCCATATAGATATTTTTAATATTATCTCATAATATGGCAGCAGGTATGTTAGGCTGCTGTTTACTTTAAGACCTGACACACTGTTACACAACTGACTGTGTTTATGTAAATACTCACCTAGACAGACATTTTGACATTATTTTGTTTGTAACTGAGTGTTTAAGCGCAATAAGCAGTGAAAATGGACTCAATTTAGTACTGAGAGGAGGCTTTGTGCGCGCACAACAAAATCTGCGGGAATGAGTAAAATTATGCACAATCCCACGCTGAAATTCAAGCCCTGTAACACAAACAAAATTCATCCAGAGCAAATGAAACGAGTGAGTGAGGGGAGGCGGGTTTGTGTGTCAACTCGCTGTCGGAGAAACGAGAGAGAGAGAAAGAGCAGCTGGTATCGTGTATCTATTCTGCGGAAAATTTGTATTGGAAGCGTTTTAGATATTTCAGTATTGATATGCATCGAGACATCAATATTTTTGACACTATTGCACTTAGTTTATTATTTCAGATGCCTTTTCCAAAGACTTCAATCTGCCAAAGTGGCTAGTAGGAGTGACTTCGTTACAAGCCACTGCTGAAATCCACTCGCATTTGGCGGGTTGGCGGGTGTTAATGTAGAGCCCTGGTTGTAGGCCTCCATCTCATCTTACACTGGTCAAAAGTTTGTTATAATTAAGATTTCTCTTATGCTAAGAAGTCTCTTATGCTCATCAATATGTAGTGTATATGTATGTCTCTTCACACCTTGGACTTTCCAGGCTGGTGGACCAGGCTGCCCTTAAGGAACCCTACAGTTAGACAGATTGGAAGTGATGGTGTGCTCAGAATGGAGCTGACTGTACCACTTTGTAACGTCTGCCGCTTGATAATGTCTGAGTGTTGGTTTAAGCACATCCTGCGCAGTTCAGCGGGGTACGCTCTGACTAATATTCATTTCAGAAACTGCCAGCCATCTATGTAACGCAGGTTTTAAGGGTACCTGTGGGGACCATGGCAGGAACCAAGTGTGATGGAGACTTACGCTAATGAATCAGGGCACGTATTCAAAAAGGATCTGTCGTGCAAAATTTTCTTCACCCTGCAGCAAATTGTGGAGGAGAGTATTTTCAGCAGAATGAGGACTCTCTCCGGTTTTCTTCACGATGCCACAGGGAGCAGTTTGGGTTTAAAGTGCATTCGAGCTTGGTCAAATGAGAGTCGGTTTTAGGATGACCCTCAGCAGAACTCCAAGGCCTCCATCTCAGCCTAAATTAGAAACTTAATATGAATTATGCAGAGATTCAGAGATGTAAGATCACATTTTACAAGCAGTGTATTAGGGATGGGCAGTGTTTTTCAGATTTGTCAAGACTGTTCAATTCAATGAACAAATGCTCAGAGTTATTCTGCTCTTCTGGCAGTCTACCGTATTCATCTTAATAAGTTTTACTATTTATTTCAAATATTTTAGTTTTAATATGGCATAGTTTTTTTTAAAAATGTTTTTGCTTTCTGTACCGTTTTGGAGCTCATGTGATGAATCAAACCGCAAAGTACCACCAAAAATCATGCTGTAACCAATCTCACAATTACAAACAAAGCCTCGTGTGATGTTTTCATGATTGATCATTGCTGTCACTTCTGATGCCCATCCCTAACATTTTTAAATTATTTCAGTCATTGGTATATTGTATTACCGCATCACGGATCTTGTAGCAGAAGACTTAGATTTTTATTTTTTTGATGCAATTGCCATTTTTACCTTGACTAATTCTAGAGTGTTACCCATGGTCAAACACCAAAAGGCACTCCTCAGCTCAAACGGTCCAGCTTGATCATTTAAACAAAGCGCTTCATCAAAAAGCGACTGACACTTTGAATTAATAGCTGGAGTAATTAAACTCGATAGTCGTTACGTCTTTTTCACAAGCTCGACGGTGACGCGAAATCCACACGTTTTCCATCGTGTCTGTTTTGCGGCTCGAACGCTTCCCTTAAATAAGCCTGTCAGAGAGTCATATTGTTCACGACTTCTTCTCTTTCATATTGGGAACAACAGAAGGAGACGGATGGCAGGCCTGGCCTTTTGAAACAGGTAGCAGGATTTGCTCATGTCTTCCTTTGGTGTTGAATTGTTAGAAGTGTTTCAAAGATCATTTTCACAGGAGGCCGATTTGCATTTCATAAAGTTTAGCAACAAGCATTCAAGACGTAAGCCAGAGAGAGAGAAAGAGAGAGAGAGGCATTGTCTGGAAGGAAGAAGACACTTCAGTTCGTCTGGAACGTTGGCTCTTTCTCACACGCCTCTCTTGACTCCCGTTTACCCCCTACTATAGTTTAAAGAGAGCTTTGAGGAGTTTCACATTTGTCGACTCCTGAGTGGCAAACTTGGAGGTGCTCATTGGCAGTCAGAGTGAGGAGTCAGCGCCGCCCTTCGGGTTAACTGCAGGTTAGGAAAAGAGCCGCCTGGAGCAGGTTCGCTAGAAACCGAACAACTGGCCCCTGGGGTTCGGGGGAAGTCAGAGGGAGGGGGAACGGGAGAAGCGAAGGAATGGGGAAGGGATGTTCTCTGGCAGAACGCTGAAGCCCCGAGGCCTTCATCTTCATTTCAATGCAAAATGACTTTGTCATATAATCTCTTTGGTGACTACAGCTCTGAGTTAGGAGCACGGAACAGAGGAATAATAAGGCAATGAGAGCAAAGAGGAGGGGAGGAGTGCTGGGAAAGTGCATAGAGCACAAAAAAGCAAGCTTATCGGAAAAAGAGGAAAACTAGGGACAGTAAAGATGAGCGAGCCGCTGAGAATTGACTCCTTAATAAACAGAATTTGACAAAAGCCCGGCTCCCCAATGCTCTGTATCTGTCTTGATGCTTGTTTGCCAAATTACAGCGGGTCATTGTTTTAAATTCAGTCCATCAGCGGCAGTGCCAGGACACTCCCAGGGTCCCAGCATAGCAAACAATCAGACAGTGAGAATAGAGACCCCCGGCCCAACGGTAAACAGGATAACAAAGAAGTATGTGTTGCGGTCACATAAGATAATGGAACGCTTTACGGAAATATCACAGAAAACAATGAAGGCAGCCATTGGTGTGGTTGGCATGCATCAGAAGCCGTATCTGATTACTTTCGAGTGATAAAACTAGCAGATTACCCAATCGAACGGTCGAAAATCGCACCCTCCACAATGCCAGCTGGATTTTTCCTTTGCTCAGTGTTATTGTCTTGTTTTTGGCTAATTAGTGTGGATGTTGTAACCTCTTGTTTGTTGATCCTTGGCATCCATCCAACATTGGATGTTTGTCTTGATAAACCTTCCTTTCTAGTTAAAGGGATAGTTCACCCAAAAATGTCATCATCTGTCATCATTTACTTACTTTCATATCATTCCAAACCTGTATGCGTCTCTTTATTCTGTGGAACAAAAAAAAAAAAAAAAATGAGGATTGTTGTTTAGAATTCTTCAAAATATCTTTGTTCCATCAAAGAAACAAAGTCATACAGGTTTGGAACAGCATGAGAGTGACTAAAGGATTGCAGAATGTTCATGTTCACAATATGAAATTCAGTTCATTTTAATTAAACTTTCCTAAATTCAAATTGCAATTTACCATCCTTTTTTGTTCTGATTTAAATCCTGAATTGAAATTCTATTCTACTTAAGGAACTGAATGGTTCACAACCCTAGTATAGACACTTGTGTTTATGAACACGTCCTCTTTCCTCTTGGCTCTTTAATGCACTACTCATTTCTTTTCTCTTTGCCTTCAATAATGATGGCAGCAGGGTTAAATTGGCACTGCACAAGTTGGCTTCTCTAAATTGAAACCAAGAAAGAACATTGCCAGTTGTGTTCCAATACACTTCCCTGGGCCTTCTGCCTGTTTTCAGAGCCGTGCCAAGAGAGCATATGGCCGCATGTAGATACACAGCGAATCTTTCGCGTGACTGTCAGCCGAGCACTCTGCCCTCCTCTCTGTTGTGAAGAGCATCCTGATGTGTCTGTCCTGTAGACGTGCGCCACTTGTTACCCAAATCCCCTCTCTTTAGCCGCATTCTACTTCATATAAAGTGCAAACAACTGTGATAGAGCTGTTAACATATATGTGACGTACGTTGTCTCTGCGTTCTAGAAGCCCAGACACTCATTCTCCTCACGCTTTGCTAAAATGAGCCCACTGGTGCATAAAATGAGATCGGTCTTTCAACTGATCTCAGAATTCAGGCACAAGTAACTCATGTGCACGTGAATGTTGTCTTAAGCGCTCCGGTGGTGGTTGCACAACGATACGATGCAGGATCTGCCACTTGTCAGAGGAGCTGAGAGTCGATATGCCACGCTGATTGGCTGTAGGGCTCGAGATGCGATTCGGCCCTTGGGGCTGTGTAATCTGGCTCCTGACAGCTGCTCAGCGGGTAGTCTGAACACTTTACGAATACCCCGGAGCGACGGATGAACGATGGTCATCGTCAGGTCATCTAGAAACATCCGCAACTCTTGTATCTCGGCATGGAGAAGGACGGGTTACTCATACTAATGCTCAAAACCTCTTTTCACAAGATCATGTTCTTGGACAACACTCACTAAGTTTATATGACCGTGTTTTGTGGTGTTTAAATTGAGTACTCTAGTTTTATAAGGACTGCAGAGGAAGGCTGGTCAATTTTACAACACCTGAGAGAGAGTAACACTCAGATTTGGTTTTAGTACTTTTAATAGGTCTGATAACATCAAGGGCAACATGATACCTGCAATCTATCAATCAATCTATCAATCAATCTATCAATCAATCTATCAAACTATCTATCTATCTATCTATCTATTTATCTATCTATCTATCTATCTATCTATCTATTTATCTATCTGTCTGTCTGTCTGTCTCTCTTTCTATCCTTCCATCATCCATTGTTCGTTTGTTCGTTTGTTCGTCTATCATTCGTTTGTTTTATCTACCGTTCGTTCGCTTGGTCTATCTATCGTTCATTCGTTTGTTCTATCTATCATTTATTCTATCTATCGTTTGTTCATTCTATCTATCTTTCATTTGTTCGTTACCTTATTTGTTTGTTTCTTTCATTCATTTGTTAGTTTGTTCCTTCATTCATTTGTTTGACCCTTTGTTTGTTCCTTCATGCATTTGTTCGTTCGTCTATCGTTCGTTGTTCTCTTTCGTTCGTTTGTTCATCACTCGTTCCTTCTATCTATCATTTGTTCGTTCTATCTATCTATCGTTCGTTCATTCTATCTATCGTTCCTTTGTTCTATTGTTCTATCTTTCGTTTGTATATTCCTTCATTCATTTGTTTGTTCGTTCATTCCTTTCTTCATTCGTTTGTTCCTTCATTCATTTGTTTGTCCGTTTGTTCCTTTCTTCATTCATTTGTTCCTTCATTAATTTTTGTACGTTCGTTCCTTCATTCATTTGTTCGTTCGTTCCTTCATTCATTAGTTTGTTCCTTTATTCATTTGTTCATTCGCTCTATCGTTTGTTCGTTCTATCGTTCGTTCACTCTAATGTTCGTTCTATCGTTCGTTCGCTCTAACGTTTGTTCTATCGTTCGTTCATTCTATCATTCCTTCATTATATCGTTCATTCGCTCTAATGTTCGTTTTATCGTTCGTTCTATCTATCCATCTATCATTCTAGGCCTATAAACCCTCAAACTTTAAGGTTTTAAACTTGGCCAAATTTTGCCTTTAGTTAAAAATTACATTTGTGTTAATTTAAATTTATTTGAATTGCACACAACCCTGGTGTTTACATGATGCCTCAAGGTATTTCCAAGAATACCTGATGGTACATGGTACTTTTTGGTAGGTTTTTTATAGTGTGACCAGTGGAAACTCAAGGGTGGGAAATAACAGGATGAGGAGAGGGGAAAGGGATTGTGGAATGTGTGCTGACTAGGAGTAATAATACTTAATTATTATTATTAAAATAGAAAATAAAGCTGGTCCTAACTGATATCTCAGTTGATAATGGAACACTAACATTGTAATGTTATTGAACTAGGCAATTAGCATTTTTAAGACATGTTTTAGACAGTGAAAAGAGCACAATCCTGAATATTCCTTTATTCTGTCTGTTGCAGGAGATTGCAGCCTACTTGATAACGTTTGAAAAACATGAAGAGTGGCTGACGACGTCCCCCAAAACCAGGTAAGATGACACGCGTGGCGGCATTTCCTCCAGTACAGTGTTACCTGAAAAGCAGAAAGGTACATTTCAGTACAGCTGCCAGTTCTTGCACATTTCGCAGGCATGTGCAGACAGATAATGGAATATTAATGACTATTTATAATGCAAGATGTGGCCAGGTCTATTAGCTTAATGCTGTCTTTGCTCACCAATGCCATTAATGTGGGTGGTAATGTGGTGAGATGGTAGAACATCACCCTACGGTGATAAGGGCTCAGCACGAAATTTACAGTGTTACTTGATTTACGGAGCAGCGATAATGAAAAAGCTTTTTACTTTTAATGCCAGTTTCTATATCTATCCAGAGAGATAACAGCTGTGATATGATGATGAATGCAAATTAAGATATTATGTGATTATATATGTAGCACACGTCAAGAGCGACCAAATGGCACGTAGATTAATTCTAAACTTTGACGTTCCAAATGTTTTCAGTGCAGTTTGTTACAATAGAAGGCTATGCAATTAAATTTAATCATGACTAAAGGAACTTGTGAGTAAAGACGAAAATATCCAATGGTGTCAAAAAGAGCAATTTTGCATGCTTATCTGCAGCGGTCCAGAAAGATAAGTTTGAATTTATTCAAAAAACTGTGGAAGGAGCAAGGGTTTGTATATGAGGCAAATCAAGGGAAAGGGAAAATGTGGGCTGACAAATCACCACAGGGTTTCAGGTTCAAGAGCTGTTTACATGGACAGAGGTTACCTGGCCAGCATCTGGACCTGTCATTCACTGAACGTGTACACACACATTTGTAAGTACAGCGAGCAGAAGAGGCAAATAAGAGCTGCTTTACTGAGCACACAGCTGAGAAACAACCTCGATTTCTTGTGTAACGGTATTTAGTGATTCAGCTCTGACATCAGATACCAAATGACTCATAAGATGCTTTCTGATTTGTTTGTGTTTTACGTAGGCACACAGACACATACACAGTGCCCCCAAAATATATTTTAGGAATTAGGCTGCACATAAAAATATCTGAGTATCATTGCATTAGATAACAAAATATCAAGCGCCATTTATTGAAAAAAGAAGCACAAGCATACTTTTCAAGCAGAACAAAAAGAAATATTCATACACATTTTTGAATTGCATGAAATTAGCTCACATTGCACATATTACAGAGGTTCTGTTAACTGAAACATTTCCGTTCCAATTTATAAAAACCTGACAGATAATTCAGAATGCAATGACATTTAGACATTTTTAAGTGTGACTTTAGTGTTTAGATATAGGGCCATTGTACAACAACATAAATTTTATTCTTTTAAATAGATAAAAGAGATTGCACAATTAGTTAAAAGCATGTTACTGGAATACTAAATTTATATGCACTACCATTCAAAAGTTTTGAATCAGTAAGATTTTTTTTAAATGTCTCTTATGCTCACCAATGCTCAAAACTATGGAAGCTTGTTTGCCATAAAATAAAAAATAAAAAAGGTAATTGTGACTTTTTATCTCATGATTCTGACTTTTTTTCTCATAATTGCAAGATATAAACTCACAATTTCGAGTTATAAAGTCAGAATTGCGAGTTATAAAGTCAGAATTGCATGATATAAAGTCAGAATTGCATGATATAAAGTCAGAATTGCGTGATATAAAGTCAGAATTGTGTGATATGAAGTCAGAGTTGCGAGTTATAAAGTCAGAATTGCGTGATATAAAGTCAGAATTGCGTGATATAAAGTCAGAATTGTGTATTAAAATGTCCAATTGTGAGGGGAAAAAGACTGAGGTTTTTTTCTCAGCACTGAGTTTATATCTCACAATTCTGACCTTATAACTTGCAATTGCATGTTATAAAGTCAAAATTGCAAGATATAAACTCACAATTCTGAGAAAAAAAGTCAGAATTGCATGATATAAACTTGCAATTCTGACTTTTTTCTCAGAATTGTGAGTTTATATCTTGCAATTTTGACACAATTTAGTTTATATCTGAGTTAATCTTAATTCTGAGTAAAAAGTCAGAATTGTGTGATTAAAAAAGTCGAATTGTGACTTTATCTCACAATTCTGACTTTATAACACGCAATTCTGACTTTATATCTCACAATTCTGACTTCATAACTTGAAACTGCGAGTTTAAATCTTGCAATTTTGAAAAAAAAAAAAATCTGAATTATGAGATGCAAACTCGAAATTGCAAGAAAAAAAAAGTAAGAATTGTGAGATAAAAAGTCGCAATTGCCTTTTTTATTTTTTTATTTAATAAAAAACTTTTGAACGATAATGTACCTTTAAAAAACAGTATGATTTGCTTTTAGAGAGAATCTGTGTGCCCCCATTATGTGGGTCACATGAGAAAAGTGCATCCAAATTAGAGCTTAACGATGAAGCGTTAATGATATGATCGCAGTGTGTGACAGCACCAGGACACAGAGCAGCAGGGAAAAGACTGCCGGGCAACTGTCCTCTACACACACACACACAAACAAACATGTAAACACACACACATGCACTCACACACAGACACACACACACACAGCCCCTCACCGCCCCCGGCCTGCCTTTACATAATGGCACTGATTTCAGTCTGCAATTTGCCATGGCTGTTTAGTGCAGCGAGTGCTTTCCTGCTCTTAATGAAGCCTGTGTGACTCCAGGCTGTCTTCAGGGGTCACAACCAGTGTGAGTTCACACTGCAAGCGACGACTGGAGATACACAGCCGACATCACTCCTAAATGCTTACACACACACACACACACACACACACACATTCATCTCGTAATATAATTAAAGCAATGAAAGCACTGCTATGATTGTGTCATCGTATTAATTTGAAGTTAAAAGAGTGCTTGTATCTCAGTTATGTCTCTTTATGAAAAGATAGTTTGGGTAATTCACTCATGATGTCTTATCTCAGGATATTAGTTTGTTTTTATAGCACCAATAAGACTTTTAATGCCAGCTTCGATGTATTTTTGTTGTTATTTGTCGATTTGCGCTAATATTCGCTCAGTGCTTTTATTCACACATATGTGCATTGTGTGAGTTGGCTAGCTGTTCCTGCTCTGTGTATTTGTATTTATAAATGTGTCCTGGCATGTGCATATGTGTGCATGTTAACCTTTATATGCAGATCTTGGCACTGCCATCACTCTGTGTGTTTGTGCCCACTTTCCATTTAAAGATGCTTGAAGCGTCTATAAACGTCTGCGGCAGCCTCAGTGTTTCCTGAGATTCTGTATTTGAGGTTCCGGCACTCCAGGGCCTTCAATCAATACAGTTCTCTCCAAACATTTCTGACTTTTAATAACAAGAAATATTTGTTATTGGTTCACTCAGCGGGCCATTATTAATTCCACTTAGCAGATTTTTTTTTAGTATTTGATGTTATTGAAATTCTGCAGTGTGACATTTTAAACAGCATTTTTCTTATCCATATATATAAATTATAATAATGTGTAATATAAATGATTATAAAAAAAATATAATGTTGATATAATTTTATATATATATATATATATATATATATATTTAATTTTTGGTTTGACTGTATATATATAAAAATATAAAAATATAAAAATTCAGACACTAGATATAATTTTTAACATTTTTTTACTAGTGAGTGCAGGACACTATAGTTAATTTATGTGAGGATAGCAAAATAAAGTAAACTGTGACATATTATACCCAAAAATTCTACATACAGTGGACTACCAGTAAAATTAATAAAAAATTTGGGACCAAAAATTATTCAGACACTTTGACCTGACCATGTTTTGCTTAAGTGTTATCTGACATAATTAAGATAAATTTTTTCTGACACAGTTCTGTCATATTTTATTACCATTTTTTTTAAAACTATAGTGAATAAACTGTATTAATGAATTAAATGTGCAAGGTGTCATATATATATATATATATATATATATATATATATATATATATAAAATCATGTATACTACTACCAAAACTACATAATAATAGTAATTGATATAATTTATGTAATTATTATTATTTTATATCATTTTATATAATATAAAATAATAATATTGATATAATTTATCTAATTATTATTATCAAAAATTTAATTATGAATAATTGTAATAATAAAATCATATATAATAACAATAACAATAAGTTGTTATTATTATTATTATTATTATTATTATTATTACTATATAAGATTTTAATGTAGTTTTTGTGATCTCATATTAATTGAGAGACTAAATGAAATATTTGTACTTTTAATTTGTCATGTGGCAGGACCATTAAAGGGATAGTTCACCCAAAAATGAAAATTTTGTCATCATTTGCTTACCCTCATGTTGTTCCAAACCTGTATGAGTTTCATTCTTCTGTTGAACACAAAAGAAGATATTTTACAGAATGTCAGTAACCAAACAGTTGATGGACCCCATTGACTTCCATAGTATTTTTTTTCCTACTATGGAAGTCAGTGGCTTCAGTCAACTGTCTGGTTACCAACATTCTTTAAAATATCTTCTTTTGTGTTCAACAGAAGAATGAAACTCATACAGGTTTGGAACATCTTGAGGGTGAGTAAATGATGACAGAATTTTCATTCTTGGGTGAACTATCCCTTTAAAATACACTATGATTATTTTATGTGAAGCAAAATGACGTAAGATATTCAGTCTTGTTATCAGAGAAATTTAACAAAATTGAGTAGCTCAGGCTAAAACAAGAAAAAAATGATTTGCCATTGGGATAAATATGGGTATTTAATTCAAAAGGGGGGAAAAAAATTCTTATCCCATTGGCAATTTTTTTTTTCTTGTCTTAAGCATGAATATTGTTGAATTTCTGTGCTTTCTCTCTCCCCTAGTCCGCTGCGCAGTCGCTCCCAGACTCCTCCAGTCTCTCTCTAAAGAACAGAACATAAAGGGCCCTTTCCCATCAAAACAATGACGTCTGAGGAATACCAATGCATGCCCGCTGCCGTTTTGTCAAAGTTTAATTTGGCTGATCTGCTTTGTGTCATGTGTCTCTCCTCTCTTCCGCAAGGGGAGTGCATCTGAGGTCGTAATTAAACACCACACGCTCATTCATGTGCAAATGCACCCAGGGCTCTTTGAAACCGAAGCAATGGAAGATAGAACAAGGAGAAAATTGATAAACAGAGGGAAAGGAAAGCAGGGAGGACGCAGAGGAGAAAGTGTCCGCCCGTCTTCAGGAGTGCATGTTTCCTGCTCGAGTTGTAGTGGACTTTGTAGGCCAGTGAACCGAGAAGATCCGTCTGTACCGCGGTGAATTTTAAACAGAACTAGAATAGAAACCGCTTGTGCCGAACGGACCTTTGCGCGTAAATTCTCCCCATTTGTTCTTAAAGGTACGTAATCAACCAATTAAAGCGCTAATGATCCATATCAGTTTATCATCGGAGTTGACAAACATGAAAGTCGAGGTAATTGATCCATAACAGAAGTTTGATTGGGCAGAGGGACACACAAACACAACGCTCAGTAATACACACACACACACATATATTGTGAGTCAGCATGTGTTTTATCTGACTTTCAGCCAGGAGAGAGATAGAGAGAGAGATTGATCTGCTCTCTCTCTGTGATGTACACACCTACTGGCAGCTCCAGACACAAACAGAATATATTCAATATACCGACACACTGTACATGACTGTGATGATAGTCTAAAGAGTGCTTTACACTTCATCTTCTGCTTTGTTTTTATCACACGTGTCCACTGGTGCAAAGTCAGATGAGCTGAGCGGATGTTTTCAATTCATTCTCTATGGGAGCCGAGCAGCAGGGGCTGTCAGTGGCGGCGAGCAAGCGATGAGAGTGTCAGAAAGTTGGGAAAATTTTAACCTCAGAGCCAAAAAAGGTCCTGCTTACTGTCGTTGATGAAAGGGTAGTTTCAGAGCTTAAATCACATCAGAGCTTGTTAAATATTACTATGCATAGTTTAAAGAAGCCAGTTTAAATATCTGAATTACAACAGAGACAGAGTTAGACATAAATCAGCTGAATTGTATTCCAAAATGTGGCCAAACACAAATCATAATGCAATTCAAGTGTGTGTTGCATTCTCAGTGTTGCCACAAGGGGTGCTTGTCACAATTATTTACTTGTGTAGAGCATGTTTCTGACCTTTTACATTCATGCATTTAACAGACACTACGCTATTATCCAAAGCACCTTACATTGCATTAACCCTATAAATCCTGCTGTATCATATTTGATGCACAAATTTCTGATGCCTCTTTGCTGTGAAATCTTTATTGATTTTCATAAAGTAAACTTAAAGGGTTAGTTTACCCAAAAATGAAAATTCTGTCATTAATTACTCACCCTCATGTCGTTCCACACCCGTAAGACCTTTGTTCATCTTCGGAACAGATATTTTTGATCAAATCCGATGGCTCAGTGAGGCCTGCATTGCCAGCAAATTAATTTACACTTTCAAATGCCCAGAAAGCTACTAAAGACATTTAAAACAGTTCATGTGGTTCAAACTTAGTGTTATGAAGCGACGAGAATACTTTCTGTGCGCCAAAAAAACGACTTCATTAAACAATATCTAGTGATGGGCGATTTCAAAACACTGCTTCATGAAGCTTCGAAGCTTTACCAATCTTTTGTTTCGAATCAGTGGTTCGGAGCGTGAAAGTCACGTGATTTTAGTAAACGAGGCTTCGTTACGTCGTAAGTGTTTCAAAATGTTTCGAAATTTCAATGGTTTACCACTGGGGGGGGGTTTATATTGTTTTATATTGTTATTAATATTTCAAGATGAACATTAACTGGACTGAAGCAACTTAGGTTTACTTGATTATCCATGCATATATATATATATATATATATATATAATATATATGTATATGTAAGCAATAAGGTACGAGAGGCTGTGCTGTATCGTTAATAAGTCATGGCTGAAGGGCTATATCGTTGTTAGGCACGATATATATATATATATATTATTTTTAATTTTTTTTTAATATTGTTAAAATACGAGTGTCAAATATGATACATCAGGCCTTTGACTAATGTTTATTTGTACTTCTCTCAATCATCATTTCAGAGCTTTGATCATAAAACTAAGCATTTAAATATCGTCTTAAGACATTATATGGAGATATAGAGTGCAAAAACTGATATTGCTGTACTGTTATAAAGATTTACATTACAAGCTTTCAGCATTTTATCTTGCTTTTTTTGGTCATATACTGAGCCAAATTGCATATTTTGCTCAGTTTTTGTATGAGCTGCATATTCTCCAATATCATACTATATGAGCAATAAAAGCTGATGTATCAAATATGATATTCAACAAAAAACATACAAACTTTTTTATATAGCCTAGATTTTTATTTAAATGTTCAATAAACTGTTCCATTTCAATTCAAACACCAAACTGAGAATTTCTCAGACCTTGTGGTTAGTGCATGAGCGTTACGTGATTGAGCGTGTGAGTGTGAGTGTGTTGAGTGTGAGTCTGAATCAGGTCTGGATCTGGTCTGCGCTGTATGATTTTTGGTGAGTTACAGCTGATGATTGTCAGGGATTATCTGTGATAGACGTGGAGATGCTTTTACTTGAAATGCACAAACACAACGTCTTGAGATGTTTTGACATGCGGCATGATGAAATAATATTGATATGGTCCAGTCATTTTCATCACACATCTACTGAATAAAGAGGCTCTCTCACACGCACACATCAGTTTCTCTTTGATGCCCACCTCTTGTTTGAGCGCCTTCACATAATCCCGAATGAGCAGTTTGTCGGACATGCCTTTTATTAAAACACCAAAATAACAACAGTGAGCTTTGAAGGTTTCATCGAACATAGCACTCTATTCCTCCAGGAAATAAACCACCGCTTTTCACACAGCAAACAGTAAGTGTGTGTGTGTGTGGAGATGTAGGCAGTGTGTGTATCGCGTGCCTGCCATAATAAATTGTGCGATGGGCCGTCTCTCAGACGGTACGTCAGCTCCTCTGGCTCTTCCCGCTAGTGCTGCATGTGTTGGCGCTGCAGCGGCAGACAGACTCTCTGCTCTGCACTAATGCTTTCTGGCAAGACACTGGGCATTTATTAATGCAGGAAAAGAAATTGTGTGTGTGTGCATGTGTGAATGTTTGCATTAGTGTTGTCACGTTCAGTAGTTGAAACCAATAGCAGTGATACTTCCCGGTTCTTTATACCAATTTTAATTCCATAAAAAAGGATAAACTTATTTATTTAAAAAAAAAAAATGACTGATTTTTTTTTTTTTTTTTTTTTTTTTTCAGTGAAATGAATGTATGATATTTTAGTTCTATAATGTTTTTATTTAATATTTTGTATTTTTTAGGGGATTTTATGGTACTAAGTTATATTTACGCTGTAGTTATAATCCATTTAGTCACTTTTTGAGCATAGACCTGAAAATGAAATTTCCAACTTTTGTCATAAATTTTGAATGCTTTAGAGCACAGACTTAATTTTGATCTCTTTTCAAAGACTACACTAGGCAAATTATTGCTGAAGTGAAAAAAGTTAACAAAGTTACAGAATTGTACGTTTATTGTTATGAAAAATGCACAAAAACACTATGTTCAATTTTTATATGAAATGTATATTTTCAAAAACACATTTTACTCTAAAACTGCAAGAAAATCAAAGCCATAGATCTAAACAAGTTGCGTTCCAAATTTGAGCTTGATATCTCAAAAAATGAGCTTTCAGTAAGATTTTGTTTGGCTGCAATACCAAAAGTTTTCACTAGATGAAATTTATCTCCCATTTATTTCTAATTCGCTCAGTTTTGACCACATAAGTGTGACTATTTTTTCATGACCATTTAACCTTTTCGAATCATGTCCATGATTTTTTTGTGTGTTCACATAGCAAGTGCCAAAACATTTACCAAGTTTCATACCATTCCAATGAAGTAAAAAATTCTAAAAAAAAAAAAAAAACAAAATGTAAAATTTTTGGTAAAAAATGGCCCACCAGAGGGAAGTTAAATACTAGGATGAATAGTACTTAACCAAATAAATTTTCAGACTTTTTTATTTATATGTCTTTATTTTGCATGGAAAAAAAAAATTAAATCTTAAAAATTGATTTGATGTCTTGTATGTAATAGAAATCAGCACTGCTGCATTTCACTGCAAAATCTCATGCGCATATCTGATATTTTAATGCTTAGCAGATTTATTCTATGTTTTCTAAAGAGAAACGGACTATGTTCACATTAACAACCTGCCAAGATGGGCATTTTCATTATAAAGTGCATGCGAACATCTACACATGTGCACACAGAGCATGTGAGAGTACAAAAGCAGCCGTCAGTCAGAAAGCACTCTGAAACCAGTAGAGTCAGTGCTGAGCACTATCGATGACGTAGAAAGATTGACACCATTACTTACTGGACATCCCTAGTGTGCATGTATGTGTGTGTGCGTGCGTGAATATTTATTTTTGAGTATTCCTGTGCCTGTTTGTTTTTGTGTTTATATACTGTATGTGCAGTTTTGTGTGTTTGTGTGCTTTTGTGCATGTGCTTTTTTTTATGTGTATTTTTGTACCTTTTTCTGTTGCATTTTGTGTGTGTGTATGTGTGCTTTTGTGCATGTGTGTTTTTATGCATTTATGTGTGCTTGTGTGTGTGTGTGTGTGTATGTGGGCTTCTGTGTATGTACTTTAGTGTGTGTGTGTGTGTGTTTTTCTCATTTACAATATTACTGTGGTCCTCTTGCACTTTGTGAGTGAAGTCTTCACAGAGATGAGTTAGGTGTGTGTGTGTGCGTGTGTGTGTGTGTGTGTGTGTTGGGAGGGTGGTGGGCCTGAGTGAAGCGGTCCGTCCGAGAGGTAGTTGAGCAAGATGAAACGAGAGGGGTCTGAGAAGTGGCAACATGTCAATATGAAATAGAGAGAGAGAGAAAAAGACAGGAGCCGGAGGAGAGCAGCGAGAGATGATGGATGAGAGACACCGTGTAGGACGCACTGAACCATACGGGAAGAGCAGAGGAAGAAATCTGACGGAATTGGAAAAGAGAAAACACAGCAAGCAGAAGATATGTGAAGGATGAGCACATGCTGGCAAGAGCAGCGATACGTCCGTGTGGTCCGGGAACACTATTGACCATCAAGTGGAACAGCAAGAGATTCCCGCCTCTATAAAACATACAACACACGAAACTCACACAGTTGAAGTTGTGTGCGTTGGGTTGGCGTGTGGTTGGTCATATTACATCTTTTGATTTGAGTGCTGGGTGACCTGATTCTGTCGGCCCCGAGCTCATGAATAATCCAAAACAAACCATCATAAACAAACACATTAATGCATTCTGCCATACGCAGTACACAGCCTTGAATGTGTCCGTCATCAGAGCTTGTGTTGTGTTTGGCACACTGAGAGTCACAGATCAGGTCAAGTCTTCAAATATTTTTTCCACATCTTTTAGACATTTTTGGCATTCTTGAAGTACTGAACATGCAACCTAAAATAAATTAAAATACTACAGATTAAATGTTTTATTTGTTTGCCTAGATGTCATGTGACAACTGCAACATGCAAATGTGTTGTTAAATTATTGAAATGTTAATATAAAATCTCAGGAGGACATTCAAGTATATGTTTTAGGTCAAAGGGATTTGGCTGACAGAAAAGTCCTTGGTTTAATGCTTAAAGGTCAAATCAGTTTTCAGTTTTTCATTTTTCAGTTACTGGACAGTGTGTTGTCCAGTTGAAAGAAAATTACATTTGACGGAGCATTTGAAAGTAAATTAATTTAGACATTTATTTTTTTCTTATTTTTAAGCTTATAATTCCATATATAGTTAGAAGTAACCATTGTAGTCATTAAATATTCACTTGGTTATTCCTAAAGCTCACTTGAATTTGTTCTAGATCATTAGACGTGACATTATGTTCCCTTGGAAGCCTTAGGAGGCGCCTTCATACAAAAATCATTGACTGACTGAGCAGCTGCCTTCGATTTCGGACACACAGCCTGTGAGTTAATACATTTCTGTGTGTATGAATGTGTCAGATGGGAGAGCGAGAGGTAAAGCTCACGGGCAGATCACCCTTGTGAGGCTCAGTGTCTCCTGGTGATAAAGACTGAATTCAATTATTTAGCAACACTTGCAGAACAGACGTCAACTCACTGTCCCTCCTCTAGGGATGAAGTGCGTGTCTGCCAGAGTACATCTGCTCTGAAAAAAAGAGCTGAATTTATGACTTAAATAGCGGTAATGAAATACCAGAGTGATTAGCATCTAATGGTAAGCAGAAACTAAGAAGCTTCTTGGAAATATTGAGCCTGAAATAGCAGGTATTCAGCGTGCTTTTGGAGGTGAGCATTACACCGTGTCCTAACCAGACGCGACATATCTTTTCCATGTTAATCAGAGTTTTTTGTCCTAACCAGCTGCGACGGCGACACGCGACGATTCCATTTTAGAAACGGTTTCTATTTTTCTGTGACGTCGCGGATTGAACAACAACACAAAGTATGGCAATGATAATCTCAGGTAATGTTTATGTGCTTTATTTAATGTTAAAAGCGTCTAATGTGAGTTTAAATATCATTTTGTGTGTCGTACAGAAAGCAACAATGGACAATTCACCTCAGATCTTCAAAATAAATAAAAGGAAACAAGAACGTTCAAACTGTCAACTCATTGTGAACAGACAAGTTTATTCTATGACAAAGACTGTTTCGGTAACTCAGTATGTATTTTTAATGATGTTAAAATGGTGTAATATTCATGAGTTTGAATATGTACTCCATTTCGTTGCGAGTACCAGGAGCTTGCCGAGAGCCCGCCCACGCACTCTTTTGATTGGCTGTGATTTTTGATTGACTTTATCGCGTTTCATAGTCACGTCGCGTCTGGTGTGGACAGACAAATTTTTTGTCGCTGGAATATTATCGCATCGCGTCTGGTTAGGACACGCTGCTAGGGTTTATAACTCTTAAAGGGAGTGTTAGTTCTTAAAGGGATAGTTCACCCAAAAATTCATAATTTAGTCATGTTGTTCTAAACCTGCATGACTTTCTTGTCCCGCAGGGCACAAATTTTGAATATTGTTTTCCATGCATTTTTTTGTGCAATACAATGGACTGTGAATGACGCATTCAAGCTTCAAAAAGGATTCAAAACACATTAAAACCCATAGATGGAAAACAGCTGGAAGTTGTCATTCACACAAAAAAGTTTTTAAATTATCCCCAGCTCTCACTGAGACATTCAGATCTTTTCAATGAATTTGTTATATCGGTTTACAACACTAGTCTGAATGATTTGTTCACAAATGATTCTATCCGGTTCTTGAGTTCAACTCACTGACTCAGTGACTCAGTTGCAATGGGTAACGGCTCAGTGGAGGGGGAAATTATCAATGAATAACAACTTTTATATTGGAATATTGAGCACAAGTCTGCATCTATAATGATTTTATGTTGCTTTTGAATCCTTATTTTGAAGCTTGAAATCCTCAGTCCTGATTTATTGTAATTGCATTGACACGAAAGATCAACACAGTCTGCAGAACATCTCCTTTTGTGTTCCACGGAAGAAAGAAAGACATACAGGTTTTTAAACAGCACAAGGTAACAAAGTAAATGATGACAGAATTATCATTTTTGGATGAACTATCCCTTTAAATGAGACCACAGCGCTCAGGGTGTGATTAAATGAGCTGTCCTAGTCTTCTCAAAACCAGATTTTCCCAAGTGTGTGTGGTTATAGGCGCTTCTGATAATGCACATGTAGGCCTCGTTCAACAAGGAATGATGGAGAGTTTTGACTTCAATTAATTCTTCATCATTGCATTAATTAATCTAAATCTATAGTTAATTAATTATGCAGTATATTTTTTTCTTGTGCATGTTTAAAAAGTCAAAAGGGTTGTTGGATGATGTTTTAAATTGGAAAATTAATATTCATAACTCCTAATGAAGTTTTTAGAATGACCCTCGATTCATGGCTTTACTGAGATTTAATTAACAATCCTGGCAGCCGACACCTTTGACAGAATGGGTGGCATAATCGAGTGGCGTGGAGTGACTTATTGTTCGAACACGATAAAACATACAAACATTAATATCTGGCAAACGCTGAGCTCTCTTAAGATCCTCAAAGACACAGACATCTCATAATATGCCATTCACAAATTATCCTGGCAAACATTAGGAGTAAAACTGCTTAAGTGTGAAAATAATGTCATGCAAGACTGAGCAGTAATGAATATATTAGGACTCGGGCATCTGATCCAAGGTCAGAGGAAAATTTGCAGCAACATTTATAGACCCCGTAGAATTTTCAATAATTGCCGTCCTGTCATAAAAGTTTAACCCTCAAACCGTGATATTGATGCCAGACATCGACCGGCAGCTAAATTAATCACATTACTATAGAGTGGGAGATTTATTACAGATTTTTTCATTTATTTATGCACATTATTGTTTCATTTGCTAGTGTGGACTTGTTCATATATTTTCTGAGTGGTTTTTGGTTCCTGTACAGTTTTAGCATATTCTAGGTGTTTCACCCAGATTAGAGTAATTTGTAGGTACACAAACTGTTAAATAATTGTGTATCTTTAGTCCTAAGTTTGTCTGCTCTCAGTGACGCTGTCCGTGGTCCTGAAATCCCACAGACCCGTTGTCTCCAGACTGATTGAGTTATGATCACATCAGCACTTATGTGTGTGAACTCTGTTTGACCTCGGCGTCCTCCAGTGAGTAAAGCCCGACCCATCGCTGCAATCAGTCAGCACACTGACCTTTATCACCTCACGCTTGACCCTGAGTCAACACAGGCCAACAAAAGGGTAACGTTCACACAGTACAATTTGCTCAAAAAGCTTGTATAATCCACGTTCTTATTGGCTCAATACCACAATTTTGTCTTCGGTACAGTACCACAATCTAATACCGTAATATCAATATTAAATCGATACCATACAGGGTCTGAATTTTGGCACAGGATTGCGCGTATTGTGCATAATTTTACTCATTCCCAAGGGTTTCACGTTTATAATGCAGGAAATACCACAAACATTTATTAGTAAATTAATCAACACAGATTATCACATCAAATCAGTGTTTTGAGAGAAGCAATTTCACAAACAGCGTGAGTGAATCAGCAGTGCTGCGTCTTTCCTCTCTCAAAACGAGCAAAGGGCTTCTGGATTCAAATGACATTGCATCTGCACTAAAAGTGAGCTTGCGCTGCGATACAACACTTTCGCTCGTGTTTCAGGACAGCTGACAAAAAAGTCACTTCCCCACGTTCAAGCGATTTTTATATTATTTAGCAGTACTTGCGCACTCTTTGAGAGACATTTTCTTTGCGCTCATACCCACAGCGCGCAACACAAATCTGCCAACACAAATTGAGTTCCTTTTCACAGCTTTCGTTCTTAAAGGGGACCTTGATTATGATTTCGCTTTTTTAACTTTAGTTAGTGTGCACTTTGAATCAGCTCCACAGCAACTACATAAATTTATCCACTAACCATTCAGAAACGTCTAAAAGTTGTAACTTCTTCCTGAATCTCTCCATCAGTGTCCGACTCCGGTTTGAACAATGTAAGGCTGCGTGAACTCATTTTGGCTGCGTGAGATTCTCCAGCTTTGTTGTTGTTGAGCAACCGAAGCGTGAGCTGTTAAAGCTCCGCCCTCTTCTGGAAAGGGGGCCGGGAGCAGCAGCTCATTTGCATTTAAAGGGACACACACAAAAACGGTGTGTTTTTGCTCACACCCAAATAGGGGCGAATTTGACAAGCTATAATAAATGAGCAAAATCATGATATCGTTCTGTTTTAACTAAAATATATACCGATTTTCCCCCAGTACCGGTATACCGCACAACCCTAGTCACTAGTAAATATACTTCAGTGTCACATGATCCTTCAGAAACCATTTTAATATGCTGATTTGATGCTTAACTATTATCAATTATTTATGGTGCTCAAATATTAATAATAGTTCTTATTATTATCAATGTTGAAACAGTTTTTGCTGTTTAATATTTTTGTGGCTTCAAGTTGAAAGAAGTTTAACTCTTTAAAAAATGCATCTTTTGACCTTGCATGTTTATTTGTTTTGTTTGTTTTTATTCCACTGTTCGGCATCTCACAGTTTTTGAATTCAAACCTGCATTCTGTATGCGCAACAATAACATAATAGTCCGAACTGAATGCAAGGCAGGATCTTCTGTTCAACGTCACATATGAGTACATTCAACACTGGCAGTATTTTGTGCTTCGACAAAAAGACAGCACTCTCCTGTAATCCTGCGAATGAGCAGCATGTCAGCGTAGCCCTTAGTGTTTGCTACTCGACGTTCAATCGACAAGATCAGAATGTTCTCTCTCAGTAGGCAGCGGCCATGTTTCATTAATCAGCGCCCGCGATCTCTCCGAATCAACCTTCTCCCGCCGGTCCTCACCCCTACACGGGCTCCGCGAGGCCTTTCCCATCCCGCCGTCAGTTCTCTCAGATGGAGCTGTTGACAGGCGCAGGGGTCTTTTCCATCGCCGCGCTGAGGGGCTTTTTAATTTAAGGTAATTAATTGCTGACCTCGTTTGACGCGGCACTTTATGAGTCTTTGGCGACAGCCTGTGATTTTCTGTACTTCCCGCTGCTAGCGAGAACTCCTGCGATGATGCTGGCACGACTGAGAATGAGCAGAAGAGGAAGATCGTACGCAGGGAAGGAGGCGATGGGTAAGTGTGGTGGGAGAGGTTGTTGTGATGTGATCCGAGGGGGGAAAACACAGAAATGATCTGGTGCTTTCTAAAAGAGACGAGTGATTTCCCCAGTCTGCCGTTCTTCCTGCTCTGGTGGAGGCTGCATCCCTCCGTCTGTCTCCAGACTTGACTGTCAGGGGCATCCACTCCATTTAATCAAACACATTTTTGTGATTACATTCGCCTCCACATTCCAGAGAGAGTGAGGGAGAGATGGAAAGAGGAAGCCGAGAGAGTGTTGTGGATCAGTAAACCACCTAGTGCCACAGTGTCTGCTGACAAAGTAAATCACACACACATAAGAGACGAGCTGGGCAGCCCATTACGAAAGCACTTCCAACTCGTCTCTTTCGCGCTCTCTCTCTTTCTTGCTCACAAAAAATGAAAACTCTGCCATCGTTTTACTCACCCTCATGTCTTTTTCTTCCATAGAACAGAAACAGAGATATTTAAAGCAGACTGTGCAAGCTGCTCTTTTCCTTACAATGAATGTGAATGGAGAACACAGCTGCTGAGTGTGATTTTCAGAGATTAACGACTTGTTTCTCAGATAACATTCTCAAGATAAGATTTAGTGCACAGGTTGTATTTTAGGGTGCTTATAATATGCAACAGTCATCTTTCCAAACCTGTAATGAAAAGTCTTTATAAACCAGCTGTTGACAGCAAGCTTTAAGGTCTCTGGGCAGTTTTTTCTGTCAAAATAAAGCTTGATGCTTTAATGTTTGAAAATGAAGAAATTAGGACAGCCATAAATATTAATATTGCAATTTTAAAGTTGTCCTATAAAATAAAAGTATTATTATTATATTGCTTTTCTTAATAGTAATATAATAATGTAAGTGATATAATGTAATAGTAATATTTCTTATTTTGTATAATATTTTTATTTACTAATAATAACCATAATAAAATTATTATTTTTAAAGAATTATAAAATATTATTATTATTATTACTATATAGTCGTATTGATATATAATCACACCATGTTTGACCAAATTGTGCAGTCCTACAAACAAACAGCAAACCTAGAATTTTTAGAAAATCTCAATATTTTTTTCCCCCTTAAATTATGCAGCCCTAACTATATTGTGCTTTTTCTTTCTTTTTCTTTCTTTTTTTTTATTATTATTTTTTTTGCATGTGTGTGTGTGTGTGTGTGTTTCAATTTTGGAACTTGATCAGCCACCATCCACTTTAATTGAGCATACAATGAAAACTGACTTTATCTTCTCATTCTGTGTCTCATGGAAGAAAGAAATTCAGGGTTGAAACAACATGAGGGTAAGTAAATGATGATGATCTAAATCTCTATCGAACTACTTTTTTGAATATTACCTTTCATGCAGTGTGTAATATAGCTATTTGTGAATGTAAAAAGGTCTGCAAAGGGAAGTACAGAAAATACAGTTATTGTCAATTATTGTCGATTCTGACCTGCCGAAACGAGTCGCCAGTAATTCCAGGCTCACTTCCTGTTACATACCTACATAACAATGTAACAAATTTGAATAATGCCAGCCTGTGGTTTTCATTGGCTGCCCGCGAATGATGTCTACTTTGCCCCGCCCTCAATCACTGTAGTTGTAGCTGAGACTGTGTTGTCGACAGAAGACGCTGTTTTCAGCGCTGAAAATCCACTTTGCATTTCAAAAGGATGAGAACTGGCATTGGAATTGATACAGAAAAACTGTTCGTATCACTTTGTATCAAGTGCTGAGGAAGATCCAGAGCTGAAATTCAGATATGGTAATGGGCATTTCGTTTCTGACACGAGTTGTAGGCGGTAGACCAATCACAACAGACTGGGCCGTCTAACCAATCAGAGCAGAGTAGGCTGTCGGAAAGGAGGGGTTTAGAGAGGCAGAATCTTCAACCGAACTCTTTTCAGACTCTTTGAGAAATGAGGTGATGTTCCATAAATATTATGAGAAAATTAAAGTTTTTGACTTTGGATGCATGTAAACCTATTGTAGGAGACCTCCAAAACTAAATTAGGAACCTTTAAAATAGCATAGGCTAATAGGGGCACTTTAAGTCTAAAGCTAAAATGTTAGTATTTGTGAGACAACCTTAAATTAGAGCATAACATCTCTTGCTACAGTTAATAGCAGTATAACATGGAAACAGCTGAAATCAATAGACGGGGAGGAGAAATTCAGCCTCCCACCGACTGGCCCAGACAGAAATGTAAACGGCTCCATTTCCTGTCTCTCTATTCATAGAGGAATGAATCAGAGTCATGTCATAGTACAAAACCATAGAAATATAATAAGTGGAGCAGAATGGCACTTAGCATGAAGCAGGGGTCCCAGGAAATGGGCAGGGATTAGTGGCCCATATGTTGTCTCTGAAAGTGTGTTCACACCAGCAGCAATTAAATTGCAAATCGTCAGTCTGATCACTTAGTAAAATAACAGCACTCCTCACCTCTCACAAATGTTGTTCTCACTGAAATTTAGCAACGTTTGTTCAGATCACTAACCCTAAATATGAGCACATGTACTGTAATAGTCATGAGCACCACTAATAATTCTGTTGCTAAGAACTCAATGAATACACAAGCAGATATTTGTGTGTAATCAGTGCATTGTCACCATTGTGCTGTACTGATGGTCGCTAGCAAGTTTCCGACGTGACTGTTGTGTCCAACTTTTCAAGTTGCGGAACACAAGAGCTTCACTGTCTTCACTCCTGTTGATATCCAGCAAACTCTCTTTAAAAATGAATGACTTCCACCGAATAAAATTGCTGGTGAACATTTTCATTTGTATGTCAGGTGCCAGTCCTGATGCTAAATGATGATATTCTGTCTGTTCCTTTTCATGGTGATTGGGCTGCTTTCGCTACGATGAAACTGATCTGAAAATCAGCAGATCCCCTGTTCGTCTCATCCTTGCCCACACAGAACTCGCTGTAGAATTTGAACGCTAATCATTTACAAATCAGAACATAAAATGTGAAAAAAGTCAGCAGGTTCCATCTGGGCTTCTCATTGATATTGAAACCCTCTCGTTACCCATTTCTGTGGTGTCTCATATCCTCCTCCCCTTCAGCCCACTTTCTTTTCAATGATTTAAACCGTTGGACTGCCGGGAGTACGGAGACGGAGCACTGATGACGACAGCAGCGTTTTATTTATGCACACATGAAGCTCCTTTGGCCGTTAATTAGTAGAAGTAATTGGTAAGCACTAACGAACTGCAGCTAAAATGTGAGTGTTGAAGCCATCAGAAAGATGATATTACATATGCAGAAGAAAGCGTTTCAAATCACTTGAGATGGACTGAATTCAAGGCCTTGATCGTCTCGGGTTGAAAGGAGGTTGAGGATGGCGTCATCTGTCAAACACTTCCTGTTCTTTGTTTTAGTTGTGGGCGAGGGCAAAATAAAACACGTCCTTTCCTCTCTCTTGCTGTCTTTGTATGCATGCATGTGAGAACCGTGTGTGTGTGTGTGTGTGTGTGTTAGGCCTCCCCCTAAGGCTACCGCCCGCAGGCATCATTAAGCATGATTTACAGTCTCTGATTTCATCCACTTCATGTCATTTAGATCAGTGTGATGCATGCTGAGAGGAGCTGGGCTGACCGCTCACTTACTGTTTGTGTGTGTTGACAGTTTAAAGCAGAGTTGAGGGGTTTGGAAACAAGGTTGTATTACTAGCAGTGCTTGATCCATATTCAAAGTCAACCTGTTTACATTTCTGGTCTTATTGTACACAATTCAGTCACAATATTTTGTTTTAAACAATGTCTTTAACCTCTTGAGGCGCACTGCCCCGACCTCGGGATTGACGTCACTTTGTTTACCATGGTATACATTTACTATTTAGAAAATACTGTCTAAAAATATTGAGAATGATAACAAATTCTATATAATTAGAATGTTTTCAGGGTTTATTGTCAATCTACGGTGTTTGTTTTATGATATAGATGCTATATCATAGTGCAAATGACAACACGCAAAATCAAAACGGGAATTCATACCTTCATCGCGAGATGAATCCAATCCGACACACTTGGGTATAATGTCCATGACAAGCGTCCATATGCAATCTAAGCACCGTTTATGTTGTAAAACTACATACGATCATATACAGTACATTAGACTCTCACAAACAAATGAACCCGCCTCCAAAGTTTATTTTTCAAAATAGTGCAGCAGTTTTACTTATAATATCCAAGCAGTGCTGTTGGATTTTGTGGTGTCTTGAGAGGCATATTCTTCAGCCATTTTCATTGTACTAAATCTGAAAAAAACTTGCTCAGCCTCTTAAACATCTTAACTTTGCAGTTGATGTCACCTAATCCAGTTAGGTGTTTCAACTACCAGGTGTTGGCCGGGGTTGTGCATTACTCAGACAGACAGACAGACAGACAGATATATAGATAGATAGATAGATAGATAGATAGATAGATAGATAGATAGATAGATAGATAGATAGATAGATATGTGGTGTTGATGTTTCAGGATGAGATTTGACTGAAACTCTGGTAGAGACATGCACTTTTCATGATCCATCTATTTCAGATGGATAACATTTTGTCTCAATACATCATATTGCTGAACTAAAACGCAGTTTCATGTTGAATTTAACTGAACGTGGTTTTGTTTTATCCTCCTCCTGCCGCTGGAATATTCTTGGTATCTTTCAGGTTTTTAGGTTGCAGTTTACGCCTCTAAATGCTTACATCACTTTCAGGCCCTGAATTTGTGCACAATATCCTCTCTGGAAAGTGTACTTCTCATCCACACTGTGGTGTAATGCCTTGAGCGGCGTGTTGCAAACCCACTGTGGGTTCCGTTATCTCCACTAAGCTTCAGTTCTCGTCTACATCTCTTCCCTTCTCAACTCCGCGAAACCCATGCACGTATCCACCCATCCCGGCCAGCAACTGCACAGACCCCATTATCCTCCCGCAGCAGATTTGGGCTCCGGAGCACATTAAATCTCCAGCAGGGATCAGGGTAAACAAATAAACAGGTAAATCGGCTTTTACCAAGTCTGCTGCTGAGCTCCCCGCGTGCTTTGATCACATCTTCCTCGTAATCTCTCTCCTCTACTCCGGCTTTGATTGCAGCGCAAGTCAGACTCTCGTGCGGGTGGGAGACGGCGATTATGCTGCTTCATTCTAATAGCAGCGTCTGGAGAAGGCCTCGCACTCCTATTGGTGGAGATGAGCATCAGTAAGCAGGTGGAACCTGCCTCCATGATCATGGAAAAGTGAGGCGCCGCTATGTGAAACCCTCGGGAGAGAGATGAATCATATCAGCACCGGTGTGTTTTAAAGGTGCTGACCGCTCGTCTGCCACAAACCGCCCTCAGCGAGAGTGTGTGCGAGACGAACGCAGAGAGAATGATTAGACTGCTGCTCACATTAAGGAGAGAAGGGCATTGGGGAGGAAAATGGAAAGGCTCGTTTTTACTTTTTCAGGCATTTTAAAACGACAGTTCACTCAAAAATTAATACTGTGTTTTAAGATATGCAATATGCAAATGTTTCTAGCTTAATTCCATGTGTCATTGGCGGTAGGAAATCTGTCAGTAAATGATAACGTGATGCATTTTCAGTTTCCACAAGGGGTGCTATAACAGCAATTACTGCAACTTTGGGTTACACTTTATTTTAAGATGTCTTTGTTACACTGTAATTATACGTTTAAGTACTGAGTAATATTAAGTAACTACATGTATTTACTATAGTGATAGGATTAAGGTTTGGTTTGGTTTAGGGTTAGTTGCATGTAATTATGCATAATTAATAGTTATTACTATAGTAACTGCATGTAACATGTAACAATGACACTGTAAAATAAAGTGTTACTCAACTTCTGCAGTGATTTTTGTTTTTCAAGTCATCAAGTGTCATGACAGAGCAACAGTTTGAAAAGAATCTTGACATGCTTATACAATGCAAAAAAAAAAAAAAAAAATCCAATTTTTAATGAATATTTTTTTATCCTGATATCTAAATATCTATAGATATAGAGCTCCTAAATAAATTGAATTGGTTTTTAGATTGCAATTCAATTAGAAACTGAATTTGAATTAAAGTAGAAAACCATGAAGAATAGCATTTTAAATTTAGATGCAAGGAAGTAGAATTAAAATGAATAATTCATTGTACTGGGATGGATGGATGGATGGATGGATGGATGGATGGATGGATGGATGGATGGATGGATGGAGGGATGGATGGATGAATGGATGGAGAGAGATGGATGGATGAATGGAGAGAGAGATGGATGGATGGATGGAGAGAGAGGGATGGATGGATGGAGAGAGATAGATGGATGGATGGATGAGAGGGATGGATGGATGGATAGATGGAGAGAGAGGGATGGATGGATGGATGGATAGATGGAGAGAGATGGATGGATGCATGGATGATGGATGGAGAGAGAGGAATGGATGTAAAAATGGATGGATGGATGAATGGATGGATGGAGAGAGAGGGATGGATGAATGGATAAATGGATGGATGGAGAGAGAGGGATGGATGAATGGATAAATGGATGGGTCGATGGATGGATGGAATAGCATGACATTTCCCAGAATGCATTGCCTGTGTTGAATTGAATTTTCTTTGAATTGCAGTTAAATAACTTCCTCTTCCTGATTTCCCAGTTCTGGAGCCAGTTTTAATTTTTAAATGTCTTATCGCACTAGATTATTTTTCATTTTTTTGTTGTTTTAAACTTGTTTATACTTAAAACATGTGAAAAAAAAAAATCTGCCAGTGCAGTAAGACAAAATACATGCATGTTAAAAAACAAAAATGAGATTCATGTTCTGAAAACAAGGCTCAATATCTTATGCAGTCTTGTTTCACAAGTAACTGTATCATTCTTTAAGGAACTTTAGATAGAAAACCAATTAAGAAGTGATTTTTTGCATTGTACCTACTGTCAGTAACACATCTAGTTTAATGGCACAGGACACTATATCGCCCCCTTGAGTACTGGAGTATATTACACCCACAGTAACGCAAAAAACAATGCATAAAACCAGCAGCACTTGAACAGCTTCAGTGCAAGCCAGAGAACAGAGGAAGTGTGTTTGTGTTCTCTACGGGCCTCTCTGCAGGAGGGTATGATGGGATCATATGGTCTCTCTCTCATCTGCTGTCTCAGCACACATGCTGCTGCGGGCGACCCCACGCTGGGTCGCACACTTTCACAGCGGCTGTGGTTGCGCTCACAGCTGCAGCCCTCCTGCTCCCAGGGTGCCTTGCAGCAGCGGAGCTCCAGTTTTGTCGTTCTTTGTCTTCGTCATCACCACAAAGACACCAGCTCGACGACTTCTCCTTCAAAAACCAGAAGAAATAAGCAAAAAGAAGAGCGGCCTCTAGCCAGGAAGTGTTAACGATGTTTGACAAGCAGACACATTCCCACATGTGCGCAGCTGTGCGCTCCAGAACCACACACACGCAGAGTCCCACATCCCCTTCACCTGCTGCTCTGCTAGTCACACACGGCTCTCTCTGGAGCTGCCATCATGACTCCTGACTGCCAGAACCAGGAGAATGAGAGGAGAGCAGGACAAGAGGAGATGAAGGCACAGGAGACAAAAAAAAAAAAAGAGAGAGATAATACGGGCAGAAAAGAGAGTATGAAGGAACAAAATAAGAAAATCTCACCACATTTACTTTTCAGTTTGCATTTTTGTTCTGTTTTTATTTTACTATTTTATTTATTTTAAAATGCTTTAAAAAAATTTTTTAGGCCATTTCCACCCTCTCTCTAACCCTTATTATAAAATTGGCACCTTTTCTGTTTGGCCTTAAAGACAGTTCTAGTTTTTTGGCCATTTTTTTTTTTTTTACCCTGAGGTCTACTTAAAATGTTAGTAAAGTGTTTTTTGTTTTTTTCATGACCAGTTTCAACCCTCTCTCTGACCTTTAGAATAAATTATTTATTTATTTTGTTGCTTTGCCTTTTAAGAAACACCCCCTTCCCATGTGAAATCAACATCTTTGCTCTGCTAAGACTTTTGGAGCTTGGTTTCAATACATACTCTTTTTGGACCTTGATTCCTCATGATATTGTACCGTTTACAGACTTGTACTTTACTTCTATTATGATTGGCTAACCTTTTTGCATTCTAAATCATTCTAAAATGCTGATTTCTGCTCAAGAAACATTTCTTGTTATTATCAATGTTAAAAACAGTGCTGCTTAGTGTTTTTGTGGAAACTGTAATGCATTTTTTCAGGATTCTCAAATAGAAATGTAAAAAGTACCGTGTTTATTTGAAATAGAATTCTTTTGTGACATTGTAGATGTCCTTACTGTCACTTTTGATCAATATTTAAAAAAAAATAATCTTACTGACCCCAAACTTGTTGATGTGCTTGATTGTACTGTTATGATTTCAAGGAGTTTTGTAGTTTAGTTTCAGTACATAGTCTGGGTGGACTAGAGAGGGAGATTTGCATTGTTGCAAATTCTCAAACTCATTTAGCTGAAAAAAAGCAAAATCTCCTGTTTTTTTATGATATTAAGTAGAAAAGGGGCCTCATCGTTGTAGGCAGAAGCAGTAATCAGTGTGAGGAGAAGAAATCAGATGGGTTTAGTGAGCAGGAGATGGAGAGGGCGACTCCGCAGGTTAGAGGAGAGAAGATGAGCTCTCTCATTCAGTTCACGTCCAGCACATTTCATGCCCTCTGCTGAGCTGTTCGTCTCGGCCCGCTCCACCCTGCACACGCAGAGTTACGTACCATACGCCATATGCTTCACATCCATCAACACAGCCAGCTGCAGGAGGGAGGAGGGGTCACTGCCGATCCGATGGGATGCACAACCTATGTGCATGTACTTTAAGGATTAGTTCACTTCAGAATTTAAATTTCCTGATAATTTACTCACCCCCATGTCATCCAAGATGTTTGTTTTTCTTTCTTCAGTTGAAAAGTAATTAAGGTTTTTGAGGAAAACATTCCAGGATTTTTCTCCATATAGTTGAAGGTCCAAATTTCAGTTTCAGTGCAGCTTCAAAGAGCTCTACATGATCCCAGACGAGGAATAAGGGTCTTATCTAGCGAAACGAACGGTCATTTTCTAAAAAAAAAAAATATTTTTATACTTTTTAACCACAAATACTCGTCTTGCACTAGCTCTGCGATGCACCACGCATTACGTAATCACGTTAGAAAGGTCATGCGTGACGTATGCAGAAGTACCGCGGTAGGGCGAAAAACTCCATCTCATTTTCTCCTCCAACTTTTTTTTTTCTCTTTTTTTTTCTGTAAAGGCCATTTGACTTAGTCTTTGCACGTTTGCTTTGTAGACACTGGATTGGTACTTCCACCTACGTCATGTGTGACCTTTCCAACGTGATTACATAATGCGTGGCGCATCACAGAGCAGTGCAAGACGAGCATTTGTGGTTAAATGTATATAATTTTTATTTTTTTTAGAAAATGACTGATCGTTTCGCTAGATAAGACCCTTATTCCTCGTCTGGGATCATGTAGAGCCCTTTGAAGTCCACTATATGGAGAAAAATCCTGGAATGTTTTCCTCAAAAACCTTAATTTCTTTTTGACTGAAGAAAGAAAGACATAAACATCGTGCATGACGTGGGGCTGAGTAAATTATCAGGAAATTTTAATTCTGAAGTGAACGAATCCTTTAAAACATATATACTGTGGTGCTCATACAGCTAGTCAGAGTTCGATTCTAGCTTAATTCCTCCCATCAGTTTCTGCCTTGTGTTTACTAATGCATTACATAATTGCATTGTTGTCTGCCTTCTGCTTGTATTATTCTCATTTATATGTTGCTATGGGTAAGGCATCTGCTAAAAATAAACTAAGCTAAATATTTTCTCTCTTAAATCACAATGTAAAAGCTTCCTTTTTGACTGAAGGCACTAGTCTGGAAAAAAAGTATTTGCCAGTATTGATTTTTGATGATTTTTGATGGTCTTTGTGGTTATGTTTGATAGGTGATGTGTTTTTAATCATACAGACCCCATTTGAAAGCTGCAGATATACTTTATAGTTGTGGCTAGCATTGAGCAATATCAGATGCTTATGAAGGGGATGTAGAGAGATTCAGTGTTTGGCTGCCCCCTGCAGTGAGCATGAAGTATTGCTCAAGGGCACAATAAGTTTGACCTGAGGATTGTGAAATAAATAGTTTGCCTCAAGTGCCGGATGTGTCTTTCTTAGATGACCAGACCTGGACTCGGTCTCTCTTCAACTTTCACAGCCCATTCTGTCTATTTGTTTCGGTCTCAACCCCTCTTCTTTCTCTCTCTCACTCTTTACATCTCTTGTGCTCCAATCGAAGTTTCAGCATAGCGAAAAACCTTGAGGCTTGGCAGCTGTAGAGCTTATGTTAAACTTTATGTTGCTTGAAAGTGCTTTTCAAAGTGCATATTAAAGACTTAGTTTGCCTAGCTGTTTTATTCTGCAGCAATATCTGTATAGGACGTGACGTACCAGCAGCATGTGGCAACATTCGGAGATTTGAATTATTGCTCACAAAGACATTGCATCTTTCTTTTCTCTCTTTAGGGTTGTGTTTATGTGCATATTTCCACGAACACACACCCGATATCGCACAAACACAGATAGAATCGTGTTGAAATAATGTTTGGCGTATTTGTAGCTCCAGCAAACACTCAGGGTGGGGGATGCGCTCGTCCTTATTGTTCCTCTCTGGGGACGAGCCACTTCTGTCATCCTCAGCGACAACGTCTGCATCAGTCTATCGATCAGCTCCACAAATCGGGGGGCAGAGAGCGAAAAAAGACAGAAGCTGAGGGATATAGAACGCCTGTAAAAAAAAAAAAAAGAGAGAGAAGCGGGGATGCTGAGAATTGTTTGTCATGTTCAGAGACGTTAGGCTGAATGAACTCGACTGTCGGTCGTCCTTGATTTACGCACACAGTGTCTCCAAACACAGCGGGCTGTTATCGCTAAAGCTGCCTTTAATTTCCACCAGCTCACAGTACGATAAAGAAAAGTCATATGCATATGTTCAAAATGATTAACCTGTACATGGTGTTTTGTGAACTGAAAGCGATTGACAGAATGTGTTTCTTGTGTTTGCAAGGTTGTAAAATTGCAAGTCAGATATCAGCGCAGTCAGATTTTGAATGCTGTTTGCACAAAATGCTTTGTTGCATTCAAAATCAGCAAGATGCAATAGAACGAAACAGAATGCAGGTGCCACGAGACGTGCTTTTAAAAGTTAAACATCTTTTAACTTCACATACGTTTTAAAAACGTGGCATTTATGGCCAAATATGCTGGAAATAGTTTGAGATTTTGTAATGTTTTTCAAAGAAGTCTCTTCAGTAAAACGGTAATATTGTGAAATATTGCAATTTAAAATAACTTTTCTATTTGAATATATTTTAAAGTGTGATTTATTCCTGTGATTATTTTCAGCATCATTACTCCAGTCTTCAGTGTCACATGATCCTTCAGAAATCATTCTAATATGCTGATTTGATGCTTAAGAAACATTTCTCACTATTATAAATGTTGAAAACAGTGCTAGTTAATATTTTTGTGGAAACTGATCTTTTTTTAGGATTCAATAAATAGAAAGAACAGCATTTATATGAAATAGAAATCTTTTGTAAGACTATACATTTCTTTACTGTTACTTTTGATCAATTGAATGCATCTTTGCTAAATAAAATTATCAATTTCTTCTTCAAAAAAATACTTATCCCAAACTTTTGAATGGTGGTGCATCTTTTTATGTCCCACAGAGAAATGAAATTCGACACAAGGGTGCGTAAATGATGACAGAAGTTTCATTTTTGGGTAAACTAACTCTTTAAAGAACAGCACAACGTGAGTAGGAGATTCTTAAAATTTACTTCTTAAGAAAGTAAAGATTATAAAGTTTATAAAGACCAAAAATTGATTTGGCTCAATTGGCAAATCTGGCCCAAAATTAGCACACCTACACTGAAAAAAACAATAAGTGAAATTTGCTTAATTTTTCTTTTGCAAGTTTTTGCATGCATATTTTTTTAAATACATTTCAAATATGGAATTAAGTTACTCTACTTAACTAAGTTAAGTAAATTTAACAAAGAAAAGAAGTAATTTTAACTTGGCCAGTAAAAGGTTAAGTAATTTCTACTTAGTTGAAGTTTCTTTTGCAATACATTTTACTCAAAAAAAATATAACACTGAATTAAAGTGTATGCTTCACTTAGAAACAAGTAAATAATACAATAGATATTGTGTAGACAGCATATCTACATATTAGAAGTAACGCGGCACCTGAACACAGAGACCTCAATACTTGGTACACAATACACAATGATGGTAACATTCAATGGGGCGATTTTGAGTGTGAATGTGAGTAGAAAATGAACTCCAAATGTCACAAAATGGCAAGTTACTAAACATAACCACAAAAGCAATGATAAAACAGTGTAAATACAGCTGGAAAACAGCGAAAAATCGTAGTTTTACTTAATTTTATAATGTTGTATAATTTATAATGTAAATTGAGTACTAATATAGAATTTACTTTTTTTAAATTCTTGCCTGAACTAACTTTTTCATGTAAAAATTACATTTGTTTTTTCCGTAGTATTTACTTCACCATAAAATCATTTTTACAGTATACATTGGAAATTATCTCCAGAAACAGTTGGAGAAAGTTTTGGAAGCTGAAAGTTTGAGACTGTAGTTTTGGCATTGAGCTCTACGTAACATACAGGTGAAAACAGGCTGTTTAATTCTGAGTGGCAGAGAGAAGATGGAAAATCATTAATTATGAAACAAAATTATGGAATTAATTGTGAAAATTGTGTGGATGAAGAAATATCAATGCAGTGCAGCCTTCCAGACACATTTTGGCACGTCCTAAAATTCCTGTAAATTCTCAAGCAGCATTCATCCATGTCATCCGCCCTGAAGCCCGGGGCGTACGGATGCGTCCAGCTCCACCCGGGTGAGCAATCAGCCACTTTTTGGCCGGAAGAACCAGAGAATGAAAAACACAGACAAAATAATATAAATTACAGCAGTTATGGTCTATATGTTTCAATTTAATGTGCTTGTAATGATAAATTATTTTAGTTACGCTGCCCAAAGAGGACTTGAGCAGTGTCGTGGTGGCCAGGACATTAGAACAATTGCTGCTGTCAGGGGAGGCTGAGGCCATTAGTCAATAAATTAAAGAGTAATTACAATGGTTTCTGCTTCTGTGACTCTATCTGCGAGACCTCACACAGGTGGAATAAAAATGTGTTCAGAGACCAGAGAGAGAGAGAGAGATGTTTCTGAATCACATCCAGCTTCAATGGACGACAGCAGAGAAAGTTTGCCAGAAAGTTCCTTTCTCCTTCTCTCATTAACTCATTGAGATCCTGAGGAAAGGAAGATGGATCTCCACTATAGAGATCTTTTCTGTGTTTTAGCTTCACTGAATTATATATATATAAAAGAAAAACTTAATTATGAATTTGTTGTAAAAAATAATTCATGCAAAAATGTAACTTGTCATCATTTACCATTCTCATATTGTTATAATAGATATGATCATCTCATATATAATATATATATATATATATATATATATATATATATATATATATATATATAAGATGGTCATATCTATAATAACAATATGAGAATGGTAAATGATGACTATATATTCCACTAAATGTTAAGCAGCAAAAGTATTTTCAACATTGATAATAATAAGAAATGATTTCTGAAGAATCATGTGGGTGAATACTGGTGTAATGGCTGTTGAAAATTCAGCTTTGCCATCATATTTAATTTTAAAATATATAATGTTTTTATAAATGTATATATATTTGCATATGTATTGCCCATAAATTAAATTCATATGCAGAAATCTACTATTCCTGACCCGTGCTGAACTTTTATCTCACAGTAGGACGTGAGTGCCAACCCTTCCCATCCAAAAAAAGCCTTTGTCACTGACAGTAAGCATAATGGCTATACCTGAATCCACTCACCTGCAGCAGAGATAATCCCATCCGCAGGTAAAGGCACACTTGCGTTAGACAAATCCCCAGGTATTCTCACGCCCGGGGTTGTTCTGTGTGCACTCCAGTGCCTAATAATATATGACACCCCTACTGCTCTGCTTTATAATACTCAATCATACAGCACAAACATATTCCACCGGCAAACGTGCAAAGGGTTAGTGCATACTGAGAATAACCAATCACATATGAAATCCACAGAGAGAGGGCAAGAAGTCAGTAAACGAGGAGTAGATTGTGTTAAAGCTACTGAAGTGATCTTAACTCTTAGCTAGTAGTTAATCACTAACTACAGTATTATACATATTCCTAGATTTTAGATTTTCCTAGAGTTTTTAAGTTGGAAGTCTGGCTTTAAGTGATATGCTATTGCTCTTTAGTAGGATAAAGGAAATTCTGACTATCTGTGTTCAAAACAGGTGAATTACTTGATCTTTATTTATTTATGTAAAGTATTTATGCATCAATACATATTTCCGACAGTAGTATTCTGCACTGTTGTCAACTCATGTGAAATGTTTTCCTCTGGTTTTCTTTTTTTCTTTTTTTCCAACCTGGTCTCATAGGAAAGACGTACCTGTTGGAACGTTTTCGCGAGTCGCCAAAATACGTACCAATGCGTACATATCACTGCAGTTTCCAACAGAAATGAACGCTAGAGGCAGTAAAACGGCAAGTGCTTTTAATCGTTTTCATACACAGTTACGATTACGGGGTCAGATTATGGATTAATAAAGACTCGTTTTCACGTCTCCTTGCACAATATTATGTTATGACTTCAAAACGCTTTTTTACCAGAGTGCATCGCTTAACCAGCTCCATATGTTTCGCTTTTCTAACATAACAAGTTTGCTCGGTAGCTCAGCTGATACGGAGTTGTACTTAAGACGAGAAAGCCCTGGGTACGAATCCTGTGAAAGGCAAGTCACGGTAAAAGAGCTCAAAGAGAGATCTAAACAAGCTAAAACGGCATGATTACGGATGCTTTTTATGTCACATTTGCTTTTGTTAACACTATCGGGTAGGTTTAGGTGTAGTGTTGGTGGTACGTTATTTTAAAACGCAATGGAGTGCAAATTTCAAATCAGAACTGTGGTGATTCGTATAAAGCCAACGTCATAAAAACGTACCATATTCACGTTTATCTGTTCCGGCAAAAAAAATGAACACGCTTTTAGCGCCACTCAGTGGACATTTCACATCGAAACTGCAGTGATATGTACGTATTGGTACGTATTTTGCGACTCGCGAAAACGTTCCCACAGGTACGTTTTTCTAATGAGACTGGGTTGTTTTTTTCTTTTAAAGTCCCTCCGTAGTCAATAATTTTATCCCTTAAAACTCATCTTTGATCACCAAAATTACATATTTAAATGTTTTTTCCTGTGAAAAAATTCTTCATGCCTTAAAATAGCTTGAATGTAACTCAACACCCTTGTATACGTGGATCTATAAATATGCTAATTAGCCCCGCCTCCACTCAATCACACAAGCTCAGAGATTCACTCAGTCAACTTACTGAGGTAAATGCTGCACAATGGTGTCGCTTTTTACAACGTCAAGTCAAGTAAAGTCAAGTCACCTTTATTTATATAGCGCTTTTTACAATGTAGATTGTGTCAAAGCAGCTTTACATTGATAACTGGTACATTATTTGGCTGCACAGCAGCTCTTAAAGAATAGTGTCAATGCAGGCAGATCAAAGCGCTGTTGAATATCAAATGTCAAGTCAAATGTCAAGTGTCCCCAACTAAGCAAGCCAAAGGCGACAGCGGCAAGGAACCCAAACTCCAACAGGTGACATCAGGTGGCAGACAAGTGGCAAATAGGTGTTTAAATGGAGAAAAAAACCTTGGGAGAAACCAGGCTTAGTCGGGGGGCCAGTTCTCCTCTGGCCAACAGTGCTTTGTTATGATTCAGGTTGCCATCGTAAGTCCAATAGGATCGCAACATTCAAAGTAATACGTCGGACACATAACGCTAATTAATATGATTAGCCTTTGGCTTGACTACGTTACAAACAGTTAATAATGTGTTGCTAATGTAGCTTAATTCACAGCACAAATATAGTTTATCATAACATCGTACTATACTTCATACACCCGCTATATTGCTAAACCTACCCAATTTTTCATATCAACAGAAAAATATACTGGGATAACCTTCTCTTGAGACTCCCCTGCTTCAGATCGGTCAAAGTTAATGATATGCTAAATCCGCCGGCACAATGACGTGATTGGTTACAAGTGACGTCAGAAACACCAGCGATTTCAAACCGCGTTTTTGAGATTGTCTTTAGATCACTGCAGTTTTAAAGAGAAAATACTCAGCAATGGTGTTGACTTATGAATTTGCTCATGGTTTGTCTTAAAGCATATTAAAACCACCACAAAGACATATAAACAACATTAAAAACTTGATTTTCACCACAGGGGGACTTAAAATTATTACTTTTTATGATGACTTTTATTTTGTTACTCAAGCATTTGTCACACTGCAGTGGAAGGTAAAGTTGTGCACAGTGAGAACCTCTTCTGAATACTGCACATTTTTCACTAACAAAGTCCTAGTATGCATAGTACTGTTCACAATATACTACTCTTATTATATCTTTAATTTATAGTAAGTATGCTATTCTTATCCCTCAGCTTCAGTAGTATGTAACTATCCATCTCATAAACAGAGCAGTAAACACACACACACACACACATTGTGGTCACTTCCTTATTCTGCTCATCTTCAACCTCATCTAGCCATGCTAATGAGTTTATTTGAAACATTTTCACTCACAGTATTCAGACACACCCCTCAAACACACACACACACCCATGAGACTCCACTGGTGCGAACAACTTTTTCTCAAGGGCAAATGCATTAGTTTAGCAGAACTAGACAGCGGCAGCATCTATACCGTACGATGCAGGTGTGTGTGTGTGGCTCCACCAGGTGTGTGAAATATAGGCAGAAGAACACTCCAGAATCTGCCTCCATCTCCACGGGATTCCCCATTATCGCCTGAGACACAAATAGCCTTTGAATTGTGGGTAACAGGTGTCCGGAAGTCACAAACAAATTATTGCTACGTCTAGAGGAGAGTCGTATAGAACACGCTGTTTGTTTGGACAAAGCCAGCTGAGCGTCTGCACGTCTCGCAACCTTTTTCGTGGCTTTCATCAACAGCCGCCTCATCTTCACTAATGAGGCGTAATCTTAATAGCATGTCGCCCCCTATGAGACGGGCACCATGCCATTCTGACGGGCTGACACGGGTGGAAGGTGTCATTGGCTTAACGAGGGGCGTAAATCTGACACGGCGGGACCAAAAAAGGTGCTTTATTGGCCCGTGGCGACACACACACACTCTTTCATAGAAGAGGAGCTGAGAGACAAAGAGAGGGAAAGTTTAACTACAGCCTCCAGTGAAAGAGCCTCTTGTCTTTGGGCTTGTGTCTCACCCAGCTGCGTGGCTGTGACAGCTGTAAACGCAATGAGACATTCAGCGGATTTGGCCGCGTCCTCCGCCGGAGAGGCCCCACGCGGCGCTCTCCACGTCGGAACTGCTCTCCCACCTGTGGTGCCCACCTGCACACAATTTCATGCTTGATTTACGACGTGTAGGTACGACAAGTTATAGTTCTGGTGGTAGTGTGAAAGTAAAGTGTCAGATTGTTGCAGGTGACCTGGTCCCACCCATGGACAACATATGTCACTACACATAGTCCTAGAGTATGAGGCACAGGTTTTTATTTATGTTATATATTATAAAATAGTTTAATTGTATTTAATTTTAATATTTTTTAATAAATATTATTTTTTGTTTTAAATAATATTAATCTCAGCAGTCAATAATTCACATTGTGGTCGGCACAACCCATATTTATCCTTTTTGCAAGTAAACCTCTATAGTGTTAATATTGTTTAATAAAGTATAGAAACATTTTTTAAACTTGTGTAATTTTAGTTTAGTTTAGTGTCCTGCACCATCCTTGTATGAGAAAGCGTTTCAAACTTTGTCAGGTTTTTGGATTCAAATCTTTTTCTATTTTAATATATGTTAAAATGTAATTTATTCCTGTGATCATAGCTGAATTTTCAGCATCATTACTCCAGTCTTCAGTGTCACATGATCCTTCGGAAATATGCTGATTTGCTGCTCAAGTAACATTTCTTATTATCAGTGTTGAAAACGGTTGTGCTGCTTAATAATTTTTGTGGAAACGGATACATTTTTGTTCAAAAGAACAGCATTTATTTGAAATAGAAATCTTTTGTAACATTACACCGTGTCCTAATCAGACGCGATGCGACAAATGAGACGTGATAATGCCAATCAAAAATCACAGCCAATCAGAAGAGCGCGTGGGCAGGCTCTCGGCAAGCTCCCGGCACTCCAACGAAATACACGAAGTACATAATCAAAATCATGAGTATTACACCATTTTAACATCATTAAAAATACATACTGAGTTACTGAAACAATCTTTGTCATAGAATACACGTCTGTTCACAATGAGTTGACAGTTTGAACGTTCTTGCTTCCTTTTATTTATTTTGAAGATCTGAGGTGAATTGTCCATTGTTGCTTTCTGTACGGCGATAAAAGACACACAAAATGATATTCAAACTCACATTAGATGCTTTTAACATTAAATAAATCACATAAACATTACCTGAGATTATCATTGCCATACTTTGTGTTGTTGTTCCAGCCGCGACGTCACAGAAAAATAGAAACCGTTTCTAAAATAGAATCGTCGTGTGTCGCCGTTGCGGCTAGTTAGGACAAAAACATGGAAAAGATGCCTTTTATCGTGTGTCTGGTTAGTGTTATACATGTCTTTACTGTCACTTTTGATCATTTGAATGCATCCTTGCATTTACTGACCTCGAATCTTAGAGTAGTAGTGTGTGTATATTTTCAACGTTGTTACATATCCATTAAATAATCACAACTGCTTTTGGCTGGATATAAATTATAAGTCAAATTTTCTAAAGATTTCATCTACATTTTTATACAAACATTTACCAAGATGCTGCACCGCAATTCAAATGAACGAACTGCACATAAAAACACTTTCCATATCTGTCTCTTTCTTGGCTAGAATAAGTGTCCCAGACGTCATTCTGATCATCAGAATGTGAGATAGGTGAGTATTGAGGGGGTTGAGAGAGGAAATCTCTCTGAAAGTGGCCTCCCACTGACTGGGGAGATGAATCCAGGAAATGGGGGTCAAAAGCATGTGAACCATGAGTGACTGCTGGGATGATGCAGCGCTCATTGATATGCATGTCTCTGCTGGTATTTGTGGTGAGGGTTTGGAATGAGGCGAGAGCAGATGATCCAGCCCTCGACTGCTGCAGTATTTATAAGTCAGAGTCTCCCAAAATGAGCAACTGGACAAAGAGGAAGTATCTATCTCTCTCTTTCTCTCTCTTCCACTGCGAGCGCTATTTATCTTGCTGGTCTCTGATAAATGGTGGGTCCGTATGTACCTCATTCATTGGTGTAGCTCTCGTTGTCTCGCTGCGTCAGCCTTTTCTACAGCTCCACCACAGCGCGCTCTAAACTATTCATGAAGTGCTCGTCAAACAGCGTTAAATCTAGATAAACCCTTAAGGAAAGGGTTTGTGTGTTGACAGCTGCGCCAAATTTCAGATGCCAGATTTCCAGTGCTAAATTGCGAATGTCTATCAATTTGCCTGAGGAAAAGCAGTAGTAATGTCCAGAGTTTCACTTGACAGCTGGTTGAGAAATATGTATCATTGTTGTATCGGAGGGATTTGTTTTGGGATAGAAGAGATTTGTTTGGATGTGCTCCGTCTTAGAGACACATGTCACCCTAAAGCTCCTGTTTATCCCATCAGCTGTTCATCTGATGGTCCCGTTTCACGAATGCAGAGTGATTTTGCCCAGTCATTTCTGAGTATGCAGACACACTGACAACGATCTCTTCGTATCGTTTCTAGAGTATTATTGGTTTAACTGATATATTGTAATTATATTCACTAGGGGTGTGACGGTACACAGAAGTCACGGTTCGGTATGTACCTCGGTTTTGGGGTCACGGTTCGGTACAGTAGGAAAAATGGTCACACTTTAGTTTAGGGTCCAATTCTCACTATTCACTAACTATTAACTATGACTTTTGCCTCAATAAACCCCTAATTACTGCTTATTAATAGTTAGTAAAGCAGTTGTTAAGTTTAGGTATTGGGTAGGATTATAGGATGTGGAATATGGTCATGCAGAATAAGGCATTAATATCTGCTTTATAAGTACTAATAAACAGCCAATATCCTAGTATTATGCATGCTAATAAGAAACTAGTTCATAGTGAGAATTGGACCCTAAAATAAAGTGTTACCAGACAAAGGAACAGATCCACATTGCTAGGTTTATTTTATTTTATTTTGAACAGATAGTAGTGCAAATCACAGTTTGTTCCACCTAGTGGCATTTAGTGCCCTAGTTGGTACAGTACAGCCTCCTATAATGTATTACTAAGCACAGCAGTAAACAGAATAAACTCTTGCAGAGCTGATAACTACACAGTCAACTACAAAACTGAAAAGCATCTTGTATTATGAAAGTCAAAATAAATAGAATGAAAAATAAAATTTGTGCATTAGGAGTGTTACAATTTGCTTCACTTAAACTATATTTGAACATTCAAAGCTTAAGCCCAACCCTCCTATACTTAATTTTTCGCATTTCACGCACAGTTCAATGCGCAAGCCTTTTTAAAGTATTCTCCTTTGTCCATGAGCACAGAAAGACGCATTCGACGCGTGCGCACTACCTAATGGACTTTGTTTTCAAGAACTCAAGTCATTCGCGTATGCACCGTTCTGCTCTTTTTCCTGTTGTGGCAGTTAGCAAACAACGTTGTATTACCACCTGCGCCCCCTTCTGGATTGGAGTGTGGATCACCTGTGACTTTATTCGTCGTCTAACTGCATGAAATGAACTGTGACATACTTATCGTACGGTTCGGGATGAATACATGTACCGTTACACCCCTAATATTCACGTCAAGCTTCAGGACTGAAATTTTACACTGGATATAAAGCAGCAACCAAACACAGAACCAACATTTTTATTGCATAAAAATGTGAATTTATTAATATATTATTAAATAGGAATCATTATATAATTTGCACAAAACATATTGTGGTCTGCAGTCCACTGTTTATCCTCACTGCAAGTGAAGCTGTATTCGGTGTAGTCTGGGTCACATTTTCTTTTATCCTGTGTAGTTTTGTTCATGGTTTTTGAGAATGAGTGCACGTCGCTCAGTTCATGTTTGACTGGCTTATACCAAGTGACAGACATATTGCAGAGTTTGTGTTGTGTTGTGACCTACTAGTTGAGAGATTTAACCAAGTGTTTGCATAAATTACTTTTTTGTTGTAGTCATTCAATCAACAATTTTTAAGCTGAGCCGTTAGATGTAAAATAGCTCGAAACAAAGCAATCAATTAAATCGTGAAGAAGCTTTGCATAAATACAATAATAATGACAATTATTATTATTACAGTCATTATTACGATTATGGAAATGCTTAAAATCGGATAGTTGGTGACATCATAATTATTTGTTGATCTCTAATCATTTTGCCTTTTTCAGTCTTTGTCATTTCCTCTTCTTTTTTTGTTTTGTCTCTTTCTGTCTGTGTTATTTTCTTGAGAATTTCTCCTTGACCGTTCGAGTCGGGTCAGCATCAGTTCCCAGATGCTGGTGTGCGTCATATGAGGTGTGTGTGTGTGTAGGATGTACAGTATGGGTCAATGGGCTGCAGTGACAGAACATTCCTGCCCACCACGTCTCCACATGGATAAATGAGAGCCGATCCATTCCAATTTATTGATGGGAACAATATGAGACACTAGACTGACTAAAGCCACAGCGCACACCCTCCTCTCTCTCTTTCTCTCTGTTTTTTTTTTTCTTTTTCTTTCTGCTCCTCTCACTGGAGAACCATCAGTGTCAAGAGGATGGACAGAAAGAATATTAAAAGAGTATTATGAAGAAGAATGAAAAATACATACAGAGTCCACAAAAGTATTTGGACACTTAAGTCATACTTAAAAATGTCTGAATGTCATTGCTTTAGATTTCTCCTGGTATTATAGGCCTTGGTCTGGCTCCATTCTTGTATATAATGCCCATTTTTCACAATTCAATCACTTTCTGATGCATAAAATGAAATCCCACCTTATTTTTTTTCTCTCGTCTCTCGAAATGCATCACATTATGGAAGTTAAATGGTCTGTGAATGCTGTTTTGTGTTGATTTTAAGTGTCCAAATACATTTTGAGGCCACTGTACGAGCTGCATGTCACAACACAGACACACAGAAACACAGCCGTGAAAAGAGAGAGAGAGAGAGAGAGAGAGCGAGCTGAGAGGGATGAAACCTAAAAAAAAAATACATCCAACGCCTCTCATATCATTTCAAAAGATGAATCTAATCTCACTGCAATCAGCTCTCTTGCTCTACCGCCTGTCTCTCGCATGATCGTCAGCGGCGGTCTCTCGGCACGCTCCCATCCCCTCCCAACAGGCCACGGACGCTTCGCTTTGCGGTTATTAACCTGAACAGTGGGCGCATCTGAGTCTAGGTTAATAAGCTGCTGTCTTCACCTCACTCTTTGTCGGGAGAACAATGTTGTCAAGCCTCCAGAAATTGGCAATTTACAACAGAGATGGAAATGGAAGGCAAGGTACTCGTCTGTGGAATGCTTTTTATAGCCGGGCCCACCGGCGGAGCCTTGCTCTCCCACAGCCTTTTAATGATGGATATGAAATTACAGAGGTGTGAGACTGAGATGAGACTGGAATGAGAATGGACAGAGACAAGGCGAAGGGAGACAGGGGTGCTAACCAGCAGCAAGTGTACTGTACTTTATTTAGAACCGGTTTAAAAAGGGTCAGAGCCAGATAAATAGCTAGATACTGTGTTGGCACCAACTGGCATAGACAAGTCTTGAGAAACATCATATAAATGATAGGATTTGGGGGTGTTTTGACAGATAATGCAGTATAAATGTAGGCAATATAAAGTAAGCAAATTATGTATATATTTTTTAGGAATATACACGTTTTTTAACAGAAAAGTGATGCTCAAAGTTCAATGCAAAAGGAGATATTTTCTTTTACAGAAATCACTTTTTAAGAACTACAACAAACGGCTGGTAGGGACTACAATGAGCTTCTTCCTGGGTTGGTGACATCACAAACCTCAAAATTTACATAAACCCCGCCCCCGAGAACACACAACAAAGGGGTCGAGGCCATGTTGGGCTGCTTTAGAGAAGAGGAAGAGTTGTTGTAGTAGAGTGTTGTTGACATGCCGTCATTTTACGAGGGTCAATTCAACACTTTGCACAAAAGATTAACATGACGGCACATGCTAGTCGATGACTTGAATCAACTCCACAGCAACTACATAAATTTATCCACTAACCATTCAGAAACGTCCAGTTTCATTCTAAAAGTTGTAACTTCTTCCTGAGTCTCTCCATCAGTGTCCGACTCCGGTTTGAACAATGTAAGGCTGAACACCGTTACTGACAATCCTCATTTTGGCTGCGTGAGATTCTCCAGCTTTGTTGTTGTTGAGCAACCAAAGCACGAGCTGTTAAAGCCCCGCCCTCTTCTGGAAAGGGGGCGGGGAGCAGCAGCTCATTTGCATTTAAAGGGACACACAGAAAAACAGCGTGTTTTTGCTCAAACCCAATAGGGGCAAATTTGACAAGCTATAATAAATGATCTGTGGGGTATTTTGAGCTGAAACTTCACAGACACATTCTGGAGACACCAGAGACTTGTATTACATCTTGTGAAAGGGGCATTATAGGTCCCCTTTAAAGTAACTAGAAAATTCAAAATATAAATGCACTGTTAATTAAGATTTTTATATAATTTGCTAAGATAATTCACTCAATCTGATCACTTCTCTCTGTTGGTTACCAGTGAAAGAATAACTGAAAGTTTGACACAGTTAGCAACAGTAACTAAGACAGACGTAAATGTAATAATGTTACAGTTACTGTAATTTCCTATAATTTGGTTGCATTTGGCCCAACTGTAATAGAAACGATAATCGAAAACTGCTTATTGTTTCAGGCAGTGTCCTGTATCTCCAGCCCTGACGCAGTGGTTCAGCAGGGAAGCACTTGATCGAGCTGCTTTGAAGCATGTGTTGATTTTGATTGATTTTTGAAGGCACGTTCCTCTTCGTTCCGGTCGCGCAGCACAGCACAAGGACACAACACCGTCAGGACACAGCGAGGAAGCTGCCTCTACATAACAACAGAGTAGAGATCTGCTCCTTTTCAAAGATGCCGTGCTTCCCACGCTGCCTTTTTGTAATTCCCTGCGGTCGGGTGAAAATTAATTCAACTCCCTGTGGGTGTGGAGCTCGCTGAGAGATTGAGGAGGGGGTGAAGCGTCCTGTGTGTGTGGAATCATGGACAGGTAGCAGCCCCGGCCCCTGACAAACACAGATAGTCCACAGCCTCCATGCTGATGTATTCATGAGGAGTCCTGCACCTCAATAACTTAATTAACCCCGTGTAGCAGCCCACCGCACTACTGTCCCTTCCACAGCAGATAACACGGAGGAGACCATGCAGGGAAACAGATCATGTGTCTTTCTCGCTCTTTCTCGTATCTCGTGGTCCTGTGCAGGAATGTGTGGTGAGATTGTAACAATGCTCTAGGTGTCCTGTGTCTCTTTATTTTTTTCATGCAACAATGCCAGTGTCAGATGTGTGTGAGAAACATTTTTAGCTTAATAGAAGTAATGGAACAAAGATTTCAGGCAGGATTTTCTTCTTCTTTTTTCCCCTTTGTTTTTATGCTTAAAGAAATTTAAGGTTAAAGTTTGAAGATAACATTATTTTACATCACATTAAAGACTTACAGTTCCAACCATGTATTTTAATGCAATTTGTTTTTTAATGCAATATTCTTTTTTTTTTTTTTTTTTTTTTTTTGCATGAATTAAATTCACAATGTAGAAACATTTATTGTTTTAATATTTGGCATCCAAAATCTAACCAATAATGGTGGTATCATTTGCAAATCCATCCATCTATCTATCTATCTATCTATCTATCTATCTATCTATCTATCTATCTATCGTTCTATCGTTCTATCGTTCTATCTATCGTTCTATCTATCTATCGATCTATCGATCGTTCTAGCTATCATTCTATCTATCCATCCAGCCATCCATTGTTCTATCTATCTATCTATCTATCTATCTATCTATCTATCTATCTATCTATCGTTCTATCCATCCATCCATCGTTCTATCTATCGTTCTATCTTTCGTTCTGTCTATTTTTTGCATAAATTAAATTCACAATGTAGAAACATTTATTGTTTTAATATTTGGCATCCAAAATCTAACCAGTAATGGTGGTATCATTTGTAATATTTGCATATTCACTTGCAAATCCATCCATCCATCCATCGTTCTAGCTATCATTCTATCTATCCATCCAGCCATCCATTGTTCCATCCATCTATCTATCTATCCATCTATCTATCTATCTATCTATCTATCTATCTATCTATCTATCGTTCTATCTATCGTTCTATCTATCGTTCTATCTATCTATCTATCTATCTATCTATCTATCTATCGTTCGTTCTAGCTATCATTCTATCTATCCATCCAGCCATCCATTGTTCCATCTATCTATCTATCTATCTATCTATCTATCTATCTATCTATCTATCTATCTATCTATCTATCGTTCGTTCTATCCATCCATCCATCCATCATTCTATCTATCATTCATTCTATCCATCCATCCATCCATCCATCCATTGTTCTATCTATCGTTCTATCTTTCGTTCTATCTATTTTTTGCATAAATTAAATTCACAATGTAGAAACATTTATTGTTTTAATATTTGGCATCCAAAATCTAACCAATAATGGTGGTATCATTTGTAATATTTGCATATTCACTTGCAAATCCATCCATCCATCCATCGTTCTAGCTATCATTCTATCTATCCATCCAGCCATCCATTGTTCCATCCATCCATCTATCTATCTATCTATCTATCTATCTATCTATCTATCTATCGTTCTATCGATCTATCGTTCGTTCTATCCATCCATCCATCCAGCCATCCAGCCATCTATTGTTCTATCTAAAGTTCTATCTATCATTCTATCCATCCATCAATCCATCTATCATTCTATCTATCGTTCTATCCATCCATCCATCCATCATTCTATCTATCATTCATTCTATCCATCCATCCATCCATCCATCCATCCAGCCATCTATTGTTCTATCTAAAGTTCTATCTATCATTCTATCCATCCATCCATCCATCTATCGTTCTATCTATCGTTCTATCCATCCATCCATCCATCCATCCATCCATCCATCGTTCTATCTATCGTTCTATCTTTCGTTCTATCTATCCCTCCATCCATCCATCCATCTTCCTGTCATTCAAATTCCAATTCAACTTCCTGTGTGTTGTTGCCAATTAAAATTTACACTCATGAATTGCAAGTGAGCCAGTTCTGAATTTTTCACAACCCTGGTGTCAACAGCAAAGCAGCTCTAAAGCGGCCTTAACTTTAACATGCTTCTTTTGCTGCCATGCAAGCACTGCTGTTTCCTTCTGGAAATGCAAATCTTGTTTACCTCACTGTTGGACGTCGTTTTCGTTTTTTTTTTTTTTTTTTCTGGGGGGTGGGGTGGTGTGGGGGGGTCATAAATAGAGTATGTTGGAGCCCGAGGGCAAAGAAAACAGTTTAAAAACATCTCTAACATAAGCGGCGTAATGTTTCTAGTAATGATTTAATTAGGTTTAATAGCTTCCGTGGCTTTACCCTTTTCACACTCATCCAGTTAACACAATGCAGAAGCCTCAATGCGATTTTCCCCGAGGGCCGAAACTCAGCGCCGTCTTTCCATTACTGTTCACACCACAGCTCCAAATGCCACCACCATTGATAACCTCCAACCCCCAGAGGGAAAGCCTGAAAACGAGACGATCGGGAAGCCCATCCTATGCCGCAACTCCTGTATGCAATTATTCAGCCATGAATGCTGTGGCCTTTCCATGCCCTTTGGAAAACTCACCCTGACCAAATGCACACTGGGGTTGCTCGGTCTGGGGGCGCTGTGCATTTTAAGGTTAGAGCTTGTTGCCTGTGGTCGCCTTATTGATCCCAGGCAGCCTGGTGCTCTCTGCTTTTTGGAGATAAGGCAACAGACTCGACCCCCTCCTTATCCCACTGGCCCCGCCAGACTTACAAACAAACACCCAATTTCTAATCCACTTGTGGGCTGCTGAAGACAGACAGGCTTTTATTTATACCCTTTCAAGCCGTCCTCGGGGTCCGCCGTTCCGATAAGCCGTGTAGGGACATCAGTTTTCTTGTTTGGAGGCAATCAGACGTAGACGAAACCCTCCACCCATCACTGTCCTGACCCCCGTCTGTTTTAGCCAGACGAAGACAGAGGAGCCGAACCGAATAAAGCTCCTGGTTCATGTGAGTGTTGATGAGATCAGCGTTCTGTAATGCTAAGCATGAAAATAGGATCAAACTCATGTCCAATAGTGTGCGATAGGACATCGTTGAGACTACAAAATGACATAGTGCCACGGATGGTAAGCGGTAGGTTATTCCATAACCTGGGTCTGGCTATCAGAAAGGCACGATCACCTTTTTGCTTCAGTCGGGACTGTGGTACCTGAAGCAGAAGTTTTATCAGCATGTCTCAAATTTTTTACTGGCTTGTGTAGAATAACAAGATCTGATAGATATAAGGGGGCTAGACCAGTTAAAACTTTTTAAAAAAATAATAGTAGAGCCTTGAAATCAATCCGATATCTGACTGGTAACCAATGAAGGGATTCTGTACTCCTTTCTCATACCAGTAAGTAATCTTGCAACAGCATTTTGAGTTGAATTTGGAAGTTGAACAAAACAGGAAGTTGAACTTGAATTAAACACAGGTAATGCATTCTGGAAAATGCTTTACTCTGGTCCACAAAAGTTAATTTATTAAACATGATATATAATCTAAATACAATTTAGAATTTCTTTGAATTTCAGATCATTTTAATTCTACTTTACATTCACATTCGAATTGCATCCTGTTCGTTAGCTCAATTCAATTTGCATTCAAATTCAGCAATTAAATTGGTTTCTAAACGCATTCTCAGTTCAGTTTCAAATGCCGCACAACCCTGCTTCACTGCCATCAGAGGCTGCGATTAGCAACGCATCTCGATAAGACATTTGAAAACTGATGGAATCTTGTCTCCAGAAAAACCTCAACACCCCCTCAGACAGCAGAAATCAAATTCTGTTCAATCAGACGCACAATTACATTAGACCACATCCGATAGCAGCACACCGACAGCGCATGTGCTCGTCCACATGTGTTTTCGCGTTCCGTGTGTGGCGCAGTCTTGTCACCATGGTAATGAGGTGATTGATTGATGAGTGTGATTGCTGACATTGAGGGGTGGGCAGGTGGAAAAATACATGGGGGGTGATTTGTTACCGCCTGCCACCTCTGTTATCGCTTATTAAATCAACAGGCAAGGTGAGGAGATATGAAAACAGGCAGAGAGAGGCAGGACTCCTGCAAGGATAAACAGATCAGCTCCTGCGCCATATGGAATACCAGTCCTTTAGGTGGCTAAATGCCAGCGTGACTGTACACACACCGGGAGCTGCTGTCTGTTAACAGGCATCAGATGCCCTGGTGCTCGAGTCAAGTGTTGTGATGTTCAGATAAGGCTTGATTTGGGTCTCTTTTGTGTATATGTGTGTCTAATGCAACAGTTACTCTATTTTATTTATGGCCATGTTCATATGGTAGTGCTATTCCATACAAGGCCAAATTTAGTTAAAAGGCCAATAAATATTATAATAGTACTATTCATACTAGCACTAAAGTACTTGTACTATTTCTGTAGTATATGTTTATTTTGGACCTACTACATTTGCCATATTGTGGTATATACAACAGAGCATATTTCATATTCAAAATGTGTACCACAGTGCTATGCGCTTGACATGGCCCTTCATTTCTAGTGTGGTGGGGTTTTGTTTTTTTACTCGTCTTGACTCATGCCAAGACTTAAGACATTTTTAGATAAAATTGGATTAAAAATGCAAATTACCCATATTTCATTTATCAAAAGATGAGAGCTGAATGGTAAATAAATGTATTTGCTTGTTGGTTGTGTCAATAGGGTATCATATTAATGTTTTAAATGTTTATTGGTGCATACTAAGTATTTTTCGCTTACTGTTTCTAAAAAAAAATAAGTTTACAATATATACAGTACTGCACAGTAGGGATACCACAGTTCTCAATATAATATTGAACCGTTCGGTACAACATCCAGGGTTCAATATGCGCTTTGTTTTGTTTTTTTTCTCTCGGTTTTGCATTTAAATTTTGTGCGTTTTATTTCTCTCTGAATGGTCTCTATGCACGGTCACTTCCGCATTTTTCCTCAGGGCACATGCGGTACATCCGGTGCTGTGCCATTGTCATGATAAATGACAAATTTTTTCTCCTTAACCTCTTACTGTTCCTTTCGCCTAAGCATAGAATAACAAAAAACACTCTGATGTGCAAAGCCATCAGAACCGAGGCCAAGCCATAAAAAATCGAGGTATGTATTCAACCGTGGGCTAACTGTATTGTTGCATCCCTACTGCACAGTGTTCAGTATTTAGTAAGCAGTGTTTGCTTCATTCTTTGACGGATAATAAAGAGGGAATGGAAGTGTTAGGGAGGAGTAGGACTGTGACATGACCATGACTCTGATGCATTGACTGTGTAACTGCTACACCACGACACAGAAAGCTGCACGTTTTCATCTGTATATTATCTATGTTTTCTTAGGAGATCACTTGTGCAAATGTGGGAACCTTCCGAATTTGGCTTATTCATATCTAAAGTGTTGTGTCTTGCTTTTCTCTTTTACCGTTATAATTACGTCGCTAGTTCCACAGTGTCTTTCGGGTGTATACGAGCTTCATCCGAAAGCTTTCTCCCCACCACAGCACAGACACCTTATTTATGTGTAAAATGAACTGAGTAAAAATGAATAATTTAGAGACCTGTGGCGAGAAGAGAATTTCTAACTTTCCTGAAAGTCTCCCAGGTTGCTATGAGGAAAATCTAACACATTGCCGGAACGCGGTGTCTGTATGTGCCGCTGTGCAATTTCGCCCTTTGATATTTTATTATAATTGGTGTCTTTAAAAAAATACACCTGCTGTGAATTAGGGTGGCCTGTAAAGTTATTCCACAATTGCATTATAATATCCTTCTAAAACATGTCTGCACTCAAGTGTGACTACTACAGATTTGATGTATTATGAATACGTTCTAAAGCATTACAATCCCATTTATTATTCATTATACACATATCTAAAGCTCTGCTGAAGTCCTACACGGTTGTATCAAATGCCTATGTTTAATCAAACATATACCGCCCTTTGAATATGACGGTATTCCCAACCACATCCCTTTAAGAACATTTCTTCCCTGCCCATATTTTCCATTTCTGTCTGGTACATTACGTCTCTGAAACAGAAGAGGCGTCCTGTCATCCGAGTGTGATAACGGAACGGTTAGCATTCCTTTTGCCCTGCTCTCCATGTATAAATATGTATAATTCTGATAAGATTAATTGGATCGCCTAAGTACACACAGAGAAGGAGAGAGACAGAGGACGCAGAAGAGAGCTCTTGTTCCGGCTGCTTTTCGCAAATCTGCTCCAGGCCCACCTCACATTCCCCTGCTAAAGTGCTTCATTTTTTTCTGGAACAAACTGCCTTCAATTAAAAAAGAAAATGGCTTACCCAAAGGTCCCGAGGAAAAGGAGCCGTGCAAATGGCTTGAACACACTCACGATAAATAGTCCTGTTAAAATATTAAGCATTCTGAGAAGCGTTCGATACAAAATGCTCACCTGTGTCTTAATGGGGAAACATATTTCTTTGAATTTCCACTTCTAAGAGAAATTTATACTCGCTCACTGTATGGAGGAATCTCATGAAAACATTTACAGGTCATATTTCACAACAAAATCAAAAAAGAAAAAAAGATGCCCATTTTTAGGACCTTTTTGCATTTTTGGTATATTTTTTTGATGATACTTAAGCACTATAACCGCTCTGAAGCAAGGGAGTCATGTAACATTAGCAACACATTATTAGCTGTTTGCTATCGTAGTCAAGCAAAAGGCTAATCATATTAATTAGCTTTATGTGTCCAATGTTGTAAAGAGCGATACCACTGTGCAGCGTTTACCTCAGTATGTTGACCGAGTAGATCTCTGAGCTTGCGCAAGTGAGTGGAGGCGGGGCTAATTAGCATATTCATAGATCCCCGTATACTAAATGAAGCAAGGGTGTCGAGTTACATTCAAGCATTTTAAGGCATGAAAACATTTTTTGACAGGAAAAACTGTTTAAATATATCATTTTGGTGATCAAAGATGAGTTTTAAGGGATAAAATCATTGCCTGCAGGGGGACTTTAAAAGAAAAATATATTTTTTTATTTATTTCATGGGATTTACATGGTTTTTATCTTTCTTTTTGTTTGTACTCTTATACGCTACATAGCACAAATGCTCCGTATCTGTTTACCCTTAGTGCTTGTACAGGAAATGCAGTTTTGATTGTGACTTATTCTGAAAATTCCCAAACTAACTACAAACCAAAGATCAAAAGCATCTCCCCCATAAATGGTTTCTGATTTGGCTTCATGTTCCGGCAGGGCACTTCAGCCTTCTTCATTTTTTTTGGCAAACAGCACCCAAGAAACGTTCCCATTTGATTGGTCGTCACCGGTGAAAAATGAGCAGAACCAGCCAATGCACAAGACACAACCTATAAACAGTCATTGAACCAATTCCCATTAAATACAGTCCCAAGACCGATTGTTTCTGTGTCAAACCAAGAAGTGGGCAGAGAGGAATTCTCTACAAATGCAGAGCTGGCAATAAACCTCCAGTATAAATGGGAACGGACGGGCCACATAAAGGGCCTCAATGTGATATTAATCCTGCACCGCTGCAGTCTGGAAAGCACTCCGTCAAGCTAACGTGTTTTACTCCATCTCCGATACGGTTATGATAATAATGAGCTGTACCTTCCACACATCAGCTCTGAGCGATAGAGGCTCAAGTCATTGGTGTGTTAAAGTGTTTTATTATTATAGGTGGAATTATGAATTATTTTGGGGGAAATCCTTCCTTGAGTGTATAAATTAAAGGAGGTTGGTTTACTCTGAATGCTGTGCTTATATTTCAGATTGTATAATATTTCCTACTAAGTTGATATATACTGTATATTGTATTATTTTATTATACATATTTATGTATATAATTTCAAGCACGTTTTTTATTTAATTTTAACATGTTTTAGTGTCTTTCTTTCTCAGTCTTTCAAAAACATAATTTGATTTAGTTTTTCTCTTGTGTATACTTCACTTTATTTGTTTTTGGTTTACAAAATGGTTTCTAAATTCCATCTACATTAAAGTATGTGTTTTCCCTCAGAGCCTTTCGTGTTCATACTAAAACAAATCCCTCTTCTTATACTGTGGCAGTGTCATCTAAACTCTCTCTTTCTCTCTGTCTCAGGCCGCAGAATGGGTCTATGATCCTCTACAACAGGAAGAAGGTGAAGTACAGAAAAGATGGCTACTGCTGGAAGAAGAGGAAAGATGGGAAAACCACGCGGGAGGATCACATGAAGCTCAAAGTGCAGGGAGTTGAGGTGAGGCTGTTCACTATTAGTAATGTGATACGATCTCTCCACAGTGGGAAACCTCAGCACAGACTGTCAAACTATGTGACTAACCTTTTTATATGTTCGATTTGGAGATTTTGTGTGCATCTGATGTTTGTGTCACCAAACGGATTGGAAATATGATTGTTGCAGACAGGTTTCCCAAACATTGAAGAGCAAACTGGTGCTGGTATTTTTTGTCTGGCTAATTTTATGGCTTAAGTATGAGCTTGCTTGAGCGAGGATGTGTTTGTGTGTGTTTGTCCATTTTACATGACCTTTCTAAGATCTGAACCCCTCCTGAAAACAGCCCTCCCCTCGCACCTCTGGCCGTGGCGCAGCGCGTCCCTGTGCGGATGACTCTAATGTGTCAGCTCAGGCGTGGCCCCTTTAAATGAAGAACCGTAATGAAGCATGTCTCCGGTCCCCGCGTTCCCGCTCACTGCCTCTAATGAAGAGAAATGTCAGCACATTGCCGATTTAGCGCCGTGATAGAACGAACCTACGGATGAGTGCAGCCGCGGCGGTCTCCTCTGATGCTCTACCTACACGAGTCGTTCACCTGAGCCGCACGCCCTGATCTGACTGAGCTTTATGAGGCCAGTTACAGGCGGAGGCAACATTTAACACATAAACATTGCTGATAGACATTTAGAAGGCATGTATAGCCTTTAAAGGGATGGATCCAAACATTACAGTTCTGTCTTTGTTTATTTACATTTGTCATTCCAAACCCCTGACTATGAAACACAAAATGAAATGTTGTGCCAAATGTCTGATATGTTCTTTTCTATGCAGCTAGAGTTAATGGGAAATGCAGCTATCAGACTAAAAAAATGACAAAAAAGCATCATAAAACTAGTCCATATGACTCCTGTGCTATATTCCAAATCTTCTAAAGTTATCCCATGATAATGACATGCAAGAACCAATGACGTTTATCTTCACAAGACAAGCTTGAATATGTGCAAATGAGATTAAATGTTGGCCTGTCCTCTCACAAAACCATTGTATGATTTCAGAAGACTCTGAATATGGTGCACAATTTGTATGGACTAGTTCCACTGTGCCTTTTTTTTTGTGTGTGTGTGTGTGTGTGTGTGTGTGTGTGTGTGTGTGTGTGTGTGTCTGTTTTGGAGCTTGGATGTATGAAAGCTTGTTTCTGCCATGAAATAAAAAATAAAAAAGGTAATTGTGACTTTTTATCTCACAATTCTCACTTTTTTTTTTTTACAATTACGAGTCAGAATTGCGAGTTATAAAGTCAGAATTCTGTGATATAAAGTCAGAATTGCAAGTTATAAAGTTAGAATTGCGAGTTATAAAGTCAGAATTGTGTGATATAAAATCACAATTGTGTTACAAAGTCAGAATTGTGATATAAAGTCAGAATTGTGAGTTATAAAGTCAGAATTACGAGTTATAAAGTCAGAATTGCATGTTATGAAGTCAGAATTGCGTGATCTAAAGTCAGAATTACGAGTTATAAAGTCAGTATTGCAAGTTATAAAGTCAGAATTGCGAGTTATAAAGTCAGAATTGTGAGATATAAAGTCAGAATTATTAGTCATAAAGTCAGAATTGCAAGTTATAAAGTCAGAATTGCGAGTTATAAAGTCAGAATTGTGAGATATAAAGTCAGAATTGCGTGATATAAAATCACAATTGTGTTACAAAGTCAGAATTGTGATATTAAGTCAGAATTGCGTTATAAAGTCAGAATTGTGAGATATAAAGTCAGAATTGTGAGTTATAAAGTCAGAATTACGAGTTATAAAGTCAGAATTGCATGTTATGAAGTCAGAATTGCGTGATCTAAAGTCAGAATTACGAGTTATAAAGTCAGAATTGTGAGATATAAAGTCAGAATTGCGTGATATAAAATCACAATTGTGTTACAAAGTCAGAATTGTGATATTAAGTCAGAATTGCGTTATAAAGTCAGAATTGTGAGTTATAAAGTCAGAATTACGAGTTATAAAGTCAGAATTGCATGTTATGAAGTCAGAATTGCGTGATCTAAAGTCAGAATTACGAGTTATAAAGTCAGAATTACGAGTTATAAAGTCAGAATTGCGTGATATAAAGTCAGAATTATTAGTCATAAAGTCAGAATTGCGAGTTATAAAGTCAGAATTGCGCGATATAAAGTCAGAATTATTAGTCAAAGTCAGAATTGCAAGTTATAAAGTCAGAATTGCGAGTTATAAACTTAGAATTTAGAGAAAAAAGTCAGAATTGCATGGTATAAACGTACAATTGCGTCTTATAAAGTCGGAATTGTGAAATACAGACTCGTGAGAATTGCAATTGTCAGATAAAAAGTTGTAAAAGTAATCACCTTTTTTATTTTTTTATTTAGTGGCGGAAACAAGCTTCCGTATGAATGACTATGTAGCATTGAAGAGAGCTCCTGAATTGTTTGGAACAACATGAGGGTGAATAAGCATGACAGAATGATCATTTTAAGTGAACGATCCCTTTAAAAATGAGCTGGTTCTTTAATGAATCGTTCAAAATGAGTCACTGATTCATTAACAGAACCAGCTCACAGGAGTCCCTTGTTTGAATGTTTGTACAAACAAATGACTCTTATGGACTGGTTCTTATAATGAATCATTCAAAACAAATTCTATGGACTTCTTTTATAGTACCTTTTTGTCTGTTTTGGAGCTTGAATGCCCCTGGTCACTATATGCTTTTGTTATTGAGCAGCATAAAAATACCCTCATGTCGTTCCAAAGATTTAAGGAGATGAGTAAACGATCAGAGAATATTCTATTCTATCTCTTTAAAACATGATTTCCAGGCAAATGTAATTCTTTAGACGTTTAACACAATTCAACACAAGCTAAGGAAATATGACAGGCATGAAATGTGTATTTGTCCGTCTGTGAAAAGCATTATGTGTGGTGCCGATCGCAGACTCTGCTATAGAACATCCCTCGGGCCATTTTTCAATGCGGATCATTCCTCCAAATTTGTTTGACATGTTGAAAACAGGGTAGAAAATGGGTGGACAGCTGATGTTGAATCAATAATCATACAAGATGTTTCTGTCTTGAGGGACAGCAGGTCTGAATGAACAACGACATTCTGACTGATGACCGTTTCACCTGCACTGGGCTGAAAGGGCAACATGGCGAGTCTTTTGGTTTGTTTTCCAGTTTGCTGGCCGCATAATTATATGTATTAGGATTTAAAATCCTACAACAGAACTATTTCCAGAGATTTATCCTTTTGGAAATTTGCATTTTACACTATATTGGGATACACATATTTCAGGCCGTTTGTGTGCGTGTTCAACCAATAAGCACATTTCTTATTTCTGGATCCAATCAAGCGAAGTAGGATACATTAGCGTACATTAGGACTTAAATCAGATTCAAATGTGTTTTATTTCGTCTCTATGAGACACTCATTCACTGAGGGGATTTTGGGTTGTAACAGTGACACAAATGCCCAAAGGCTTGAGCGAGAGAGATAGAGCTGAAATGAAAAGGCTCTGCAGGGCATCTCTGCAGTTTTTAAATGGAAAATATTATTCATTTTGTAGCATGTTTTCCTCCTTGCGTTAGTCAAGGTTTTTTTTAGACTAAATAATCATAATTTAGCTTTGTATGTCCTTTTTACACCCTTTCTCTGACCCGTAGATTTAAACAGCATGTTTTTACAACAGTCCCTTTAAGACTAACCTCTATTAAAGATATCCCACCCTGCAAAAACTCATTTCTGGGACATGAATACAGGACATTGTATAATATTATCCTATATTTTATTATATTATATTTAGTGCTGTCAATCGATTTAAAAAAATTAACTAATTAATCGCACATTTTTTCTGTAATTAATTGCAATTAATCGCACCTAACATTAAAGTTTTTAATATATTTTTATATTGTAATAATTTCACATTTAATCTCCAAATTAATGTAGACACAAAAATATTTTAAATATTTGATCTAACAGGTAGGAATATCCAGAAATTGAATAAAGTTGTCAAACACTTTACTGCATAATTTATAAATTAAACATAGATTCATTTTTATTAAAGCTACAAAAGTTATTCAGTAAATAGCAGTGAGTGATTTTCTTTGTCTTTTGTTCTTTGATTAACATTAATGTCAGACTGTAGCAAGTTTATTAGGCTGCTGTCACTTTAAGACCTGCCGCACATGACACGGATCCGCATCCTATAATCTCACAACTCTTTTTACGTTTATTTAAGACTTTATTTAACTCATTTAAGACTGTGTTTATGAGGATACTCGACAAAACTGGCATTTTGGCATAATTTTGTGTGTTTTTGTTGGCCGGCGCGCTGTGTGAAGCAGCTTTCTGTGTGTGAGTCGCATGTCAGTCACCTGGACAGGAGATTCACAGACAGTGCGCCAGTTTTGTGTCTTATAGTGCTTGAATGATTTAATAGCACTTGAATGAATGATAACATGATCATATAATGTAATGTTAGCAAAAGGATGATGGAAAAAAACGGATGCTGCGTTAATTGCGTTAAATATTTTTAACCCGTTAAACTGCAAAAATTAATTGCATGTGTTAATGTGTTAATATTCACAGCACTAATGACACCACATTTAATTCAGACTGCAAACTCACAACATGCAGTAGGTACTTGAACAGCAGTGTTGGGAAACAGGTCACCAGAGCACGTATAAAGGCGCAGAAATCAAGCCCAAACCTGCCCCTGAGCTCTCCATCATAAGCCATTCCTGCCCTCTAGACACCAAACACACATTAAAACACTCTCTCGATCCCTCCACTCACTCTGTTTGCTCTGATAAAGAACTAAGCCATTTACCAGCATCCACCAGAGTCCCTGGTTACCTAGCGATGGTGGCAGTAGCCATGGGAGCAGTAGTCACAGCGACAGAGAGGATAATTGCAGCAGTTAGGTAGTTTCACTATTAAAAGAAACTAAGATGATGGAGCTGCAACTGAAGCCAGTGGGGATGTGATGAGTGTGTGTGTGTGTGTGTGTGTGTGTGTGTGTGTGTGTGTGTGTGTGTGTGTGTGTCACCAAATCTCACCAAACCTATCAAGAACAGGTCTGGGTCATATTTTATCTCAAAATTAAAAGAATAATTTAATGAAATTGAAGCCTATTTTAAGCCTTTTCTTTGGTAATTTTACCATTAATGCAGTTGAAATTAATTATTTTAAATATATATGTATTTAAATTATAATGAGAATGAAAAGTTTTTGCATTGAGAATATGAATTTTAAAAAATCTTAACTTATTTATTACTTCATTTTTATTTTGTGCTGAAATATGCCCCAGACTTGTTTTTGTTTTTTTGTGAGATTCACCCGTGAGGAACAGACTGTCTTGGTTATTTGCAGAGGGAAAGAATATTTTAGTATCACGGTCTCGTGGAAATTTTCCTGCAGTGAGGCAAACTGTTCTACCCATAGCTCTGTTTAATCCGATTTGCTTTGTGCCATTTGCTTTTGTTTTTTCATCAGTTGTGATATTTAAGCCTATTATTTTGTTTAGTTTAGTTCGTCTTGCTTTGACAGACTCCGTGCGACACATGTGCTGTAGCGTGTGTACTGTCGTGGAAACCAATTCCACCAGCCCAAGTTGTCTGGCAAATAAAGTCTCTGTTGTGTGCATTATGATTGAATGTACACACACATCTGTTGTGTGTAGACACACACATACACCCCCAACCCGAACAGCATAAGACCGAAGATGTAACAGATGTGCATCCGTCGTGTGAGCTGTTCCATTCGCCTGGAGACTCGCAGATTAAACCAACAGGAATAAATCAAGGCTATTAGAATGGCTGCTAATGCCTAGAGAAAAGTGGAGAAACATACAGGCCAATGCTGCTTAATTAAGGGAGGGAGACTGACCATGAAACAGTAAGTAAAACTGGCCCGTCTTGTGTCTTTTTGACCTCCGAGCCAGCAGGGGGAGAGAGAGAACCCATCTAGTATGATTACCTAGTAATCACACGTATTTTGCTTGGAAAATCTGTGAAAGAGAGATTCATCTGGAAACCATTGGGGTTTTTGTTGTCTCAGAGTGTATTTCCTTTTGTTAGGATTATGGTTCGTAAACACAAATGTAGGGCTGTCACGATTCCTCAGTTAAAGGGGGGGGTATCACACACTGCCAATCTCATGTTAATCTTGAGTATATATAGAGTAACAATGCATCCTTCATATCTCCGTAAAGTCTTTAGTTTTGTCATATTTATAAAAGATAGATACGCTAAACCGAGTCTTTCCGGTAAAAGCCGAGATCCTTTTATTACCACAAAAAATATCTGATTACTTGATTAATCGTCGAAATAATCGACCGATTACCAAAATAATCCTTAATGACAGCCCTACACAAATGTAATGCTTTGAAATGCAGTATAATGCAGCTAAACAAATCAACAAGCTGTAGTCACTAGCAAGCTCGTGATCTACACAGATTTCGTCCACATGCACAGGGTTTTTCCAGCATTTCTTAAAGCCAGAATTTGTTAAATGCATTCATGCACTAAAACCTCCCAGACTCAATTCCCCCTGGGAAGTTCCTACTTACAAGTTCAGAAGTCATAATTATGATGTGATGTGGCTTCAATGATTTTGGTTGGACTCACTGAGCAGCTTCATTTTTTTCACTCTTTTCTACTTTCTGACCAGACAGGAAGCTTTTTAGTGCTAATGCAACAACAAAAACAGTAAATGATGTACATTAGGTGTGTAATTGGTGCTTTATCTGTATTTTATCATTGTTGTGCAGCCATAAAGAATGGTGGGAAATGTAGTTTAGCCTGGCGCCTCATAAACCAGCTAAATGAGTAGCATTTTCCAGAAAGTTTTATCGCTATTTTTCATCTACAGTACACAAAATGCATAGAAGCGCAACTGCTCTGTCAATATTTACTGTTACAACTTTGCCATGATTTTTTAATTGAGTCAAAAACTGCGAGAGTGTCTACCTGCACTCGTGACGTAATTCCGGTCATTCCGACATGACTTTAAAGCATTTGTAAGAGGCCTGGTCTAGACTAGCCAGAATCCAGCAGAAGTTTGAGTGGAGTGACTCAGCAGGTGTGTTTGTGATAGTGCTGATCTCTCCTCTCAATGATTCTCTCCACACCCCTCCTCCTCTTCCTCGCGATCCGCTCAAATGAATTTGGAACTCACAGCAGGTAGGTGTATCGAACCCCGAGTCCCTGGTGTGGAGGATGGAGAAGAAATAGAGGCAGAAATCCATAAAGAAACTTTGTGAATGACTAAGACGATCGTGGGGGAGCCTCCGAGGAGAACACTGAGAGAGCTTGTGAGGTACAGAGCAGGAAAATAAAAGCGTATGGATTATTGCTAGAACTTCTGGGAATTCCTGGAGCGGGAAAAGAAAAGATAGCTGCCAATGGTGCTGGAAGCTGTCAACTTGTGTTTGTCATCGAGTTCCATCTCTCCCTAACTCTGTCTCCCTGACTTTCATATGCTTTTTGTGGACATGAAACAGCATATTGTTCATTTGTCAAAGCTAATCTCATCCAGCTCAGGGAGCCAAAGTTTCTTAAAAAGAGGAACCGATTCCCCCAAATTATCAGCTCAGGCTAATGTGCTACTATGTTGTTGCAAAGAGAGATATTTTCTTTTACAGAAATCTCTTTTTAAGGACTACAAAAAATGTCTGGTAGGGACTACAACAAGCTTCTTCCCAGGTTAGTGACGTCACTAACCCTAAAATTTACATAAACCCCGCCCCCGGGAACACGCAACAAAGGGGGTGAGGCCATGTTGGGCTGCTTTAGAGAAGAGGAAGAGTTGTAGTAGAGTGTTGTTGCCATGCCGTCATTTTACGCCGGACTGCTTCACAAATGAGGGTCAATTCAACACTGGATTTGCACAAAACATTAACATGACGGCACATGCTAGTCGATGAGTTGAATCGACACAACAGCCAGTGGCACAGCTCCTCAACAAACCGTCCATACCAGCGTGATGAATACGATCCTCAACTGGATGGAACTGGAATAAATACTTTGAATGTTGCAATCCTATCGAACTTATGATAGCTACCTGAATCATAACAAAGCACTGTTCGCCAGAGAACTGGCCCCCCGACTAAGCCTGGTTTCTCCCAAGGTTTTTATCTCCATTTTAACACCTATTTGCCACCTGTTAGCCACCTGATGTCACCTGTTGGAGTTTGGGTTCCTTGCCGCTGTCGCCTTTGGCTTGCTTAGTTGGGGACACTTGACATTTGACTTGACATTTGATATTCAACAGTGCTTTGATCTGCCTGCATTCTTTAAGAGCTGCTGTGCAGCCAAAATTATATACCAGTTATCACTGTAAAGCTGCTTTGACGCAATCTGCATTGTAAAAAGCGCTATATAAATAAAGGTGACTTGACTTGAATCAACTCCACAGCAAATACATAAATTTATCCACTAACCATTCAGAAACGTCCAGTTTCATTCTAAAAGTTGTAACTTCTTCCTGAGTCTCTCCATCAGTGTCGACTCCGGTTTGAACAATGTAAGGCTGAACACCGTTACTGACAATCGTCATTTTGGCTGCGTGAGATTCTCCAGCTTTGTTGTTGTTGAGCAACCGAAGCGTGAGCTGTTAAAGCTCCGCCCTCTTCTGGAAAGGGGGCCGGGAGCAGCAGCTCATTTGCATTTAAAGGGACACACACAAAAACTGCGTGTTTTTGCTGAAATCCAAATAGGGGCAAATTTGACCAGCTATAATAAATGATCTGTGGGGTATTTTGAGCTGAAACTTCACAGACACATTCTGGGGACACCAGAGACTTATATTACATCTTGTGAAAAGGGCATTATAGGTCTCTAATGTTTGTGAGATTTTTTTATTTTTTTTTATTGTCTGCCAGATAAAACATAAAACTTTGATTTTGAATGTAAAAAAATTGATCTGAAGACTTTTGGATGTGTGTTTGGGCATCTGAGTTTCTCCTAGCTTCATCCCAACAGGAAGCTTCCATAGATTATTTATCTGTGCTCGAAGGACTATGTGGCTCCTGCATTATTCACAGTTTAAAAGCAAGAGAGGCAATTTGGTTCGGTGTTATGTTCAATAAGCATAGCATCAATCCCCAGCCGTGACGCAGAGCTCTGGTCTGGCCAGCGGAGGAGGTCGGAGACGTATAAAGTTGTCTCCGGCTGTAAGTCCGATAAGACGGACGACAGCCAGCGTGGTTTCCCGAGCAAAAAGATGCAATCACGCCGGACTCACCCGGGATAATCGAGGGTGGGGAAATATTTTATTCAATCAATCAGGGTCAGTCTTCTGTGATGGACTGTTGTGATCTCCCCGTCATGTTTTGCTCTTCCGCTCTCCTTTGAAGTCCATTTTCTTTGTTTTTCAGACCACATATAATATTCTTGCTGAATAATCCATTTTTGGGCCAGATAGAGGTTGGGTTTACATGCATGCAAAATCTGCACACAGACACATACTCACCTATATGTAAATATATGTGTACTCGCACACACTGATACAGGCGGTGCCTTGAGACCCAATCGATATGCTTCTCTTTCCTGCAAAGGCTGAAGGAGCCATTGAGATCATTCTTGGCTCGCGGCCACAAGCTCTTTTATCCTTCAAAGTGTGTGTGTGTGTGTGTGTGTGTGTGTGTGTGTGTGTGTGTATGTGTGGCCTTCCAGTATTGATGTTGTGGTGTGTGCCATGTCTGTGTTTTATTGAGTTTGTGTACTGTGTGTTGTGAATGTTGTGTGTGTCTATGACTCAATGTATAAAATGGAGAGAGAACCTATATACGTTATCACCGTATCCTCTAAAAGAGCAACTGATACAGACATTTCTTCTCTATACCATCAGCATCGTTTATACTTTATGGGGGTTAAAGTAAAAGGGTGTGAGTTTTATTTTGTTTCATTTTAGTCTGTATATACAAATAAAATAGAATTAAAAAAATAAAAAAATAATATATATATATATATATATATATATATATATTTTTTTTTTTCATTCTATTTTATTTGTTTTATTTCATGTACATTTATATATGAAAATATATATGAAATAATATTTTCATATATAATATTTTAATATATATGTTTTATTTCATATATATTTATTTCATATATATATATATATATATATAACTGCTTTGAATGATTCAGCGAGTTAATTTTATGAATGATTCTCTAAAAGAACCAGCTCATAAGAGTCATTTGATTGTGAATCAGATTACACAACACTTTAGCAGCAGCATAGCAATTCTGTGGCAACCACACATCAACTTTAGCATGGTAAGCACCACAATGTTCTTTAAAAAAAAAAAAAAAATGTAAAAATCTAGTTAAAAACTACTATTTAAAAGCATGTGTCATTTTTTATTTTATTTCCATATGTTTCCTGTAGACTTTTTCTTCTAGACAAACATGCATCTCTTTGATTCAGAGCATCTAACAAGCCTTTCCTACAGAGCGGCAAATTGAGTCGCTTTTCAGGCTTTTCACTTTGTGTTTTTGTGGCATGACAGGCAGGTTACGCTTGCATGCGGCCGCTAATACCCTCCCGAACATGTACGGTTGATCCGTGGAGCTCAGAAGACCCGTCCGAGTAAACACACTAAACGCTCATAAACACACGCCACACTGACTCATTCAGCCAGACATCTGACGTGAAACACAAAAACAGAATTACGTTCTCAATCCAAAGTGGTCTTTCAATGCGTAAATCACAGAGGAGAAACGTGCAGCTCACGCAAGTGTGCGAAATGAAGTCTCCGGAGGACAGAACACAAAAAACAGAGAGAGAGGGAGAGGTATTAGGCAATAAGGCATTCAGGGTTGTGCTATGTTGTGAATTTAAGCTCTGATCCAAAACCTAGTGAGCTGCCTCGCTGTCTGCTGCCTAAAAAGGCTGCTGTCTTCATCCTAACTCACATGTGACAGGTTTAAAACACTCTACAGACAGCAACTGTCATGCAAATAGCACTCACAGGAGACTCGACTCACAACTGATTGAAATAGTTACATGTTGCTAAGCTAAAAGTGAGAGGCTTTAATAAGCATACAGATGCACAGTACATAAAATGTTGGGTAAGATAAACAGTTTTATTGATACAAATTAAAATAATGTATATTAATAATCAATATTTCTCTTTTTTCCTCCACCATCTTGAATGAGCTTGTTGCGATGTATTATAGGATTTAAAGGGTTAGTTCACCCAAAAATGAAAATTCTGTCATTAATTACTCACCCTCATGTGGTTCCACACCCATAAGACCTTCGTTCATCTTGGGAACACAAATTAAGATATTTTTGATAAAATCCGATGGCTCAGTGAGGCCAGCAAGATCATTTCCTTTTTCAATGCCCAGAAAGCTACTAAAGACATATTTAAAACAGTTTGTGTGACTACAGTGGTTCAACCTTAATATTATAAAGCGACAAGAATACTTTTTGTGTGCCAAAAAAACAAAAAAGCAACTTTATTTAACAATATCTAGTGATGGGCGATTTCAAAATACTGCTTCATGAAGCTTCGAAGCTTTATGAATCTTTTGTTTCGAATCAGTGGTTTATTTTGTTTTTTTGGCGCACAAAAAGTATTCTCGTCGCTAAAATAAATATTAAAATAAATAAATAAATAATGCAACAGTTTGCATCAATTTTTTTTAGTTATGACAACTTTGAGTAATTTACGTTCAACCAACAAGCTACGTTGAGTTAGAGGAACTTAATAATTTGTAGCTTAAACACAATTTTTTAAGTTGATTACTAAAAAATTTATTCGCTCCAACTACCAGAGTTGTATCTCTGGAACCAAGGCTGCAAAAGAGAGATGGAAAATCTGAAAACCTCCAACATTGTAGTCAACATTTCAAACTGGATGACCACAAACAGTGTTTTATGCCAAATGGAGGGGGAAAACCCTGAAAGAAACTACCGTTCTGTCAGTACAATACAAGAAATACTTCAGCAATAAAACAATTCAATAAACAGTAATGATAACAAAACAAATAAATACTATAATGCACAAATCTGATCAGTATAAAGGGTGTCGTCAGATTATATTCATAATATAGCACTTATATTGCTTTTATAAAACTGTTATTAAATAAACACGTATTTGCATTGAAATGTTATATTATTAAGCAAATAGACATTGTAGAAGCAGATGTTTTGATGTTGTGCTGATGCTTTTATTTGAGTTCTTTAAAAAAATGGCAGTGACAGCAATAAGGCATTTATTTGTTCATGTTAATAAACAGTTGTCACCAAGTAATATAGTTAGTTATGTTGTTTACAGTTGCCAGTCAGTTTTTTTATAAGCACATTAATATATAATTGTTTATACTGTATATATTAAGTTAATTATAAAATAATTATATATTTTAAGTGTCCTTAATTCCACAAAACTTACTTGTTTTATAAAAAAGACATCACTGATGTAATGATAAAAAAAAAGATCTGAAAGAGAGTCAAATGCTGGTTAAATGTAACTTGTGGAGGATTTTTAAATGATTCATAGACAAACCTGATCAAAAGAGTTATTTGTTTGTGTAGTACAATGTTCTTTTACAGCCTCTTTAAACACTTCTCATCCAATCAGAATTCTGAACTCTCGTTTTACAAACTGTTTTTTAACACTGATGTATTGTCCAATCAGCATCCAGGACCACAACTATCCGTTTTATGTGTTTAAACACGATGTGAGGGCAGTCAGGAAGAAAGAGAGAAAAATGGAGTGAGAGAACTCGAGTGGAAGATACACAGCTTCAGGCAAACAGAAAACAATTGTTTCACTTCCTCCCGTAACCTGTTTCACCTTTAAACAGCAGATCTCTTTCACTCAATTAATTTCTGCACATTGGCTGTGGAGTGCAGTGGAAAAGGGCTTTTATATCCGCCTTTTATTTCGGAATTTTCTCTCTCTCTCTGTTTTTCTGCTCCGGTTTTGTTTACATGCCGCTATTTGTTTTTTATTCTCTTCTGTTATGAAGACTTGTGGACTTCACACATTGAAAACACATGGGGGCGGATTCACTAAACAATCAAGTGATGGTGAAGAGCGTTAGAACTGGGCATGGATCCAGACCTGCACTGAGGAGCATTTTTGACATGTTAAAGAGCCAGTGTGTATAATTTCTTTAGTTAATTGGGTGCTAAAACAACACTGACAGTATCCTTTTTTAATGAATTCCCTCCATATAGTATCTTGGGAAGCCATTCAAACACACAGAACAGAGCCACGTACATCCATAAAGTAGCAAATCCATCCCTAAACTTCTCCCTCTCCGCCCTTTGCCTCCTGCATAAACACATTCATTTGCATCCTTCAAATCCACAGACAACAGAAGTTGACACGCAAAAAGCCATGACGGGAAACACGCATTCACATTTGCATACAAGCCTCCCTTGTCCCCTGCGCTCCCGTGTCTGCTTGTCACAGATTGTTTTTGCTGCTTAAATATATTTTTCAGTGATTGACTGCAGGACTAATGATGAACCTGCAGCATTCAAAGGCTCCGGGTACGAGAAGGAGGAATGTTGAATTTTAATCCGTTGACCCGTCCTGCTCTGAGTCACTGAGTTGTGCTGCTCCGCTAGTCCTCTGATTTAGGGGTCAACAGGTCAACTGAGTGCAGCCCACTCGACGACCTCTTGTCAATCTCTGTCGTTATGGTAACCGTTATGGTTCAGTTAGAGCAGACGCGTGATTATCCGCGAACAGGTTTTCCCTGCTGAGCTTCTGACATGATATGGAAGAGAAAATTGTCCTGAGATGAGCATGGTCAAGTGATTCACTGGCGGCCGGTGAGTCATCACCTGTTGTTCTTTTATTCGTCAGTGTCCAGTCATCCTGACAGTGGGCTGTTTTTATGTCGCCTCAGTTTACAGCCCAGGATGCTCATTTAGGGACCCAGAATCTGGTTTAGATGCAGCTATAGACAGTAAACATAAAATCATTGTACCTGTTCTAGTCTAAGGATGGATTTTAAATAGGGATGCACCATCATAGAAATTTAAGTTTATACAAATAACCTATATACTGTATGGACAAGTAACTTATATATAAAAAAGTAAAAAAATATTATTATTATTATTATTATTATTATTAGCTATTATTATTATTATTATTATTATTATTATTTAAAATGTCAAGTCATAGAAATGTAGGTTTATACAAATAACCTATATATGGACAAGTAAGCTATATATAAAAAATGTAAAAAAAAAAAAAAATTAAAAAAAATTCTTATTATTATTTAAAATGTCGAGACATAGAAATTCACATTTATACAAATAACCTATTTATGGACAAGTAACCTATATATAAAAAAATAAAAAATATTATTATTATTATTATTATTATTATTATTATTTAAAATGTTGCATCATAGAAATTTAAGTTTATACAAATAACCTAGCCTATATATAGACAAGTAACCTATATATATATATATATATATATATATATATATATAGTAAAATATTAATATATATATTAAAATATACATATTTTACTATAATTATATATATATAGTAAAATATGTATATTTTAATATATATATATATTAATATTTTAATATTTTACTATATATATATATATATATAGTAAAAATATCATTTAAAATGTCAATAATATTTTAATTAGAAATTATCATTTTTAACTAATATTATAATACTACTATTAATAATAGTATATGATTAATTTTAATATAATAATCGTTTTATTAATATAAAAATAAAATCATTTTAATATTATGTGTAAAATTATAAATCACACAATGTGTGTGTGTGTGTATATATATATATATATATATATATAATGTGTGTGTGTGTGTGTGTGTGTGTGTGTGTGTATATATATATATATATACACACACACACACACACACATATATATATATATATATTACACACACACACACACACACACACGCACATACATACACACAATATAGTAGAAAAGATTGATAGTTTTTATAGTCTTTTTGAAACTTGGCATAGAAAGAATATACTGTTTGAATTTGAAACAACAAAAAAAACATTTTGATATTATATGCTTCCAATATTTGTCTAATCAGATCAATGCCAGTAACTTGTTATTATTGACCATTACCAATATGCCCACTGATTTTATACTCTTCAGTCCTCTCATTTGTGTCTGTTGTATATATCTGTTATGGGATTGATGTGGCATCACATATGTGCTATTTTTGTCTGATTTCAGTAAACCCATAGAGTCCAAGAAGCCTGTCTTGAATTTCTGCCCAGAGTGAGATGAAGCAACGAGTCCAGTAGTCCAGACCACTGTTTCACTTCCAGAGTCTTACACTGCCAAAAATGATTAGGAACAAAAAATGACACCAGACCAAAAGGCTGCTGGGAAATACGGCCATGCTAATCTTATCATCATCAAACATGTCTTAATGTCATGACAATCAAACAAAACGACAGTGTTACGCCGTGTTCACTAACTATTAGTGGATTCTTATTTTATTATATGGGTAAATCTCACTAAACCTGTCAAGATCATGTCCAAGTCATTATTTTACCCCACATTATAAATGTAAAATTTATTTTTCTTACAAAAGACCTTTTTATGACCATAATGCTAAATGTCATTCTCATCACTGTAATGTGAAAGAAAATTATATAAAATTATAAATATAAAAATTATGAAGAATGAGAATTACAAAAACAGATTTATAAATATAACCTGTACCCAATGTCGCTTGTCATCCGTTCTGAGCTCGACCATAACCACCGTCTCTACTGCAGATCATAATGGTCTCCTCCTCTTCGTCTAGTTCAACATCTGTTTGTTAGCCGATGAATTGGGAGTTTGAATGTTACGAAGTGTCTCTCTCTGCTCTAATTAAGCACGTTTTAGCAGGACTCTGGCCTGGTGACGGGCACACAGCACGCGCGTCGCGCTCTCCCCGTTCCCTCGAACAGCTCGCAGACGGCATACGCTTCCCTCCTTTTGAGCTCCGAGTTTGCATAATTACCCAGGTAATTGCGGAGTAATTGGCGGCGTCACCTGCTCCCAAGACGCGCCAGCATTGTTTTATCAACAGCTGGAATCAAACCTGCGTGAGGAGAGAGATGAGGAAAGAGAGAGAGAGAGACATTTTAGAAAGAAAGAAGGTAGAAAGTTGTCTGCCCGGGGGACGGTTACCCTCTCGTTATGAATGGAAATGTATGAAAATGCACCCTGCCTGCAGCCACAAAAAGACTAGAACGACAGGAGAGGAAGTTGGGAATGCAGAGGGAAGAAAAAGTCGAAGATAGCTCAAGAATTAGGGAAAGGAAACCAAGGAGAAGTAAATAAACAAAAGGCAGAAAGAAGTGCGTGACTGAGACACAGTGGGTGAGGAGAGAAGAGAGATCATGTCTATCTCGAGGGGAGAAAACGAGGTGTCAGCCTTTGTTTCTCTCTCACTGTCTGTCGCTCTTTCTCGCTGTGAGGCTGTGGAGGAGAAGAGAGTATTTGGTTAAAGCCTGGTGCATTATTCATTCTGTTTAATAGACTGGGCTTCTTTAAAACCTGCAGGATACTTGAGAAACCCTGTTCTTCTTAAAGGGGCAGTGCACCTCTAAATGAGGATTCTGTCATCATTTACTTACAAAAGACAAAACACGCGAGAATCAATGACGTTTGACATTATTAACATGGTTTGCAAGTAAGATTTTCACTGAGTAATAATTGTACATTTATTGGGTTTTATTTGTAATATTTTGGAGCTCAACAGGCCTAATCCTCATTATGGAAAAGAGCTGTAGACATTCTGGAATATGTTTTCTTTTGTGTTTCACTGAAGAAAGAAAGTCATATGGGTTTGGGAAAGACATTAAAGGGGACCTATAATGCCCCTTTTACAGGATAATATAAGTCTCTGGTGTCCTCAGAATGTGTCTGTGAAGTTTCAGCTCAAAATACCCCACAGATCATTTATTATAGCTTGTCAAATTTGCCCCTATTTGAGAGTGAGCAAAAACACGTGTGTGTCCCTTTAAATGCAAATGAGCTGCTGCTCCCAGCCCACTTTCCAGAAGCGGGCGGAGCTTTAATAGCTTGAGCTTCGGTTGCTCAACAACAACAAAGCTGGAGAATCTCACGCAGCCAAAATGAGGATTGTCAGTAACGGTGTTCAGCCTTACATTGTTCAACCGGAGTCGACACTGATGGAGAGACTCAGGAAGAAGTTACAACTTTTAGACGTTTCTGAATGGTTAGTGGATAAATTTTTGTAGTTGCTGTGGAGTTGATTCAACTCATCGACTAGCATGTGCCGTCATGTTAATCTTTTGTTGAAATCCAGCGTTGCATTGATCCTCGTTTGTGAAGCAGTCCGGCGTAAAATGACGGCATGGTAACAACACTCTACTACAACAACTCTTCCTCTTCTCTAAAGCAGCTCAACATGGCCTCACCCCCTTTGTTGCGTGTTCCCGGGGCAGGGTTTGTTAATTTTAGGGTTTGTGATGTCACTAACTCGGGAAGAAGCTCGCTGTAGTCCCTACCAGCCATTTGTTGCAGTCCTTAAATAGCGAATTCTTTAAAAAAAAAAATATCTCCCTTTGCATTGAACTTTGAGCATCATAACTTTGCAGATGTTGTTTATGTTCAAACAGCAACATTACACACTAACTACAGTTAAAAAAGTGAAATCATAATCAACCACCCCTTTAATGGTGAACTGTTCCTTTAAACTCAAAATGAAAAAGTGTTCACAGCCCATTTTACTTGAATAATATGATATTTCTGGGTGAAGAAAAAAAAAGAAATTACAATAAGACAAGGAATCAGTTTTCTTTTTCCTCACGTTTATATATTCATACATTTACATGTCTTGACTTGCGTATTCAGTCACTTATTCATTCATTTACTAATAGTACAACATGCATGACTTGTACTTATAATATTCATGAAAAGTATTCAAGAAAAAAGTAATTAGGTGCAATTTTCATTTCATGTTCGAAAGTTTGGGCTTTTTTATGCTTTAGAAAGAAGTATCTTATACTCACCAAGGCTGCATTTATTTGATCAAAAATGCAGTAAAAACAATAATATTGTGATTTTTTTTTTTCTTTGATAGCAAATATTATTACCTGGGATAGCTGAAATCATTCTAATATGCTGATTTGCTGCTCAAGAAACATTTCTTATTATTATCAATGTTAAAAACAGTTATGCTGCTTAATATTTTTGCATAAACCATGATACACTTTGTTGTCATGATTCTTTGATGAATAGAAAAGGTTAAAAGGAACAGCATTTATTTGATATAGAAACCGTTTATAACATTATAAATGTCTTTACTGTCACTTTTGATCAATTTAATGCATCCTTGAATAAAAGCATCCTTTAGTGTTAATGGAATATGAGGAAGAGATACAGAGATACTGGTGTGTTAAAGGATCATGGAGTTCTCATGACTCTTAACAGTCCAGATGGAGTGACACCTTGAGTCTTGTCCTTGTGTTCTTCACATTTACAGAGCACAACACAAACGCCTCCTACACAGCAGCCTCGACACACATTGTGCGTCATATCAACACGCCGAGAAGTTTCATTAAACTGCAAAGCAATACCTGCATTCGCACAAACATTGACCCGTATACGTTCATTCTTAGAACCTACAGAGCAGCATCTGCTGTATAACTGAGTGAGCTTTCGTTTATTCATGACTAGATTTACATGAAACATGTGCTTTATGGCCAAACTAATAGGATGGCACACATATAGGCAGGAACGCAGCGAAGGACGCAGGAATTCACTGTCAAGGTCGTTACTCCTATTAACTGCTGCTGATTCGTTTGCAACATCCGACAGAATTATAGAGTGAGGCGTAATCTGAGAGAGCCCACATCTCCCCAGCTGCTCGTTACATCCCACCGATACACACAGGAGGCGACGGACACACACGGGCTCTCGTCTGGAGGATTGGTGCTGTCTGGTTGTGGCACAGCAGCATCTGCTGGTGAAAGAGACGCACAGGCTTGAATTCCCTCAGTTAGGCAGTTTTTGCTTCACGATTCCACACAAGCATAAATATAGCGCTCTACTTTTAACATGTAATGTTCATCCACACGTTCACACACATCAGCGGGTCCACCGAGGTTCATCCTCCTCGCTAACCGTCTCGGTTCCGCCGTGACCAGGTTTTTGCGGAGGGCAGCTGCGCTCCCAGAGCCCTGCGGGGGTAATGAGAGGAAATCCTCCCTGCTGAATTGATTCCCAAGCTGAGACGAATAGGGAAAAACTGCCTCAGCCAGCATGTCTGGCAGCGAGCTGTCATGTGGAACGCAAAGGTGAGGATTTTGAGCAGTTTGGGGCAAACATTTATGTTTATTTGAGGTACGGTTTGGCTGTGTTGGGATTATCTAGCAAGCCAAAATTAAAGCATCACTGAATGCAAGCAGAGGAAATTGGTGTAAAGCATTCGTAATAGGTAGATTGTTGCATTCATGATCATATTTGTATTTATTTGAGTTCAGAATCATTTGTAGTTTGGTTGTGTTGGAATTATGATACAAAATTTAAAATGCCTGTGGCTCGGGATTGATTGGGAATGTGCCCAAAGCCAAATAGTATGTTCGGAAAGGAAATGCCTCTAAAGGGATGGAAAATGTGATGGGAGGAAAAAATATATTTCAATGCTTTCGCATTCTCTCATAATTATAAAGTTGGGTAATTATATTGTATATAATTTGCGGGCATCAGGGAGCCACTATGAATATACGGGGTATTGCAATCGTTTTTGAATGCACGCTCGCTTTTTACTTTCACTTTCCAATTCGCGATCACGTGTACTGTGTGTATAGGGAGCGGCGGTACTGACCACACATTTTACAAGATAAGATATTTGTCTATTTGTATGTTGCGCTCCAAATCCTCCGCCATCGTCTTGTCAGTCAGTCTCTCCTTACTATCTTCACGTGATGAGTGAAATCATGATGTACTGTAATGTAACCGACTACCGCAACACGCCTAACCATGTCCCTTTAGAGGCTCGAATTCGGATTTATGCTTCAAGCACTTTCCTAATTGGTATCGTCTTTTAAATTCCAATTTGATTCCAGCAGACAGGATGCGGAACTGCAATTCGAATTTGAATGTAGAATTTCTAAAAATCAGTAGAGAAGTACAATTGGTCATGACAAGCTTAAAATGTTCAAAAAAGAAAAAACTTGTTTGAAAGTTTTGAAGGTTTATAGGTCTTAATGCATGTTTAAAATGCCACCTACAGAAATTTCATCACATTTAATTACTTAACTTTGGTCATTTTTTCCAAGTGGCATGTGAAGGCCAACTATGCTAACCCATACTCAGAATTTGTCCTCTGCATTTAACCCATCCAAGTTATTGCACACACATTAGGAGTAGTGAGAAGTGAACACACACACACACACTGCAAACCGTGGACTTACACACCCAGACCATTGGGCAGCCATTTTGCTGTGGTGCCCGGCGAGTGATTGGGGGTTAGGTGCCTTGCTTAAGGGACCTCAGTCATTTCCTGCCGGTATTGAGAATCGAACCTGCAACCTTCTGGTTACCAGTCTGACTCTCTAACCATTAGGCCACGACTGTCCCAATTCATACTTGGGGTGGAAGAACACCTAATTTCCCTGAATCCATCATCCGTGTTGAATTTCTTTGATTTGCAACTAAGTGAATTCCTTTTCCAGTCATTCCGGTTCAACTTCCTTTAATTCAATTAAAATTCACACTTATGAATTGAGAGGGAGTCAATTCTTCAATTCCAAATGTGATCATGACTGTTATTGTTGCATCAAAACAGGGAAAATGCTACTGTTCAATAACACTGTGATTTTTAAATGTCATTAATGATGGTTACAATAGCATAGCCATTGGGAATACATACGCCTTCATGATAACAGCTGAACTATTTTATTTATTGTTGAATTCATGATAAAGGGACATTCATGACCATTGTCTATGACCATCGTCTTAATCAGTGATTTCAGGATGGTATTTACCCAGAAATCCTCACAGTCGTCCTGCAGGTTTGGCCACAACTTCCTGCCACTGGCCGACTGACTGCGAACTTCAGCTGCGTCTGAGGAAATTTTAAAAAGGCCAGCACATTTGTGTTAGGAAAGAAAGAGTGCCTGACCTTTCAGAAAGACGATACCTGTTTCCCTTTTCTCTCCATTTTCACACTCGTTCTCTCTCATGTTTTTCTCTCTCTCTCGCTCTGCTAACATCACACCCGCCCGCCGTAGAAATTCAATCTCGTTTTGAACATGCTTCGATTGAAACTGCACTTGATGTATCTCCGGTCGCCAAACAAGAGCGAGTGTCTCGCTGTTTGTATTTCCAGTGCGATTCATTTACCGTGTCATGTTACGCCGTCCCTTTTTATGCTAATGCACTTGTCACAGTCTATTTTAGCTCTGACGTTGGCATTTGTTTTGCGTCGGCCCCGTTTTAGTGAACGCACAAGTTTTGCATTCAGATCTAAAGTGCTTTTTATCGCCTTCGGAAGAAATGGCAGTTGAAAAGGCATTTGGAAAGCTCATAAAGGGTGGAATATGTAATGCGTGTAGTTTTTCTTCCTCTCCCTCCCCCTTCTGTCTCTCGCTCGCTTGAAACCCATCCAATTGGCTTGGCGGTAATTGAATCTTAGCCGTCTGGCCCAGAAAGGCAGCGTGCAGGAGTTTAGTTCTGTTGTCCCATTTTGCTCTCATGATGTGTGTGCGTCTGCGCCCGCTTTTGCTGCGCTGGGACTCGCAGCGAGGGCTCATGGGATAGATTGTCCTTATGGACGCCAGGCTGTGGTCATCGTAGATGGATTATTGTAGCATACTATCAGACGAGTCCTACAAAACTGTATGGTCCGTGTTGTATTAGTTTGTCTGCTGCACTGTGAAATGAAGCTACTTCCTGCTACCTTATTTAAAGGAATAATTCATCATTTACTTACCCTCACATCTTAAACCTGTATGACTTGGAACAAAAAAAGATAAATAGTGCAGAATATTCTAAAAGAATAAGGACTGGTGGTGCTGAACTGCTGAAAATGGCAAAAAGCCTAAAAGTACCATGAAAGTAGTTCATGCAACTTGCTAGAAGCTAAATCTTCTGAAGACATATAATCACTTTATGTGAGTAATTCATCTCAAAATTATCTCAAATCTCATTTGTGCTTAAGTTTTACATAATCTAAATTTCTAAGCGTACTAATTTGTTTGGTTGCATTCATCATGATGGTTGCTTGCAGTGTAGACACAGTTTATTGTTACTCATTTCATATGCAAGGAGGTTATCCAATCATAGTAAAGATCATTTACTACAGTACAAATGTCTTAAAGGAACAGTTGCAGCCTGTTTAATTCTCAGGGTCAAAGAATAGTCATGATAAACTCAATTACCACTGTTTTTGGTGCTTGGAAACCTTGAGTAATATTGTAAGTGGACTTCGGGGAAAACTTTGCTTGAGTGTAAAAGTTTTATTCAATGATATTCATCGTACGTTCTCCATGAATATTCATGAAGGTCGCTAAACTTCTTCTGCAATATATTTTTGCCCATCACTCTCCCTGACGCGGAGAGCTCATCAACGGTGTGTTCACTCACTCACCGCTGACAGACAGACAGGTGGGAGAGGAGTCCGTCATAGAGACAGGCCAGACAGACTGACAGGAGCGCTCGAGAAACTCTCAAGGAGACAAACTCTCAGGAGAAGAGGAAAAATGACTAACTAATTACAGGCAACGGATGTTCTGGCCTTCACATACAAACAACCACCCAGACGCAGGCGTGTGCAGGCGGTACATACCGTAGACGAACTAATTGCTGCCCACTGTGTGACCTTTCTTCTCCCGTCACAGATAAACGGAAGGCAGCCATAAAGACTCTTGGACATTTCTAGATGCACACATTTTGCTTGCTTTAAGCTCACATTTAACCATCTAATACATGTTTAAACATCTATACTGCTCTTTAAAATGATAATAAAGATTGTGAGTTGTCACTCGAGTTGGCAATATGAGTTTGTTCCACTCTGTAACCTTAAAGGATTAGTTCACTTCAGAATTCAAATTTCCTGATAATTTACTCACCCCCATGTCATCCAAGATGTTTATGTTATTCTTTCTTCAGTCGAAAAGAAATTAAGTTTTTTGAGGAAAACATTCCAGGATTTTTCTCCATATAGTGGACTTCAGCAGTTACCAACGGGTTGAAGGTCCAAATGTCAGTTTCAGTGCAGCTTCAAAGAGCTCTACACGATCCCAGACGAGGAATAAGGGTCTTATCTAGCGAAACGATCGGTCATTTCCTAAAAAAATGTAAAATTTATATACTTTTTAGCCACAAATGCTCGTCTTGCACTGCTCTGCGATGCGCCACGCATTACGTAATCATGTTGGAAAGGTCACTCAAAGCAGTGCAAAATGAGCATTTGTGGTTAAAAAGTATATAAATTGGGTTTTTTTTTTAGAAAATGACCAATCGTTTCGCTGGATAAGACCCTTATTCCTCGTCTGGGATCGTGTAGAGCTCTTTGAAGCTGCACTGAAACTGCAATTTGGACCTTCAACCTGTTGGTCCCTGTTGAAGTCCACTATATGGAGAAAAATCCTGGAATGTTTTCCTCAAAAACCTTAATTTCTTTTCAACTGAAGAAAGAAAGATATAAACACCTTGGATGATATGGGGGTGAGTAAATTATCAGGGAATTTGAATTCTGAAGTGAACTAATCCTTTAATCAAATTGTAATATAGGTATCTGTGAATATTAAGTTGCTATTATTGTTAAAAGTTTAATAAATTATTACATTGAAAGAGTTTTATAGATTCAATTGATCCTTTTGAGTATTCAAATGTAAATAAAACAATATAAAATGCAGTTCAGAAAGATTAAAACAGAAAACACAGAGTTTGGGGGAAAATAAAATGGCTATCACGGGGCCCTACAGTATTAAGCATGATGCTTACTTTAGCAAACGCCACTAAAAACTTTTGCACCAGCAAGGCTGATTGACCTCGCTGTATTTAACATTGCTTTCACAGCTGTCCTGCTTCCTCCCCGACCCCTTGATCCCCAAGAAAGAGTGATGGAAAGAAGTCACAGCGAAGGTCTTTTCAGATTTGTGGACGAATTGTTACCTGAAGGTGGCTGGAGGTTGTGTTTGTGTGTGTGTTTGTGTGACGCCCTTTAAAAACTTTCCCCAGCTCTGCGGATCTGTGTAAGGCTGCAGGGTAGTGTGCAGATCTTATTTTCTGATAAGTTTACGTGATGTCTGGGATTTTGTGGCCCTCTAACAGGTTGTAGAACAAGCCTGCAGCTCACAGGCACGACCGATGGAAAGAGCGGACGCTTAGTGCTAATCCCTTTGAGAGCGCTGGGACACACAAATCGACTCGTGTGTTTGTTTGTGTGTGAGAGATGAGAGTGTGTATGTCATGCTCTCAGTTTGTGTGGTCGTGTGTAAATTGGAGATATGCAGAACCTAAAGAAGTCCTGTGTAATTAGCCTCTGACACTGATCAGCAGGCCCACACTGAATCTGTTCTTCACATCCTCCGGCATATTTGTTTACTGAATATTGAGGTGGATCTGATTAATGTTTTCACCTAGCAGTTCCACTTGACACATTTTACCATATTTAAATCTGCAGATTTTCCCCAAACATCAGTGCAGATGTGAAGTCTGCAGATCCCATCTTGTCTGAGTTTATGGAGCCCCTTTGATACACTGAAAATAAATAATGTTCTTATTCAGTGTTTTTGTCCTTTTTTTCCATCAAAAAAATGCGTAAACTTATTTAAAACAAGATATATTTAGCTGAGAGTCTTATTCAGTCTTGTTTTAGGAGAAATATAATGAAATTTATTAAGCTTTATGCTTAAAACCAGGGGGAAAATGCTCTAATCGAGAAAGAAAAATAAATTCATTTTCCAAAATTAAATTTTATTTTTACTTTTATACTTCAATATCTTAAATAAATATTTTACTGTAACTTGTTTTGCATCTCAAGTAAATTTATCTTGTTTTAAAAAAAAAATTGACACTTTTGTACTGGAAAACAGTGAGTTATTAGTTTAGTAAGTTGTGAGTTTTAAGAATAAACCTCAATATGAAGACAATTTGAAGTTTGAAATTTTTTTATTAAAGAGCGATGGATGGATTTGTTAAATGATCAGGCTTTCCCTCATCGTTTGGCATTAAGACAGACAGAGAGAGAGTAGGACGGCACGCCGTGGTAGCAGACGGCCGCTGCAGTCTAATTAAATTAATGAAGACACATGTTGTCCGGTCGGCCTGACTGGGCGGCTGTCATCTCTGTGCCGGCTGGGGCCTGTCGAGGAGGGAATGGGGCCGCTCGGCTCTGGCCCGACGCCATGAACGTTTAACAGGCTGCGTGGTTCCGTTTCTAATCAGACTGGATCCAATCAGGACCTCATGATTACAGCGGGACAGGGACTGTGACAGTGACGTTGAGATCAGATCATAACTTCGTTCTCCGTTGAGTTTAATTTTTTCGTTTCATTCAAGTATTAACCTCAACCTTATTTTATTTTATTATTTTATTTTATTTTCCAGAATCTTGGAGAATCTTAAAAAATTTGAGAGACAGGAGAAAATTTAATTTGCTCTTCATTTGATCTTTTTATTTTATTTCATTTCATTTCATTTTATTTTATTTTATTTAAATATTTAGATTGTTCTTCCCTATGGACCTTGGTTAGGGTTGATTTAATTTAATCTAGAGAAAAATTTGAGAGGCAAATCTCTTTAACAATAAGAGAAACATTTCTTAACATCATTTATTTTATTTTATTTTATTTGTTCTTTCCTTGAATTTAATCAGGGTAGATATCATATTTAATTTGACACAAATGAAACAGGTCTGTGAGGGATAGATGCTTTTTATTCACTGAATTTATTTATTTATTTTTTTAAATGTGTTTCCATTACACAGCAGTGCAACCCACTGAACAGCTTTCTATCCTTCACAGTCTCATTTTCAAAATATGGCATCTAACATGACTGAAGTCCATGGGTAGGTACCTGTAGCTCCATAATGTGTCAGAAAAAGATTTGAGGCATAGTAGAATAATGAACACTTGAAGTTATTGATGAAGGTGATTCAGACTCTAGATAAAACACACTGTGATTCTCCAAGATTCTGGAACTTTTTTTATACATATCAGGAGGAGCTGCCTACATTAGAACAAATCCAGCCTCCAGTCAACATGACGACAGAGCCCTCTGCCTTCTTCCTCTTCTTTCCAACAGAAAATAGAAAAGGGGGCGTGAGAGACGGGAACATTTTCATCTCATGGGTGTGAAGACGGTGTTTCCCAAAAAATGCATTTGCTCCGTTAGATTTGCCAAACTGCGTCAAATGCAGTTGGAATAGAACTTTGACTGAATGACTCAAGCTCACTAGTGTCGTTGTTTATTTGATGTGCTGGTAATTACCCACCATTCTAGTTCCTCGGGTCACACTATATTTAAACATGCGGTTCACAGTACGTCTCGCAGCCTGCGTCATATAGATAGTCGGTTGATTCAGCTGGCTTTTCCTCTATGAGTGTCTGACACCCACCAGCGCATTTTCCCAGAGCTTAACAGAAAACAGACCTTGTGTTTCAGGCAACAGATTAAATTAACTTGAGGTGGGAAATGGAAACGAAAACTGATGCGAGAGAAATTCCCCCGAGAGGGACACGATAATAAAAGATGTGTGAAAAGTGACGTGTTTGAGGAATGAGATGCGCAGGTGATGAATTGACAGAGCTCTGGTTAACCCTGCATTGAAACAGCTTGGAATGAGGAAAAAGATGGTGATTGCTTGATTGGAGAACTAGTTGACCTTTGAACTCCACCTGCTAGACACGCTCTTGTGTTCTATCTGCACTGTTTTGTAATTGTTTATGTACATATATGCCAAATGGATGTTTTGTTTAGCTGTCTCTGTTTTTAAAGTGATGCACTTTGCTTTTTAGGATGGCATGTCAAGTTTAAAATAGTTCTGAAAGCATAGACTGCTGTGTTCTGTTCTGTTGTGTTCTGTCTAGCTGTGTTTGAACACATCTTGTATGAATATACCCTAACTCAAGACTAATTATTAGTGGTGTAAAAATGCATTCATGCATTGTGATGCATTGATCTGATAATAACAATTCAATGGTTACAGAAAGTGATTATCGATTATGATGACTATATTGTATTCATAATTGCGTGCATTCATTAGAACAAAGTAAATTAATTTGAGTTTTCTTCCTCAGTTCTATTTATTACACATATTCAAATGTTTTTTTAAAGGGGACCTATAATGCCCCTTTCACAAGATGCAATATGAGTCTCTGGTGTCCCCAGAATGTGTCTGTGAAGTTTTAGCTCAAAACACAGATCATTTATTATAGCTTGTCAAATTTGCCTCTATTTGGGTGTGAGCAAAAACACGCCGTCTTTGTGTGTGTCCCTTTAAATGCAAATGAGCTGCTGCTCCCGGTCCGCTTTCCAGAAGAGGGCGGAGCTTTAACAGCTCACGCTTCGGTTGCTCAACAACAACAAAGCTGGAGAATCTCACGCAGCCAAAATGAGGATTGTCAGTAACTGTGTTCAGCCTTACATTGTTCAAACCGGAGTCGGACACTGATGGAGAGACTCAGGAAGAAGTTACAACTTTTAGACGTTTCTGAATGGTTAGTGGATAAATTTATGTAGTTGCTGTGGAGTTGATTCAACTCATCGACTAGCATGTGCCGCCATGAATTGACCCCCGCTTGTGTAGCAGTCCGGCGTAAAATGACGACATGGGAAATTTTTCTTGATTAACAAACCAGCATATTATGATGACTTCTGATCATGTGACCTTCAGTGAGATAAAGATGTTCATTATTGATATATTAATTATTATTTCAAGAAACTTCCCATCACATGATATGCAACTCTCATAAGACACATTCAACAACCTAATTCTGTTTGTGTTGGTTTACCAACATTATATTTTTATTGGCTCAATACCAAATATACATCAAAGTTTTGTCTAATATTCATTTTTTCAGTCTGAATTGAAAGCTTGATATATTATTTTGTTGATATTCGAATATAGTGCAAATGGTCTCTCCAGTTATGTTTTTATCTTCAGCATATTTTTGTAAATAATCATGAATATGAAACTAAGTGTGTAGTCACTGGTCAGAAGAAGCTGAAAACTAAGTGTATGTAAGATTGTGTTTAGTCTGTGTCTGATATACAAAGGAAAGTTTCTATTCCACATATAAGGTCTAAAAAAAAAAGTTCAAATGTCATTATTTTGGAGGTTCTTGCCCCCTTTTCCAATGCAGCAGCTGAAGCCACTTGAGTTCAATGTGCCATGTGAGCATGTCAGATCCACTCAGACAAACATCAGTGCAGAGTGGGGATGTCGTGACCTTCCGTCATCTTTTCTTTTAAGAGGTGGAGTTCACATCAGGATAGTGTCATTAATATTGTAAGGGATGTTGGGTACAGCATGTGCGCGTCTGTGTTTCCCCTCCTCATCCTTCTCTCTCTGGGACCGGCTGAGGAGTGTTTGGGAACAGACAGAAATAGAGAAGAAGAGGAGCAGATCAAACAAGGACCGCCTCTCCTCGCGGTTCCTCTCTCATCCTTCATCTTCACATCAGTATCGTGTGGCAGGCGCTGTTCTCACCCGCGCACCTCTTTGAAGTGGCATTAGGGGTTCACAAAGGATTTAGGCCAAAGTCTGTAATAGGGGAAAATTACAGAAAACCTGAACACTAGAGCTTGTTAAAGGCCAATGACAAGTGTCTGATCAAATATCAATATAATGCAATTTAATAAGCTGTTGTTCACAAAATATACTCAAATTACATAAATATTTATTTATACTTAAAAATACTCAATATTCTACTAAACTAGATTGCACAATGCTATAAGGTCGCTTTCTGGACAGTCACCGGAGTTTAAAGGGGTGGTTGATTATGATTTTACTTTTTTAACTTTAGTTAGTGTGTAATGTTGCTGTTTGAGCATAAACAACATCTGCAAAGTTACGACGCTCAAAGTTCAATGCAAAGGGAGATATTTTCTTTTACAGAAATCTCTTTTTAAGGACTACAACAAACGGCTGGTAGGGACTACAATGACCTTCTTCCCGGGTTAGTGACATCACAAACCCTAAAATGTACATAAACCCCGCCCCCGGGAACCCACAACAAAGGGGTCGAGGCCATGTTGGGCTGCTTTAGAGAAGAGGAAGAGTTGTTGTAGTAGAGTGTTGTTGACATGCCGTCATTTTACACCGGACTGCTTCACAAGCGAGGGTCAATTCAACGCTGGATTTGCACAAAAGATTAACATGGCGGCACATGCTAGTCGATGAGTTGAATCAACTCCACAGCAACTACATAAATTTATCCACTAACCATTCAGAAACGTCTAAAAGTTGTAACTTCTTCCTGAGTCTCTCCATCAGTGTCCGAACAATGTAAGGCTGAACACTGTTACTGACAATCCTCATTTTGGCTGCGTGAGATTCTCCAGCTTTGTTGTTGTTGAGCAACCGAAGCACGAGCTGTTAAAGCTCCGCCCTCTTCTGGAAAGGGGGCCGGGAGCAGCAGCTCATTTGCATTTAAAGGGATACACACAAAAACTGTGTTTTTGCTCACACCCAAGTAGGGGCAAATTTGACAAGCTATAATAAATGATCTGTGGGGTATTTTGAGCTGAAACTTCACAGACACATTCTGGGGACACCAGAGACTTATTACATCTTGTGAAAAGGGGCATTATAGGTCCCCTTTAATACTCGGGGTTTGGAGTTTGTTCAGATCACTGTCCCCAAGTATGAGCAGTGCTAATAGAAATGCTTGTCTTAACAAACACCACTAATTATTTGTGACACGTCTTGTGTGTGAGAGAGAGATGAAGAGAGGCACAGAGTGAAAGAGAATATATTTAGCCTCCCTGAAGCACTATGTTAGTTTTTCTGGAAAGCTTTGGTACTTTATCAGACAATATTATCACTCAAACGATCCTGCAGTACTTTCAGCCTCTATTTCTATTTCTGTCTCTCTCTCAAATGCTCATTTAATTGATCTCTTACAAAATCACTTATGGAGAAACTATTTTACAACATACACTCACATAATAATTCACAGCAGGTTAGTGCACTAGATTTGGTTATTTAGGATAAAAAGCATATTTAATTTGATGTGAATGAAAACAAGGTTTTTTCAGTGTGTCATACTGTTGTTTTCCAATTGTTTCACAATCTCATGTTTTCCAGAGTTCTTTTCACAGTATAATGTCTATCCCTACAACCTTGTTTTCATTCACGTCAAATTAAATTAGGTGTCTAAAGTCCACATGACCACCCTTGAGGAAGAAGCATGTGAGTCACCCAATAAAAAAAAACTACACACACACACACACACACACACACATACACATATATAGCCTCTCGAAATAGTTTCCTACATAGATGAACCTAACACACACACCCTTACACAGATACATGCACGTTTTGTTTGAAACACACTGATCATATCTGAGAGTCTCTGTGTCAGTGAGTGCTGAGGTTTATAGAGGTTAAACGGTAAATATGGAGCCCGAGTCTGTTTATAGTGCTGCCATTTTTCTAAGTAAATATCTCTTCTCCTGACCTCTAGCAGGCAGGCAGCGTGCGTCGGCCCAGTAAAGCGCATAATCACTCTAATTAGAAGAGGTCGCAGAAAGCAAAAACATCACCTTGTTCATAACCTACACACACACACACTCACATACAGCTAAACACACCGTGTCAGTCACCCTCATCTAAATACACTTCCTTTGAAAAGGAAACACTGGGAATTAATGCAGTCAGTGTTTCTGGACGCAGAGCAATGAAAAGCAACTGTTACAGGGAGAATGAGCATGTTTCGGTCTGAAGCGTCTGGTGAATCTGTTAAAGAAGATCACAGTTTTTGCAGAAAAGCATGTGTCAAAGAGAAAGGACGGGACTCGAGGATACGCTCAGCCATGCAATCCATACAAAAATATGCATGAAAGCGACAGTAAGAGAGAGAAGTAGTTGTCTCGATCTCAGACATCACGCCCACAGACTTTTACCGTCTGGTGCATACAACAAAAAATTGCCCGAGCTGGTTTGAAGTAGTGGTTTCAGTTTTACTGGCAGGTTTCTATGCAATTTCCAGGACTCAGGTTTTTTATTAGTTTACCTGGAAACAAACTTGTGTTTATAAGGTACCAGAATACTATACTGTGAGACTAGACACTAGATCTGTATCCAAGCGTTTTAATGTTTTGTAGTCAGTTAAGCTAAAACAAATGTATAATATAAAATAATACAAATAATATATATGGGTCGCAAGGAAATCATTATATTTGAGGGTTGTTGGCATCAAAAAAACCCTGATTTATGACCAATTCCTGTTTAATGCTGGGTTCAGACTACACTATATTTGGCACGATCCGTTTGACGTAGGGTGTTGTGGTGATTCATAAACAACGTGCGTCGCGATGCAAGAATCGATCATTTCGACGCTTCATGATATCCCGACAGAAAGACTAGCATGTTAAATTATTTTTGGTCCTCCACGACGGGTTCCGTCACATCTGTGACATTGACCAATAGGAGCAAACATGGCACTTTGGTAGCCGTTGTTTGTTTACGCTCTTGTTTCCAGAAGTCAGTCACTAGTTCCGCCTTCTCGATGACATCAGGCACATCGTTAAAGACGACAAGCAATGATTGGCCAGGAAGCCACGACACAACAAGAATTTAGGAGTCAGAATCACATAATCTGACACCGTGACTATCGTAACCAGTGTTGGGGAAAGTTACTTTTAAAAGTAATGCATTACAATATTGCGTTGCTCCCTAAAAAAAGTAACTAATTGCGTTAGTTACTTTTTATGAAAAGTAATGCGTTACATTACTTTTGCGTTACTTTTTCTCACCTGGGCTGGGCTTACTTATTTGTTTTTTAATAACAACAAAAAAAAGTTATATTTTTGGCAAATGTAAAGGCCCTTTCACCCCAAAAGTGAAATGAATAAGCCTCAGGATGAAGGAAATGCATATTTACGCCTGTACAGTAGAGGCCGCAGCTCAAACAAACATTTCAGCTGTGATTCCATTCTGGATTAAAGAAGAATAGGATACAGGAGAAGGAAGTTCAACACTCTTATTTCTAAATCTAATCTAAAGTCGTTTTTGCTTATTAGTTTGGTTGAATTAGATCATTGAAGGTCAGCAGCAAAGACATTGGTTAATAAAGTGAGATTAAATACATAAAGTATATTTGTGTAATTTAATATAGTTAATTATTACAGGTTTGCATAAAATTCTGAGATTGCATTTCACTGTTTATATTCATTTTGAGGAATACTGAATGTTTTCGTGCAAGTGAGATGAGTAAATGCATGTTCACATTTAGTCTAGAACTACAATAACCATCATGTTCACACAGCGCACACAACACCTCTGCACTTTATTCCTCTCAACATGGGGACAGGAGAGCTGTCAATCAATACATGTGAAAACTAATCTGATTATGTAACTCAAATTTCTTGTAATGCGTTACCCCCAACACTAATCGTAACAGACAATAATATTGCGTAGTCTGAACCCGGCATAATTGTGCAGTTCTTGGACAGAATAAGCTGCCATGTGGACTAGACTTTATACTGATAATCAAAAGTCTAGCTATAGACTATAGAAGTGGTTATATAAGATTTTTGTTTTGCTTTTTGAGCCTGAAAGCATTGCATTGAACATTTGGAAGACAACAACCCTAAGAACTAGTTTTTAGTTTTCAGGGTTTTCAGATCAGGAAAGATGGAAGCTGTCACGATGTGATGGCAACGTGATGGTTTTGTAAACGTGGTTTCAAGGGAACGGCTGAGAGGTCACGCCACCTCTGCTCTCCACAGATGCTTCCTGTTGGAGACAGAATCACAAAGAAGCCCGTTTGACTCCAGCCGCTTGAATTTACATGCAGCTCGGACAGCAAATGATCCGAGCGGCTCCAAACAGGTGTTACTTGGACCACCGATGCAGCTGCTTGCTTAGATTTAGTGACCAACGCACTAGCGCTGTTTATGCCCCTGAGCTTGCCAAGCGTGTGCGGCGCTGCCAGTGTTCTCTGGAGCCTGGACCCTTCCAAGCATCATTAAACCCTTCGTGCTTCCCCAGTCCAGACATCAATCGTGCCTCCGTATCCCACTGACCACTCTGGCCTTCCCTCTCAACCGCATTTATCTTCGCTCGGCTCTCAGCACCTGCCCGTGGGCCGCCGGGCTCCACCCCTTCCATTGCTCTCCTGTAGACCTCTAGAGCCGTCCCTCCCCAGCTCGCTGCCAGGCATGATTAATCAAGCACCGATAAGGGGGCCATTAAGTTAGATAATGATGGACCTGCATGAGGAGGCTGGTTTAGGTTCAGCAGGGGTGGGATGTGGTGGAAGACGCCCCTGAGAGGCACAATGAAAAGGATAGGAGGCTTATCTCTCTGAAGACAGGCCCGGTGCTGCCTCAGGGGCTAATAAACCACCCAAAGTCAGCCAACAGCTGGAGATCTGCCCCTGCCTTTATACCACAGATCTCTTTTAGCCCTGCGGAGGGCCGGACGGATGAACGGGAATGAAGGGATGGCTGGAGTGCAGCGTGGACTCGCGGGCCTCGTTCTCGTTCTCCTCGGAGAGCAGTTTTGGCTTTTTGTGCGCAAGTTATTATTTCATCTGCAGGATTTATGGCTCTCTAATTCTCTTTTATTTCCTTCACTTTTTATATATCTCCCTCTTTCACTCACCGTCTTGATTTCATTCCCTTTTTCTGTCTGTCAGCAGGGCTGGATTTATGGCTCTTTGGTTGAGGATATCTTACAATGACAGTGAATATATATATATATATATATATATATATATATATATATATATATACAGTCAAACCAAAAATTATTCAGATACTAGATATAATTTTTGATATATTTTTACTAGTGGATGCAGAACACTATAGTTCATTTATGTAAGTGAGGATAGCAAAATAAAGTAAACTGTGACATATTGGAACCAAAAATTATTCAGACACTTTGACCTGACCATGTTTTGCTTAAGTGTTATCTGACATAATTAAGATTAATTTTTTCTGACACAGTTTAACTCTGAGATCTTGTCATATTTTATTACCATTTTTTTTTAAACTATAGTGAATAAACTGAATTAATTAATGAAATGTTCAAGGCATCTGAATAATTTTGGTTTGACTGTATATATTTTACTTAATTTTAAATTATATATTTTTAAAAATATTTTTAAAAAATATATAATTTAAAATTATGTAAAATATATACAGTCAAACCAAAATTATTCAGATGCCTTGAACATTTCATTCATATATATATATATATATATATATATATATATATATATATATATATATATATATAATATGAATTATTTAAAAATTCATAGAATATTATTTATATATAGAATGATTATTTATATTATTATTCAAGTCAAATAATTAATTATTATTTAAAATGTATATAGTATAATAATAAAAATATATTTTTAAAATTTTAAATATGCAAATGATCTATATTTCAATTTGTATAGTTTAAAAATAAATTATTTACTAAATAAATAATATAATATTATATTATTAATTATTTAATTTTAATTATTATTTATATTATTATTTAATTTTAATTATTATTTATATTATTATTTAATTTTAATTATTATTTATATTATTTATCAAGTCAAATATTTATTTTTAAAATCTATATAGTATGATAAAATAAATATAGTTTCAAAATTTTAAATATGTAAACATTCTATATTTCATTTGTGTAGTTTGAAAATAAATTATTTTATTAAATAAACAGTATACTGTATATTAACTGAATATACTTAAATAATTATTTGCCATTTCAGTATTTATTGATTATATTAGTCATTATTTATTATGCATTATTTTTATTATTATTTATATTATTTATTGAATTAAAGAATAAAATGGCATCCTTGTGTGAAAGAAAGATTAACAACAAGCTTCTCACTTGTTTCTCTGAGACAGAAGTGAGATTAAATGGAGAGCAAATGGATTTTTTTGCTTGAGTCTCTTACTTCTCATATATTTATTTCTCAGTTTCAGAATAGATCTCAGTAATGTCTCAAACTGTGCTCGGATGAAAGCATATTACAGTCCACATTCATTTTATTTTATGTAAACATCTAATTTGTTTGTTTTTACTACTCCTAAGGAATTTTAAGTGAAACACTGCAAAGTCTGTAATCAAATGAAGCATAACAGAATTCCCAGAGGCATAAACAAGTAACCTCTGAGAAATAATCGTTTTTCTCTGGATGGGGTGCAGGTATTGTGTGTTGTAGTGGTTCAAGGACAGACCAAGTGGCTTGTAGGTCAAAGAGAAAAAGAGGCAATTTGAAGAGAGCTCCTCAAGCCCTGTGATGCTGCTTTATATGTAGTGTATCATTTACACAAACCTCCTCACATCAAGAGCAGCGAGAACATTGTTGCTGTTTTCCTGACATTTATGTGAGGAGATAAACACAGGGATTATGAAGACCTGATCTCAACATCCAGCCTCGGCAAACAATACACACACACACACACACACACACACACAGATGAGAAAAAGGAGATAAATCTCTGTTGTTGAACGATAGGACAGATAAAAAAAAAATGAAAAAAAACAGCTGTGCCCTGTTACTCCCCTCTTGACATTTATGTGAGGAAATAAACGAAAGGATGAAGACCTGATCTCTCTCTCTCTCTCTCACACACACACACACACACACACACACATGTTTGTTTGACTATATTAGTGAGGACATCTCATAGACTTCCATTGTTTTTATATCAGGTTAATGATATTTTCTGTTGCCTAACCCAACCCCTAAACATAACCCCCCCCCCCCCCCCCCAAAAAAAAAAACCTGTGCAAAACATGCTTTCTGTTCCTGTAGAGTGGCTCATAAAATAGAGGGGCACAAAGCAGAAAATTGAAAGCATCTCATATGTGTCACAGATCACCCAGAGCAACAGATAAAACACCCTGACCGGGTCACTAACACACACACACACACACACACACACACCCCTCAGTCCATGCATTTCATCTTTCAGTCATGTGACAGTGGTCTGGAATGGCCCACAGTAACACAGGACATTAGTTTTATGTGCTACATGCTTCATTTCAGGGTTTCCTACAGATCTCTGTTTTTGCATTAGGGAAGCCCGATATAATTAATCCTTACTAAACTATGGAGGCCTGTTTCTGCCTCAGAGCACAAAATAAAATTGTGAGATGTTTAAAAATAAGAACATTATATTGTCACATTAAAAGGCACAATTATGTTTTACTCTGAGGCAGAAGCAGGCTTCCAGACTCTGTTGTTTATACTTGTATACTTGTATCTTGAACTACGCATTGTCATTAAAACATTCCATTCGTAAACGTCACGTTAATTCAGTAGCCAATCTGACTGATTCAGCAACTATTTTATCAGACTAATTCAATTAAACTGATTTCTGACAGGTTCATTATAAGAGCTGGCTCATAATGTTTGTGAATTTGACTATACTGCTCACACTTTGTTTTTGCAAAGACGACTCAATATCTGTTTTTGGTGTTACATAGTTCTTCAGGTGTTGTTTTAGCACACTTGTGTCCTGATCTGGCCCTTATTCTTGTATGAAATTGACACTTGTCAAGTCCTGCCCTACATTTTTTTTATATTCTGTTTTCTCCCTGCAATATGTCACCTTGTTGAAGTAAACTGGGTTGTGAATGCATTTTCTATTGACTTTTACAATACGCTATGACCTTGAGAACAGGAAGGAATAAGGTGAGATGAAAATCAAAGCAGAAGTGTTTGCAGCGCTGATCTGTGACCAGGTTTTGAGGATTAAACTGAAGTGTTTGGCATTATCACAAAACTGGATTCAAATCAGTGGCTGACAGGCTCAATGTTTCCTGAACTGATATTCAGAGCTGGCGAATCTACAGCACCACAGCCAAAGAAATGATATTTTAGCTGAGTGTAAAC